>JAVSCE010007002.1:0-345191 GCA_032199065.1 Smutsia gigantea
ACATGGATGGAGCTAGAGGGTAGTATGCTCAGTGAAATAAGCTAGGAGGAGAAAGACAAGTATCAAATGATTTCCCTCATCTGTGGAGTATAAGAACAAAGAAAAAACTGAAGGAACAAAACAGCAGCAGATTCACAGAAACCAAGAATGGACTAACAGTTACCAAAGGGAAAGGGACTGGGGAGGGTGGATGGGAAGTGAGGAAGAAGGGGAAAAAAGGGGCATTACGATTAGCAGACATAATGTAGGGGGTGAGGCACGGAGAGGGCTGTACAACACAGAGAAGACAAGTAGTGATTCTATAGCATCTTTCTATGCTGATGGACAGTGACTATAATGGGGTATGTGGTGGGGACTTGATAATAGGGGGAGTCTAGTAACCATAATGTTGCTCATGTAATAATTGTACATTAATAGTACAAAAATAAAAGAAATAAATATTAAAAAAAATTTTAATGATTAAACAGTTGGGAATGTTTTGTTTCTTAGAGGAAGAGAAGGATGTCAGGAAGGAAGAGAGGGTGAGCTCCATGGCATTGTGTGAAGTAATTTTATGGATTATCTCATTTGATTCCTACAATATCTGTAAGAGAAAATGCTATTATCATTACTCGCACTGAACAGATGTGCACAGTAATCCTATCTTACACACCTGGTAAGGGGATGAGCCAAGGCAGTATCATATTTCCATAGGATCCCAAGGTCACTTGACTCAGATGTGTATCATCTATCATTGAATGAAAAGTAGGCCTTAAATAATTTCATAAAACATAATGGTTTATGAAGGAATATTTTTATATAAGTATCTACACATTGTATATATTTATGTAAATTTACATTTATATTTAAAAGTGTATGTAAGGAGATAATTAAAATATGAAGATTATATACCAAAATATTAATGGCATTTGTGTTTGGATATGGGAATTACTTAAATAATAAAACTACAATTTTGATTTTCACTTATCTACCTTTACTACAGTTTTGTAACGAACTCATCAATTAGTGTATTGTAACAAAACAAAATGAACAAAAACCAAAGTGGACATGGCTTAAAAGAAAAGATATATAGTGCTTGAAAAGTTATCAAACTGGACTTTAAATTGTTCAATTATTGAAAAGTAAGTGCATAAAAATATGGAAACTAGCTGACAAATAGCCATAATTTTCCAAACCAAATGGATACTTGAAGCTTTATATTCAACATTTTCCTCATTTTTCCATACACAAAAGACCATAAACTGTCTGAAAAATAATGAGAATGAAAGTAAGGACTGGTAACTCTTGAACACCTCATTAAATTAAATATAGGGATTTTTTTAAATCCCATGATCTGAGTACAGTACCTTTAGAACAATTAAAGTACCAGTTATATGCAGACATTTTACTATAAAGTCTCCTTTTACTGATAAAACAGGTCATTCCACATTATTTTCTTCTTCATCCTTGCTAACATTTCCTCTATCTGTCACGGCGTTGACTTTATTAACTTAATTATCTGACTTCATTTTTAGGACCTCAGCAGTTTCTGTGTAACAAAAAGATAGAATATATTTGACCTATTATTCTTACATTTATTCTAATTAAAATCCACTTTCTTTTTAAAGAAACTGCTTTTTATTCCTTCTGTACTCTCTAGTAGACTTACATTATTTTGCTGCGTAGATACAGGTTTTAATGAGTTATCACAATTTAGAAGGACTATTCATGTGCCATGTTAGTTTAATCGAATTTGTCATGAGCTTCTGATTAACCACTAACCATTTTAAATGTCAGTACAAAATAATTGTATCAAATTGACTTGGACTTCCTCAGAAATTTTCAATGCCAATATAACTTAAATTTTGTGATATAGTGCCAAGAGTCTTTTAAAGTAATCCATGACCATTCATGACTGATTAGCTAAGTAAATGTTTCAAATTTATCATTTTTTTTGAGGGGGAGGGAATATAGTATAAAATCTGAAATGCATGTTATATTTTATTGAATTTTTTAAAATTTAAATCTCTATCCCACCTATATATATATTTTTCAGATACATAAGATTTGTACTTTGTATTTGTTCTGAGGTAGAAAGAAGGAAAGCATTTTAATAGATATACATTTTTACTATCATTGTTTATACTTAAAGACAAGCCAGATTTTCAAGGGTAATACAAGTTCTGAGCAGAACATTAGACCCAAATCTATATTATTGCATTTTTCAAATTTATCTTTCTAAATAAATTCTAAGTTTTTTGAGAAAGGTAGTTGGTTTTATCTTGGACTGAGTTCCAGTGATGAACTAAGTGTCTTGCATACAGCAAGAAATACTGTTTGAAATCAGAGTGCTATTTATTTTATTAGATAACAGAGCAGTAAACGATAGTAGTATTTTGCATTGACTAGGGAAATAAAGGATGATCTCTCTGAGAAATTTAAATTTTATTTTGAGTATGGTGTCATATGTATTGTGAATTATTGCCTTGGAGAAACAAGGTCTTCTTTTTTTCTGTTTAATCTAAGGTGTTATATTTTGTATGTCGGTGCAATATTTGGACAATAAGTGTGTCTTAATTTTCAACCCTCCTTTCTTGGTTCACAAGTCCTCTGCTGCTGGTTCACCATTTTGTAGTATTTTTTATTCTTTTTCTCATTGATAGAAGGGTTTGAATTTTTCCCAGAGTCATCTTTGTAAGTTACTCTGTGTGCCATAGACCTGCCCACTGACTAGGGCTGAGATAGTCAGTTCTCCCATCCGTCTGTCTTACCAACAGAACAGGGTGGACTCCCGAGTAGTCCAATTCCTTGAAGTTTCAATGGCGTACATGGAGACTTACACCTAACTGGCTTATTTAGTATGAAGTCAGTTACAGTAGGACCTCAAGGATTGTTGGTTCAGCTAATTTATCTTGCTGAAACACAAAGTTTAATAATAGCAGAGACTGAAAGATCCATATCTATATATATCATCTAAATCTGTATCTACATTTGTATGGCCAAGTGTCCACAGTTTCTACAGAGTTCTCTCTTATTCCCTATACATTTTAGTGAAAACTTAAATATATTCGATATCACATGTATTTTACCTAAAAAAGAACATGGTATTTATATCACTTGGAAATTTCCCAGACTAAAGTTGTCTCTCTCACTGTCTTCCTTACATTCAAAGGTTAAAAAAATAATTACAGAAGATCACTTAAATCATTATGCATCCATCTGTTTTAATGCTTATCAGTTGATATTTTTTGACAGCAATTTATATTATCTTTCTGTATCTTATCTTTTGTAACTTGCCTATATATGGCAACTGCCACTTTTAACACTAAATAACAGGCTTTTTCCTAGTTAATTTCCACAAAAAGAGGTGCACAATTTACTTGACATGGATATTTGACATGCATTTCAAGTAAAATGTTTTTTTTTACTTTGTTTATTAGTTGGGCAGTTGGCATCTAGATATTTGTTGTATTCATATGAATTATGGTTACTTTAGTTTTTGCTTTTTGCTATGGTTAAAAACACTTGCTGGATAGAGATATTACACTATAGTTTGCTTTAATTTATATTATAACATTGTATTACTGATTTTTTGTTGTTGCTGTTATGTGTTGGGAGGTTAAGCCCTGAGTAATTTTTTCCCAAGTAATAAATAAATTATTACAGCGCCACTTTTCATATCATCCCTCGCACTGCTGCTGACTTGAAATGATCCCTGTATTGTATCCTGAATGTATGCACATGTTCAGTTCTGCTTCAGACCTATATGGTTCCATTGATTTTTGTCTTTTCTGGTGATAGTACCACTGTTTTAGTTACTCTTGCCTAGTAGTAATATCATTTTTCTGGAAATAAAAGCCTTCCCTTGGTCTTATTTGTTTTTAATTTGTTTCACTTTTACACTTTGAAGTGTACGTAAATCATTCATAATTTCCCTACATTTTCTTAAGTATCTGTCTATCTATATTCCCAGACTAATCAGTACCTGAACTTTGTCTAATATGAGGTTTAATAAAAAGGAACAATAAAAAAAGTTCAAAGGTAAACTAGAAGATTATTATTTGTGAACATCTCAATGTGAATATACAATTGGGAGTATGTATTTCCTAGCATATTGGGATTTTTATGATTTTTAGAAGATAATGTTTAAAGGGTGAGTTAACAGTTTATAAATACAAAGTGTAATTTATTGAGTTCTTGCTTTAGAGGTGAGAAATGTGCTGTTATTATCTCATTGTACTTTAGGAACTGTAATTGATAAGCATTGATGCACACACATGTACACAGTCACACACACACAATATCACTCTCTCCTTTCTTGTCTGATGTTGGCCTTTTCTTTTTTAGTATGTAAGTTTGAAATATTTTGTTATAAACCAGAGCCTCCTAATAAAGGTCATTGAATTGTTCTAAGGAATCTCCATAAAAAGTTGGTATATTAAAACTGGGATATTATAGGTACACACTTAGAATATAAAATAAACTTAAACTTTTCTCTAAATCTAATACCAGCTATGGCAATAACAGTTGAGATAATTTTTAACATTTATGTCTTTTAAAGTTAAATATCAAATGTCTAGGTTTGGGGGAGAAAAATTATATCTATTAGGAAAATACATTCAACATCAAATCCCAAATCCTAAAAGTAAGCAGCACATTCTAGATATCTTACAGTAGGAACATAAGTGAAAGAAATGCCAAATACTAAGAATTATTGAACAACATGTGATATGGGCATTACGTTTTAAGCTCATACAAAGATATTTTTGGTTATTTTTTTCCTGCAGTGTTCTTAAAACTGAAGGCATTAGTAAATACTCATAAAATCATTTTAAGTTACCTCAGAATACTGTGCAAAAGTCATGTCAACTCACCATTAATGCTTTGTATGTCAGTATATTTAGTTGCATGAATAATTCAGTATTATTCCATAAATCAACTACTGATGAAAATATCCCTTCCATACACACACAAACACACCTATATATGTGTACATACATATGTTCTTATATGGACTTGCAGTTTGATTTCCATTTTACAACTTACACATTGACTCTTAAAAATAAATCCAGTGCTTTTCCATGGGGTACTAGACCCAGCCTGTTATTGACAGCCAGTATATAATCATCTCCAGTCTACTATTTATGTTAATAGATTGCACTCTTCTACATTTAACTGTTTTCATACCACATGACACTCTTATCATTTTAGTTTTCTTTGTGGGAATATATGTGCAATATAAACTGGGAAAGAGAAAGCCAGAATAAAAATTGTATACGTTTACCCATACTCATTTCTCCTGATCTTACCATTTTTATTGTCATTAGTTCTTTTATGCAGCAAATAAAGTAACTTTTCTGTATGTCTGTTATTAATTGTTATTACTTTGCAATAAATTTCTTTTTAGCTTTAAATTCTTAGATCACTGAAAGGACTAGTTTTGCACTGATATGTGTGTTCTTTGTATATAATGGTACATGTGTCAATTCATTCGGATAATGAAAGCACATTCTAATATAGGAAACCCACTGATACATAAACCGGACAGCTCATCCTCTTTCATACCTAGTAGTGAGCTATCCATGAAGTGAAAACACTGGGCGTTCTTAGCATCTTCAGAGTATCAAGATATTATTTTCTGAGGTCAGCTGTGTTATCAATATGAAAATATAAGTTATATTAAAAGATAAGTGAAATATTAACATTTCAGTTGTTATCAATGCCTACATTTCATGAATCTAAATTTTGCCCATAGGTATTTGATATTCTTGTTGAATGAATGAATAATTTAATGACTAATAGACCACTAAATGTAGGTGGTCAAAATCATGTCCATAAAATTTTAATTATTTGATTTATTTGATTTACATAAAATGGACTGTGAAAACTGTAATGCAATGTTGAAGTTCCATATATTCTCAAGAGAAAGTTTCCAAACAGATTCTTTTTGTGCATATGACAACTCTATTTTATCTATTTTTTCCAGCTACATAGGGGAATGATGATTGTGGAATATATGTTAAAAGGGTTATTTTTGAGTTATTTGGGAATACGAGTTCACCCTCTATCTAAAATATTTGATAATTCAAAAATCTTGGGATGAGGAGAGAGAAAAATTTTACCACATTTTCAATAGGTACTAAGGGTATAGGTTCACCTGACTCTAAGCAAAATAATTAAAATCATGAATCTAGTCTGATACTTGTTATAAGACATTTTGATTGGAAAAGATTGCTTCAATTAAAGAGAAAAACAAGATAGTCTCAATTGGAAATCTTATTTTACATATTCTTCAGATCTAATGGCCGCAATGTTTTGAAGGGGAAGGTGACTGCAATATGATGGCATTTCTGCGTATAAATTGTTACTGATTCATTCTAACTATGCCAAGAAGTGTGTTTTGAGGGTGAGTAATATTTTCTCCAAAGTAAGATGGTCTGTCCAATAATTTTTAACTGATTAGAATTAATAACTGGAGTAACCAACATAAAATACAGAAAATTAGTGTATTTGTCAAATAAGAGAAGAACTTAGGGTAACTCTTTGGGTTTTCTGATTGCAGCCTACCATTTAAACTATTTCACAGCTCTGTAAGTTGTAGATGGTTTAGAATAATGCAAAATAGTAATTACATATAGACATGTAAATGATTTCTGGCCAATGGAAGGATAATCTTCCTCAGTATGAAAAAGTCAGTTTTGTGTCCATTTCCAAGTTCATATTAATATCCCTGTTTTATATGTGCCATATTTGTGTATTCTACTTTGAGTTAGTGTGACACTACTAATTAAAATTGTAACATATGTTTATCTTTTATATATACCAGATTTATGATTTTATCATTTTTGAAAGTTATTCTTTAAAAAGTACTATAGAATAATCATCCAAGAAGAAAAAATAAAGTATAAAAGAATCAAAAGAAGAATTCAAGAAAGACTTTAATGTATCAAGTATTTTAAATATTTCAGCTGCAGAATTTTACTTGACATGATTGGTCTTAAAACCATATATTGGATGAAGCACACAGGCCAGTGTGACCAAATGACTTGGGAAGCTGTAACTACAAATTCAGGCAGAACCTTGCCATTTAGAGAATCCAGTCAAGTATCACATGAATAATATGTTGGAGTACTACCAGATAATAAAAAAATATATGGCTACAGAATTCCAGTTAGAAGAGGTTACAAAATATGTGTACAGAAGATTGGATCAAATGGCCTTATCAGTAAAAATATACGTGAAAACATTTTTATTCAAAAAATATCTTTGCAAAAAAGTGCAAAACCAAAACCGAATAGCAAGTTAGATACTTTATTCAAGAAGGAAACGATATCTTCGCAGAATATAAAACCAACACTTTTTTCATGTTTGTGAGTCTGTCATAGTAATCTTAAAAATGGGATCTGATAGTTAAGACTCTAAAAATATAAGCCTATATGTCTTCATCTCTCTATCACCTAACATAGCATAGAGATCTGATAGATTAGTATACTTAGTGGGAAGATAATGTTTCACAGGGAGATTTTTTTTTAAGTTAAAGAGATTTAGAATTAATTATGTGGATATAAAATAAATGAAACATACCATTTAATTTTTTAAGAACAAAAGCAATCTGTGTATATTTAGTTTATATGAACTTTTAAAAATATATTGGCATATCAGAATAATAAATTACCTTGTTTTGCAAATTGAAACTACAATACTGAGTAATTAATTTGAAATTTTAAGTTGTTTCCTTACTATGATCATACACATTATTGGAACATATAGAAGATTTCAAGACTCAACATATTCATTTTATTTGTTTAATTTATGAGATTTATAAAAAATTTTCAGTGCTTTGGATGATTTTATCTCTTAAGCAGATATCTCAATTATTTAAAGGGAAGTCAAATGCATTAACTTATAAGTGCAAATCAAAGTAGTTTAAGGAAAGTTAGTAAAAATGTAAACACCCCATTTAAGGATGATCATGAAAATTTTTCTATATTTTTACATAGCAAAATCAATTTTGTGAACTAAAAACAATCTTAAGAAAACTATAATTTTGTATTTGTACCTTTAATGCACTGAATTTTAAAGTGTTAATTTTAAAATCACCATAAAATTATGACTTCCTCTGTGCACAAAGGCACCATGGTGAACACTAAGAAGCTAACAACTGACAATGAATATTGTTATCAGTGACATAAAAATCTAAAGAATTGTAAGTAAAAGTTAGCATTTTATTTTTGTTCATTTTAACAAAGATTCAGGAATTTATAACTATGTGCAGTGAACTTTTATTTCCATGGAACTAAACATGCACTAAAACATTTGGTTACTTGGTTTCAGAATATATCTGGATGCTTCAGTTCATTCTGTTCACATAAACTGGAGTCAAAATGCTTTATCTTGTTTCCCCTCTTATAAGTCCTCCATGGTCACAGTTCCCACCTGTATAATTATGACATTCTCTCTCTCTATATATATATACACATATTTCAAAGCTGAAATTTTCTCCCGAGGAATTTATTTTTACAAGCTTTAATGTGTGACTGTGTTTCTGAACCTTCATGCGATGGCTAATAATAATGCTATTACACCTTTTATATATGCACTAGCATATTTTGAAGTAACTTCTCAAAATAAAATGCAGTTATAAGTGTAATCCGACATCATACCAAGTTTTCTGACAAAAAACTTTTCCCAATTTGGGCTATTTGAAATATTTTAAATATCCAAGAATCTTTCCATGCTGGAAAATTTTGAGAATCACAAAATGAAAAGGACAAATTCTATGAAAATTGTTTGTTTGACCAATGTAGGTTTCAGTATTTTTTATTATTAACCTGCAAAGTGGATTATCTGCACCCTAACTTCGTCAAGTTATATGATATAGAAGAAAATGTTAGAAATTATATTGCTATGTAATTTTTAACAAAGTATAAGAAAATCATTACTAACATTAAATATGGAATGAGTTAGGCTCATATACACACACACACAAACACAGAGTGCAAATAAAAGTACTGGTGACAGCCAGAGTAATATCAGCACAGTGGTGGAGTCAGTAGTTCCAAATGCCCATCCAGCCACAGAAAAGGGAAAAATGAGCAGAAATTGTCAAAACCAACTTTGTCCTAACTCTGGAAAGAGGCAAAACTTTACAGAAATGAAGCAAAAGCTGAATAAAGAAAAAGGCAATTTAAAATAGTAGGAAAGCTTTGTGGCATTTTTTACCTGTTCTTTTCCAACCTCTCCCAGCTCAGCAGCATTCAAAGATGACAGCCTGCACTTTCAGTGTGGGAACATGGTCCTGGGCTCTGAAGGCAGCAGAGCATACCTTGCAAAGAATTGTGTTTGCCCTTTCTAACTTGTCTGGCCTACATGAAGGACCTGCGCAATGCGTTCATCACTATTTTGCCTACCTTGGAACTTTCTTGGTGGAAAAGTGACAAGCATTGTTCAAAATCATTGTAATGTGAAGTGAAACCCTGCTGTTAACTGGAGCAGAAGATTATGGTTGAGATGTATGTATTAGTTTCCAAAACACTTCAGCAAGAAAAAGAAATAAATGGCAAGCACTTTCAAAAGGAAAAGTAAACCTATCTCTTCATTAGTCATGAAGGAAAACCAAATCAAACCCATAGTTAGGTGCTGTTTCATAACCACCAGGTGCCTATAAGAATAAGAAAAGAAATGGAAATAATAGTGGAGATGGGGAGAAATTGGTACTCACTCATCTGTCGCTGGTGAGAATGCAAAAATGTTTCAACCACTACAGAAAACTCTTTAGTGGTTTCTCAAATAGTTAAATGTGGAATTACCATTTGACCCTGCAATCCCCCTTCTAGGCATTTGCTCCAAAGAACTGAAATTCAGCTAACACAAGGACATGTCTATATATGTTCAATAGCAGCACCATTCACAAAAGCACAGAGATGGAAACAGCCCAGAAGTCCATCAGTGGATGGATGGATAAAGTATGTATATGAATATAAAGGATTATTATTCAGTCATGAATAGGAATGAAATACTGATACATGCTACAGTGTGCATGAACCTCCAAAATATTCAGTAAAGAAGACCACATTAGGCCACTTATATGAAATATCAAGAATAGATAAATTCATGGAATAGGTTACAGATTGGTGGATACCAGAAAATGGAGAGAGAGAGAGAGAGACATTACTTAATAGTTAATGGGGCTTTTTTTGAGTAGTGGAAATAAGACACAGGTGATGATTGTATATCATTGCAAATGTATCAAATGCCAGTGAATTGTTTGCTTAAAATGGCTAATTGTAGGTCACGTAATTTTCAACTTCATCAATTATTTTAAAATATTTGGATAATTTTTGTCTATTGTTAATCATGAATCCTTGAATATATATTTTTTTCAAATTACATTTCTAAGAATTGGTTCCAAATAAAAGCATAGATGTTATCTATTTGATAGAAGCAGAAGTTCCTTTTAACTCAATTTGCAGGCTACTTCAAATTCACCAGACTTTATTCATGTTGAACTTTTGGTTGGATAAAGAGATAGTGAATAGAGAGATGGAAAGAGTGAATAAATCAAAGTAGATAAGAATGAACACATTTCATAAAGTTAGCTGAATAATATTTTATTTTTATAAACAGCAAGAATGAAGACTGACCATATTAGAATTATAAGTAATACTTTTCAAACCAATTCAAAGTATTTCATCTATTTTCCTCTTACATCAGATATACTCTTACAAGTCCCTTGCTTCTCTTGCCTGTTATCTTTTTTTTAGTGCCATCACTCACCTTCCACCCCACCTCCTCTCATCCCAGTAATACCAGACTTTCTTCACTTACTCTACACTGCTCTGCTCTTTCCTTAAAGGACTCTTGCATCCCTGTAATAGCTCCTAAACGAACTCTCTCTATTCATAGACAAAACACCTCGTAAGCCTATTCTAACCTAACTCATAGTATAATTTGTTTAATGTGCTGATGCATTATCTATGTCCTCCACCATAATCTCATTTCTTAAGGTCATTGACCGTATTTATCTTCTCCATCTTTTGACTACCATCATCTAATCATCCATTAAAGTGACTAGTATGTATTCAGGCCTCAAAGGGAAGGGCAGTGGAGTGGAGTCTGGCAAGAAGAGGGATAACTATTTATAACCAATTATAACTCACCTAGAAAATGAGTTCCGCTTTTATGTAATTATTTCTTTTAGCTCATTAAGTATTTAGTGAAGATTTTATATTTGAATACACACTGTTTACATGTTACATTGAAGCAATGTCATCTCCTTCAGTGCTTTCTCTTTTCATTGTTTTATTTGATTTTTACTAAACGCCCATAAAAAGCTATCTCCCCTGGTTATCGGATATAACTTGGGGAAATATCTTCAGGAGATATTTCTCCTGACTTGAAGGTATTTCTCTACATTAGAAGATATTTCTCAAAGTCCCTTGGATATGAAGAAAGACAAGTTCATTTCTGATATTCCAGTTCTATGATAGGAAAGCAAGCTGTCACAATAGAGAATTCATCATTGCTAATAACAAACACAAAAATTAGTTCTAATCTTACTAATCTTTATTCCCATCAAAGCAGCAAATCAAAGGAAACAAAACTTCTGCCTCCAATGTAACAAGCTTGAGCAAAAAAAAACAAAAAAAACAAAGAGGTCCCACCAGTAAGATAAACACTCTAGAAATTGGGACTGAGCTGTATTTGCCTCAAGAAGATTGGGTTTACACTATACATGTAAGGATTGGGTATAATAAATGTTAAGTAATTTTCCTCTATGAAAGTTCCTAAGAAATGTTAAAACAACATGTCTCCTTTCCAAAAAGCCAAATCCAATATTAAGATTTTCATACAAAAATTAAGCATAATATATATGGAGGGAGAAATGTCTCACAAGCAATGTTTGATACAATATAATTAGTGTGGTAATGTTGTGTTACATTGTTTTGAATCCAAAAATAAAAAGCATCAGAATAATACTCTGACTGGTACCTATACCTTCTGGAAAATAAGATTTCTTTCCTATTACCTAATTTTTTTAAAAAGTAAAAATATCCTTAACCAAAAGAACGGTGCTCCTCCTGAGATTTGTAATATTTTAATGCATCTCATTGAGAGGTTATCCTGTTTCTTTTGGTAACTCAGTGAATCCCAACATGCTACTCTTTCTCCTTGTAAACAAGTAACTTTACAGGGAGCCAAGTGTCCATCAAACCATATTCAAAGAATCTTAAATGTAATATCTGGCACTGTCCACATTCTTCCTGAAGGAGACTGCGAGGACCATGACCATTCACCGTCTTGATACAAATAGTTGAGGATTAAAGAGAAGGGTGATTGGTATCTTTACTCCATCCCTTGTCCACCACATCCAATATGTGGTTCAGATTTTTCATTATGGACCTTAAATTAATAGTATTTAATTGCATTGTTCTATGTAAATGGCTAATGAAGGATTGAGTTAACATAATTTTCTCTTTCTTATTCTTCCTGCTACCTCCCATGCTGATAGTGGTAGGGGAGCTACTGGAATATGTATTCAAATGAGTATTTGCAATCAAGCACAAGTCTTGACGTGACAAGGTACATTCTTACTTCATTTTAAACATCCCAGGCTATCAAAACAAAAACTTTTTCTCATCACAAATAATTTTTTTTTATGCCACATATCAGTAGGCTGTATCCATCTAAGGCTAAGGGGAAATAAGTAGTCTTTAATGAGACTTCCATTTTTCTCTCATACTTGCCTGTGTCATTTATTTTTTTCTAAAAACCAATACAACAAAACAAAGCAAAAAATGGAACTCATAGGTCTCCTTTCTAAATATATTTTAATCTAATTCTATATTCACTGGGCTTTGGCATGAAGCCAAAATTTATTAACAAACATTTATAAATCAGATATCATTCAGAGACATCTAATCTGTGAAGTTAAATTAAAAGGGAAATTATCGAAAAAAAATTACAAGAGAAAGGATAACCAAATGCTTCTAGTCTTTGAGTTTTGTTTAAGTTGATGACTTTGAATTTACCATTGACTATTCTGTAAAAGCATTTCCTTATCTGGAAAATGAACTGATCAAACTTGATTATTGTCAGTTGGGTATGCTATTGACAAAATGTTTTCTGGGAAATTCTTTACTATGCAAAATATTATTATTTATTAAAGGAAGTCCAATGTATCAGGTAAGTATCACCTCTTTCAAACCAAGGGAAGATCAAAATTATTTCAGAGTAATATTGGCAAAGTAGCAAAAGATTTATATTTTATTAATATGCTATTCATTTAACTGAAAATGGAGTAATTGTGTATTGTGTTATACATATATATCCATATACACAACACTTTGGAATCTCTCTATGAATTTGGATATATATATATATATATATATAAATTTGGGTATATATATAGATAGATAGATAGATAGATAGATAGATAGATTCCAAAGTATATGAAAGTGTGGAGAAGTCCAACTTTTTTATTACATACATCATTATCCATCCAATAAAATCTTGCACATTGTTTCTTAAAATAGTATTATAACACTCTAGTTCAAAGATCTCATTTACCAGTACAGATATAGCTATGAAAAGGCACTTGAATGATAAATCCTTTGACATTTGTAGTGGTAAGGAACATGTAGGCTTAGTGTGGATTTTCATTTTATATAAATGTCTCCTTGATAGTATCCATGGCAGCTAGTCAGCCAGACTTTTCCTGCACTGTCTCCTGGTAAACAGCTTATTTACTCCTGCACTGTTCTGCTTATTGTAATATTTATTAAGGCTGAAATGTACCTTTTGAAATGGAGGCTTGTTCTACTTTTAATCTCATATGAAATTAAGGATAAAAGTTGGTGAAAAGTCTGACATTTAAAGAATGCTATGCCAAACCTTTCCTATATTTTCTTCTTAAACCACGCAGCTGTGGTTTCCTCAGCTGTTTCATGTGCTGAGGTTCTCAGATGCCTCATGATCTTCTTTGGATGAATGTTCCCTTTCCTGGATGCAACCTGGACATTTCTATCCACTTACAGTGATATGCGTAGATTGAAAACAATAATCCAGATGTGTCCTAACTCTATTGCACTCTTGTTAATAATGAACTGATCATAGGTTTAAGGGTTTATTTCTGCACTCTCAATTTTATTTCACTGATCCATAAGTCTAGGCTGCTTCCATTGTGCCATTGGTTTGATAACTATAGCATTTTAGTAGGATTTGAGATCAACAAGTGTGAAACCTCCAACTTTATTCTTTACTTTGCAGTAATAGATTATTTTGGTTTATTTGGGTCCCTTGATTTTCCATAGTAACTTGAGCAGTTTGATAATTTTGACAACAAAAAAAGAAACCTTCAAAACAAAAAACTCAGCTGGGATTTTGGTAAGGGTGATTTTGACTCTCTAGATTAGATTAGGGATTATTACCATTTTATCGGTATTAAAGCAATCTCCTCATCCCTAACTGGGTGACATCCCATCTAGTTGTCTTTTTAACTCTCTTTTAACAGTGCTTTGTGATTTTTAATGTACAAAATTTTAGATCTTTTTACCAAATTAATCACACTTCGAGTTTATTGAGCTTTTTGTACACTAACATTAGTGTTCTTCATCAAATTTGGTAAATTTTAAGCCATTATAGCTTCGAGGGTTCCTATTATATTTTCTCTCTCTTCTCTCTTCCTGATACTCCCAGAGGGCTCACACTGTTGCTCTTAATGATGTCCCATACTTCCATGAGGTTTCATTTATTTTCTTCATTCTTTTCTCTTTCTGTTTCACAGTATGCATGATCTTTAATGATCTGTCAATTTTCTTCTTCCAGCCCCAATCTACTTTTCAGCCTTATAATTTTTTTCTTCTTGACGATTAAACTTTTCAACTTAAGGATTTCCATTTGGTTCTCTCTTTTTTGTTTTTTAAACCATTTTTATTTCTTTACTGATACTCTCTATATTGTGAGACATTGTCAATGTGCATAATTTATTGCTTTAAATGTAAGTTCCTTTAGTTCTTTGAAGATATTTATAATGGCTGCTTATTGTGGCCTCTGGGTTCTCTCCAAGGCAGTTTCCATTGCCTATTTTTATTTTTTCTCCTTGTATATGTGACTTTTTACTGCTTCCTTGTATGTCTCACTTTTTGGTGTTGAAACCTGGATATTTCAGAGGCTGTATCATAGTAACTCTGTATACTAATCTCCACTCTCCTCTGGAGCATCTTTTTGCTGCTGTTCATGTTTGCTTTATTGTTTAGTGACCAGGGTGGACTATTCCAGTGAATTTACACTGAAGTCCTGCTGAAGTTCTTGCTCTGATGGCACCCTACAGGGTGCAGTCTAATGTACTGTCACAATCAACATGGGGTGGCGGGTCTTTGCAGGGTTCCTTTTGACTGTCTTTATCCTGGTTTCCCTGTTAAGCTTTTAGCTGATATGCTCCTACTGACATTAAACTCAGCTCTTACTTCTTGATAATTGTAAGCTAATGGCTGCTCTTGATTACTACTTCTGCCAATGTCCTGAGACATAAATTGTTCCATGGTCTGACCGAATTAACCTTGTGTGGGTCATCTTCAAGGCCTAATTTTAAGCCTTGCTCCAGTCTCAGGAGGCCTCTTCCTAGCTGCTTATTTCCCTGATCTTCTCTGTTAAAATTTTCCTCTTTCTGTACTTTTAACTTTTTGCTTTCATGGAGCTACCTGCTTCTTCTTAATTGATTATAACCAAAATAGCCGCAGCTTGCAGCAGTGCCTTTAGACTTTAACTTCCGTAAGCTCTTTTGTAAATAAAGTCAGTCTACTTAGGGAGAGATACTGATCTCTGTCTTCTTAAGACCTACACCTCCCCCTGAGCAAAACATCTGTTCCACCACTTTGGAGCTGGGGGTATGGCAATGGCCCACTTCTGTCAAGGGAGGCCATGTGTTTCAGGTAGGGTACTGGGCAGGAGGGAAAGGTAGCCTCTAAGCTTGCATTTCATGATGTGGAGCCTCCATCCTACAAGCAGACTGGGGTGAGGACAACAGACCAGCATTCTCAGTCTTCTGCATTTGAGGTAGAGCTTCTACCACACTGGGGAGAGGTGGGCAGGGGAGAGGAACCACAACCTCACAGGGTTTCTTTTACTTGCAACGGAGCTTCTACAAGCCTGAGCTGGGGCAGATGGTAACTGCTGGCAGCCAGTCTCTGCCTGGGAGAGTGTAGCCCTCGAGTGGTAGCCGGGGAAGAGGACACTTGTTATTCTTGCCTGCAACTGTCAGGGATAGATTTTCTGGCTCACTGAGCTAGGTGGGGAGAGCTGTTTGTGCCTCAAATGCACAGACTCTTACTATTCTTACTGTATAGAGTAGAATTTCTTGAATAAATGTTTCTCTATTTGTTGCTTGCCCTGTGGACAATTTATAGCATTTTAAAATGCCTTAAATATTTTTAAAAATAATTTTCACCAGTTATGGTTGTTTTGCTGGGGAGAAGGTCCTCAGAGAGTCTAATGCTGCTATTCTGGAAGTGTGTATCCTTTAGTAAATATTCATTATATGAATGTAACTCCTATTATTTATTTATTCATTCATTTTCCTCTTGACAGGTATTTATGACTTTGAGTCTCTTTCATTGACACACATGTGCACAATTACCACTAAAGTAAGCATGGAAATGTATTCCCTCCAGTGTACTCTCCATTTTTCCTTCATTAGCTTTTTCTTTACTCAGAATTTTATTAGTAATTTTCTAATTTCTAATTACTTTCTCAAACAAGTTATGATTTATATTACTACTAGGAACATGTCAGAATACTTTTCAGGAGAGGAAGTCATGAGGTGAGCCTAACTTTTGCCTCTACTTCTGCTCATGCATCATATCCTCTGACTTGCTGCAAATGAGGTTGAAAGTAGCAGCTTGAGGCTAACATTAGCCTCACTGACCTAAGGTGACAGAAGCTGGAATTCAAAGCTCCCAAGGCACCTAAGTATTGAGGATCCAAGCCATAGAGGAAGGATCATAGATTCTAAAGTATGTGCTTTTCTCCTTGAGAAACTTGCTCCTTGAAAATCCTAAGCTGTACATGCATGAGAAAAGCTTTTGAGAAGCAAGTCAAAATGAGAGGCTGGGAAGTGAAATAAAACATTTCAGCATTTTTCAGACCTAGGCTGACAAGTGTTGAATATCAGGCCAGGACAAGCTGAAGGAACACTAATAAATACCCATGCTATTGCAAAGGGCTGTGGTAGTCAGGGCAAGCTAGGAAGAACTGACTTCTACAAAACCCAAATCCTAGCCTGGACTGGATCAAGGTGATGTGCCTATGCTCAAGGAGCCTAACTAAAAAAATCATCTCTGGAGGAAGAAACGTCACCATGTGCAAACTGATTTTTAATACTCAATGTCCAGCATTCTCTCAAAAGTCACCAACCATCGCAGTAAGCAGGACCAAATGACTAACAAAGGGAAAACAGAACCAATCTATACAGATTCACAATTCCAGCCAGAAAGTGACATTAAAATAAAAATGATTAAAATATTCCAGAAAACAGGGAAGTGAAAGAGAATTTGACTAGAGAATTTAAATTTATAAAAAACCAACAAAGTAAACTTCTAGAAATAAACTCTCAGTCATTGAAATGAAAGTTCAATAGATATGGTTCATCAATCATTAAAGCAAGAGAAAAAGATTAGTGAGCTACAGGACATATTAGGAGAGTGTATATGTATTGATATACAGAAAAGGGTATACAAGAAATATGTGGCATGTTGCAGAAGCTTAATGTGCATAAATGTGAGCACCAAAAGAGACAAAAGAGAATCGGGAGAAGTAAAATTTCAAGAACTACTTGTTGAGGATTTCCTAAAACTGATGAAACACATCAAGCCAGAGTTTACAAAATATGCATACAACCCAAACATGATATGTGAAAAGAAAAGCAAATGTAAGCACGCTGTGGTAAAAATCTTGAAAATGAAATGCAGGGAGAATATATCAAAAGCACTTAGCATTGATGGGTCCACAGCTTAACTTCAAAGGAACATGTATAAAACTTGACAAGAGCTACTCACACTAAAGGATAAAAGTAGAATATAGAAAAATAAAGGACTGAGTGAAAACAACTGTCAATCTGGAATTTTAAATTTAATAAAACGTTCTCAAAGCATATATAAATACATCTAAAAATATTTTTGACAAGACAAAATTAAGATTTCCCCCCCAGCAAAATTGCACTAAAAATGAAAGTAAGGGCACATCCACAGAAAAAAAAAACGTGAATAAGTTCTTCAGGAAACAGGAAAATGATAGAAGATGGAGTCATGAAAATATAGGTTTCCTCTGCTATCCAAAAGTAGCACATTCTTGCCAAACCTTTCTCAGACCGAAATGGAGTGATGTGAAGAAGCCATCATTAATGTATATGGAAGAGTTTTTGAGCATTCCTAGATTCAAAAAATAACCTCTCAGGCTTTTCTGGTTATCTTAGGACACATCTTGCTAACAGATGCACAAAATAAGTGGAGATAAAGCACAGATGCTCACAGACACAGTTCAGAGCTGGGGGACTTGGTGCCCGGAGGCTGAATGCAGTTCCCAGGGAAGGGGCTTGGCGGGGTGCTTGCTCTCCCTGCCTCTGCTCTGGGTGCTTGCTGTGTTCTGCTGCTGCAGAACAAATGTTGAAGCTATTTTCGCTTTTCCCTTTTTTTGTAAAAGTGAAAGGCCTCTTTGTATCTCTTGCAACAACAGCTACTAAAGTTGGTCTTTCGTAAAAACGAAGGGGCAAAACACAAGCTTTTGAAGAGCGAGGGATACCTATAGAGAAGAGAATGAGAAAAATGCAAGTATAGAAAAGTGACAAATGGTACAGAATATGATAATCAGAAATAAATAATCACATGATTAATGAAAACATTATGCCCTAAAGTGTAGAGACTGATAGTCTTTTCATTAAGCTGTCCTGGATCTCTTGGATATCTATATTTATAAAAGTAATAATGAATCTTTTTCTGTAGCTCATACAAAATTCAAAGGAATGTAGATATAAATGTGGAAGATAAAACAATAAAGCTTTTGCGCAACCTATGAGAATACCTTTATAAACTCAGCATTGGCTGAACTTTTTAAATAGTATTACAAAGCACCAGACTTAAAGGAAAAAATAAAATACCTAAAGGGGACTTTGTTAAATTAATTAAGTCAAAACGAAGTATTAAGAAAGAGAAACAGAGTCATAGAACCATTGCAGTTCTGTTTAGTTTCCATTCTTTTATGATGAAGATTAAAAATTGTAGACTTTAAGTAGATTTCTGAACTATTTTTATTCTGTAAGTAGAAATGAATATTTTCATTTTGTTCTAAGCTGGTTGCAATAACTTTTCTATCAAGTGAAGGAATGGACACTGGGAGCATTTCCATCCCAGGCTTTATCTTGGAAGAATGAAGTACATTATGCTTTATTCAGTGGTATTCTGTTGACTCTGTGACCACATCTTCAGCTCTAAATAGGACACATGTGTCCACTGAAACAAGAAATAACTAATTTCAAAGTCATAACTCATTTGCTGTTACCATGTCTCTTTTCTCTGTAAAACAGAGAATGTCGGCCCTGGTTCACAAAATTGGCAGTTATCACAGGTAAAACATAAAAAAAAAATGCGACAGTGTTTCAGGAAAGGGGAGAAAATTCCAGTAGACAACAAAGTCATTTTTATAATATTGTCTTATGATCATAAAAGGAACTAAATCCAAACTGCAGAAATTAAATAACTGGTAAAATAACATTTTGCATATCTAAATTATTGGCATACAATTGTTCATAGCACTTATTTAGAAACTCATAACATTTTGTTGCATAACTCATTTTTAGCTTCCATTTCCAGAGTACTCTGTATGCTTTTCTTTATATGGAAAAGAACACTTAAGGATTTTAAATTCAGTCTAGGGCAAAGTCAATGAACCCCAGAGATGCTATGATACACTTAATATTTCCTTCTTTTTTAGTCCCAAAGTAATGCAGTTAAAAATTAGACCAAAAACTTGATACTGTAGCCGCAGAATTAGAATGATATTTGAATTCACATTCTCAACAGGTTTCTTAACTGAAAGTTATGAGATAAATTTGGAAGAAATGGGTCCCATAGTATTTGAGTGAAGATATTTGATGGAAAAAGCAAATCTGAGACCTTCTTTACCAGCCCTTCCTCTTGTGACTGACAACAGTAAAGTTAATAGAAAACTACAGAAACTCAATACAACTCTATTCTTTAGGAATGAGGGATTGAATACAGATAAGGTAATGCTCTGCTCAGGGTCTCAGTTGGCTAAAATGAAGGCATTGGATGGGTTTGAGAGCTAATTTGAGACTCAGTGTCCCCTTCTAAACTTAGTGGTTGTCAGCATTTAGTTTCCTATGTCTGCCTGAAGCTCCATCTCCCAGAAGACACCTGCTCTTCTAGCCCATGTGGTCCACAGCACAGCAGGTTGGCTTTTCAAGGCCAACCAAGGAGGAGTTTCTGTGGCTATGAATTTTATGACTTTTTCTGTTACTGACTCTAACATTTATTGTAAAGGGCTCAGGCGATTAGTTTAGGTTCACCCAAGATAATTTCCCTTTTGATAAGTTAAAGTCAATGAATTAGGAAATTTAATTACATCTGTAAAATCACTTAACTTTTGTCATATCACAGAAATGACCCATGCTATCTACATGTCCCACCAACTCCAGGGGAGAGGATTATGGCTCTGTACACCAGGGAGCAGAACTCTCATGGACGACCTTAGAATTATAGGTGCCAGAGCTTCCCATTTCGTCTCTTTCAGAGGTACTTCTCCATGTTTATTCCCATGTCCTCAAAACCGTTTTCCTTGTTGTATCATCCAAGTGGGATTCATGCACAAGTTTAAAGAATTAATAATGTTACAATTTTAGAAAGCTTTCTTTCTAAAGAACCAAAGGCAATTATGTCAAGTCAAATGAAGTGATGTAGTAACACAGTCACATTCTCAGTGTGATAGCAAGGAAGTTTTAGACATTGAAGAAGCAGACTGAAGAAAAATATGACATTAAAACATTAACTTGATGAACATTCTCACTCTTGCTATACATTTCCAGCTACAGCAGTTATTCCATGCAAAAGGTTACATAACTTATCCATAAAATTATCTTTAAACTGCACACATTTATAAAATTATTAATTATACTATTAAAATTATTTGTATTTGTATTTAGCTCCTTTATTACTATGTTTATTTAAGAAATAACAGTCTATCTAAAAAAACAAAAAACAATAGTAACTTACAGTGAGAGGGAGAGTCCCTCTCTCAGCTGGGCATGCACAGCCAGGAGGGTAGGATTTAAGCCCCAGCCCTTGAAGGTAGAATCTTATGCACAGGAAATAAAACAGGATGGAGGATGAAAGACCTAAATATCTCATGATGCCCTCTTTCCTCCAGGTCCCCGGAGTAGGCACAAGAGGCAGAGTGCAGTCGGGAGCAACAAGCAGCAGCGAGAGCTGGAGAAACACTTTGAGAAGTCCAAGGGTGGGGGTGGTTCCGGAACCGCTGGGCTAAGTACGCAAAGTCAGCAAGTGGCCAACTCCAGCAACTGGGCCTCAGCGCCACCCCTGAGGGCCTGTGTTGGTGGGGTGGGGGGGGGTTTCCCCAGAGTGGCCAGGCTTCTGCAGATCTCTCTGCAGTCTCCAGCTTCTCCCCTTTCTTCGCCCCAGCCCGGCCAGTCCTGGCTTCAGACTCCTGACACACGCAGTGTGGTTTGTTCTCTGTCAGGGTGACTCTCACCCCAAGACCCTTTAGGGAGCTTCTGCTTCCCTCATGGTGTCCGAATACTAAACCAGGGATGGCTCTGTGGACAAGAACAACTCTGACCCAGGACTGTATTGAATGTTTAGGAGTCTTCCCAGTCTTGCACATCTCGGGGATCCAGAGCCCCGTCTTCCGGAGTGTGGAGTCTGCCCTGGTGCCTGAAGCTCCTGGTGGGTCATTGCCGCTGGCGGCTCTTCCACAGGGCCAGTGCACCAGCATTTCCTATGGCAGACCTTCATGTTCTCTGTGCGCTGCCTTCCCACGTTGTGCTGGTGTGAATGTCCCCTTCCTGGCACGTGGGTGGCACCTGAGGATTTTTGTTGGTTTCCAGGATCAGGAGTGGCATGGCTTCTCATGACCTGGTCTTGGCTGTAGTGTGTATTTCCCAGGAGCTTTCTGAAGGGTGTTGACTGCTTGTTTGCCAGTCCTAGTAGTCAGTGTCCTGGCTCATGTTTAAGACTGAGACTTTTAATGTTTGCTATCTGTTGACTTTGTTGTAGTTTGCATGTGTATTTCCTAATGCTCATGAGGTTGAGCAATTCTTATATGTTACCGGGCATTAGGAATCCTCATAAAATGTGTAATCACTTTTTTTTCTGTCCATTTTACTAATTGATGTTTCTTTAAACATATTTACAATTTTAAATAAAACCCCTTGACAATATGTTGCAAATATTTCCCATCCCTTGGCTGTCATTTTCTACTTTGGGAGTGTCTTTTACTAAATAGATTTTTCAAAAATTTTAATGCTGTCTATATCAGTATTTCACCACATATCATTAAAAAAATACAGTCATTGGCCAATTGATACTTTAGTAAAATACAAATTACACTATAGCAAAAATCAAAGGTATTCCAAATACAAAACAATTTTAAAATTAGATCTAATAGACATAAAATTACACTGTCAAACCCTCACAAAGGTCTCTAACTGTTGCCTACTGATGCCAAAGAGTTTTCAGACTGGGACAATTATAATTTCAGTTTATGCAATAATCAAAATTTTTTCTCTTTTATTCTCCTGTGTTGCTGCTTTTCCTACCTTAAGAAATCCCTTATAATCAAAGGTTGTGAAGATATTGTCAAATCTTCTAAAAGTTTTATTTTACTTTTCACATTTAGGCATCGAATATGCTTGAGTTATAGGAGGTGGAAGGTAGAGGGTTCAATTTTGTTTTTTGTTTTTCTTTTTCATTCTTATGAATACTCAACTGTCCTATGGCTACCAAAAGAAAATATCCTTCCCCCAATGCTTCACAATGCCATGTCTAATTAACATATGGCATGTTTCTGGACCCTATTCTGTGTTGCTTATCTATATATCTATACTTTAATAACATGCAAATTTAATTGCTATAGAAGGAAAAGAAGTCTAGATATTTGGCAAGTCATATCTTCCCATCTGTTTCTTTATCAACCATTTCTCATCTATTATAGGTGGAGGATCTGAACGGACAATGTTCCAAAGAAGAAATTCAGATGGCCAACAGACACATGATAAGATGCTCCACATCATTAATTGTCAGGGAAATGCAAATTAAAACCACAATGAGCTATCACCTCACACCAGTTAGGATGGCCAACATCAAAAAGACAAACAAATTGCTGGCGAGGATGCACAGAAAGGGGAACCCTTTTATACTGATGGTGGGAATGTAAACTAGTTCAACCATTGTGGAAAGCAATATGGAGGTTCCTCAAAAAACTAAAAATAGAAATACCATTTGATCCAGGAATTCCACTTCTAGGAATTTACCCAAAGAAAATAAATTCTCAGATTCTAAAAGACATATGCACCCCTATGCTTATTGCAGCACTATTTACAATAGCCAAGAAATGGAATCAACCTGTGTCCATCAGTAGATGAATGGATAAAGAAGATGTGGTACATATACACAATGGAATACTGTTCAGCCATAAGAAAGAAACAAATCCTACCATTTGCAATAACATGGATGGAGCTAGAGGGTATTATGCTCAGTGAAATAAGCCAAGTGGAGAAAGACAAATACCAAATGATTTCCCTCATTTGTGGAGTATGAAGCAAAACTGAAGGAACAAAACAGCAGCAGACTCACAGACTCCAAGAAGGGACTAGTGGTTACCAAAGGGGAGGGGTGGGGAGGGTTTGCGGGGAGAGAGGGAGAAGGGGATTGAGGGGTATTTTGAGTAGTACACATGGTGTGGGCGATCACAGGGAAAACAGTGTAGCACAGAGAAGACAAGTAGTGACTCTGTGGCATCTTACTACACTAATGGATGGTGACTGCAATGGGATATGCATGGGAACTTGATAATATGGGTAAATGTAGTAACCACATTGTTTTTCATGTGAAACTTTCATAAGAGTGTATACCAATGATACTTTAAAAAAAAAGAATGGAGTCTTACAGTCTTTATTAATAAAAATTATTTAAGAAACAAAAATAAAATAAAATTCTTGGTGAAAGAGAGAATATAAGAAGAATGTTAATATTCCTCAAAATAGAAAAAGAAAAACATGCTATATCTATGGTATATATTAAAAACAACAATAGAAAGGAAAATTCAATACCTTAAACAGTTATATCAATAAAAAAATGTTTTATTTAATCAAAAATCTGGAATCAACATCAAATTAAATAGTAAGGGAACAGAAAGAAGCAAATGCCATATAAAATCAAAATAAGAGAGACATAGAAACCAATATAAGAATAAATACATAAATTAATAAAAAATTTTTAAATACTGATTCCTTGAAAAAACTTAACAGAATAGTCAAAAAAGTAAAAAGAACAACTAGCAAACACAAACTAATAAAAGTGAAATAGATAACACAATTTAAAAAACATGAGACTATTTTAGCTCCATGTAAAAATATTTGCAAACTAGATGTTTCAGATTAAGGCCTAGGAAAAAAGTTACTACATTTGAAGAAAATAGAGTTTAAAAGCTTATGAGTATAAAAGCAATTTCTTAAAAAATATACATAAAATTATCTAAATACTAACTCACAAGAAAGCACCCAACCAAGATTATTCTAGGGTAATTCTACTAATGATGTTTCAAAAACAAATCCAGAGAAGATATAAGGAAGAAAAACTCCAAATTTCCTTTTGAACTAATATGACATTCAATTTAAAGCTGATAAATACACCCCCAGGTAGATACCATCTCACTTAAAATATTCATGCAACTAAACCTAAATAAATCATTAGTTAATAGAATTTTTAACATCACATTAAGTTATAAATCTAGTGTCAGCTTATAAATGTATATATATATATATATGTATATTATATGTGTATATATATATACACAACAAAGGGAAATTTATGCCAGGAATGTAAGAAATATTAAATATTAGGAAACTACTTGATGTAACTCACTATATTAATGTACCTAAGAAGGAGAATCATACAAACATCAACATAAAATCTAACAAGATGTTTACAAATGTTAGACACAGGCACCTAATGCTATCAAAACTTTTTTACTTATACATATTGACCTTTAGAAACTATAGCAAGTGCTGGGAGAAGCTGAGTTCCATACTACCATATAACCTGGACAGTTGAGAGAGCAGCAAAGACTTTCCTGTGAATGTTTATTTAAGGAAATAATTGTATACAGAGCAGAGCTTAGAGGTGGAGTGGTTAGAGGAACTGGTACTTCACCTAGCAAGAGTGGCGTGTGTGGATAGCCTAGACAGGAAACAAGACCCTCATATGTCAAATGACTAAAAGAAGCCAGTATTTGTGAAGTGGAAAAGGATTTGAAGAACTAGGTAAGAGCTAATTAGACAAGACTTGTAGCTCTGGAAAAAGTCTACTGGCACATTGCTAAAGACAGTTCAGTAATGTGTTCTAAAAGCCTTACATATGCATATATTTGATAAAAGCAATATGTTCTTATAACTTATCTTAAGAACAATACTAAAGGTAAGCACAGATTTAAGTAAAGGACATTCAACATGGAATTATTTATATATAATGCAAAAGTACAGTAGGTAGCTAGGTAATTAAACTAGGTTGTATCCGTAAGTAAAATACTTAATGCAATAAAATGTTCCTTACTTATAAGGAAGCACGGTCATGGTATGGTGTTTGAATTGGAGAATGGGTTCTTCCAAATTCCCTAAAGTTTCTGTTATTATTATATATTTAATTTTCACTGATATCCAAATTGAGATTTTTGTACTTTAAGTTCAAACGCAATTTGTTATACCATATATAAGAAACACACAATTTTATGTTCGTTAGTCATGATTAATAATTTTCCGAAAATGCAAGTGATCTGTTTGAGGAGTTTGCATATTAAGTTGGAGTGACTTTATTTTAATGGCAACACTAAAGCATAAAAACTCTTTAAATATGATCAATGTTTTCTTCAGAGTCCCATATATCATGTTTTATAGTTTTCATGAAACATTTAAAGTTTATGGAAACTGACACAAATTCCTCATTAGAATGCTAATCAGCAATTCATGACTAATTTCTTAAAAAATAAAATTTTACTTCTAACAGTAATCAAGTAAATTGAAGTTATGTTAGACAACCATAAATGTCATGATGTTCTTGTTTTTAACTTCAGTTTAAAAATTACTCAAATTTATAATGCTTGTCAATTAGAGTTAGCAATATACATAAACATTTTAGGGAAAATTTTATTATCTTTCATACTTCTAAGTTACTAGTGATGAATAATAAATCAAATAAAAATTCTCATCAATCATAAGATAATTATATGTAAGCTATAAATTAATTCATTTCAATCTAGAATAACAAATACATACAGTTTATTCTCTGGGTAATTCAAACCAGTAGACTTTTAAATAACTTTCTAAAATAAATAATGAATTGAATAAGTCCTAAAAATGATTGTTTGATTCTGCTTTTTCTTCTATGATAAAAGTTATCTCTTAGAAGAAGTGATCTCTCCATATTAAATAAATTTTATATTTACTTCAACATTAATGTTTCAGAATTGTTTCATGTTTTTTTCTGATGAAAAGCTCCTACATCTGTTACATCTACTTAGATCATAAAATGATTCAGTAATAAGCAGTATTTTTTAACAGGTATTTCACTTTTAAGGTTCTCACAGATCCATTTGTTTTTCACAGAACCTAAGAAATTAAACAGATATAGATATTTGGAAGTGTTTTTACACTGAAGTTAGCTCCTAGAGAATACTTTCCTTTCCATATTTTACTAACAAAAATTTATAATCAAAGGAGTGAGGGAACAAAATTGGTAAGTAGAAAAAATAGGGTTAAAACCAAATCCCCATTGTTGTCCTCTCACTGTACTCGTACCATCCACATTGGTCCAGCTCTCGCCTCATCTTCTCCCTTGGCTGGGACCATCCGGGACTCCAGTATGCAGAGCTGGATGGGGCATTCCTGAGCTACTTAGGACGATTGCAAGCACTTAATTTGCAAAAGGTGGCATTTGGTCTTCTTGCAGATTTGGATACGTGGTGAACAAATTGAGAGTTCTGGTAAGCACACTGGGATCTCCAGTTTAGCCGCCGCCAGAAGGGAGTTATTAAGCCTTAATGTGTCAGTTTGGGGAGCATGAGAATTCAACCTTAGTCAAGAAAAAAATTGACGGATTTCTTTCTTGAGGACCCTGGGAGGAAAAACTTTGGCTTTCCAATAAGAATCATGACACAATGAAGTGTTATAAAGAAATGCTTCTTTAATGAATCATTGCTATAAATGAACACATATCTTGAAAAGACGGTATAATGTTCTACCTGCCATAAAAGAGATTAGTTTTGTATGTTCTTGAAATTATTAAGTAAAACCATATAGTGAATATTTTCTTGTGTCTGTCTTCTTTCACTCAATGCAGTGTTTTCAGGATTAGTCCATATTATTCTGTGTATCAAAATTTCCTTCATTTTTATCACTAAATCCTCTTTCACTGAATGAAGATACCATGATATTGCTTATCCATACTTATGCATATTTGGGTCAGTTTTTAGTTTTAGGTTATTATAAATAAGACTTCTATAAACATTGGTGAGCAACTATTTTTAAGTGTGAACATTTGTTGCCATTTCTCTTGTATAAATATAATGGGTTATAGAAGTAGACACACATTTAACTTCACAAAACAGTTCACCAAAGTGATTATTCCATTCTAGACTCCCACTAGCAATATGTGAGTATTTCATTGCCTTCTATGCTTAGTCTTGTCAGTCTTTTTAATTTTAGCCATTCTAGTGGTGGTGAAATATGGTTTTAATTTACATTTTTCTTAAGGCTAATTATGTAGAGTGTATTTTCATGTGCATATTGGCCATTCTTCTGTATGCTGTGTGAAATAACTAAGTTTGTTGCTCATTTCCTTGGTTTTCCTTTGTATTGTTGAATAATAAGAATTTTACTTAAATTCATTTGTTTGATATATGCAGTGACAGTATATTGTTCCAAAATCAATGGTTTGCTTATTCATTACATATATGATGTCATTTAATGACCAAAAATATTCACTTTTAAAAGTCCAGTTTATAATTGTTTCCTTTATGATTAAAAATTTGGAGTTATGCCCATGAAAATTTTGCCTTCCCCAAAGCTGCAAAGACATTCATATTTTCTTCAGAAAGTTTGTGATTCACAGTTTTAATATATCTATGATGCACTTCAGCGTTTTTGTGTGGGTCTCATTGAGATAGGGCTTGAATTTCATGTTTTTGAATTGGGTGCCCAGTGATTTTGACTGTACATGTGTGGCCCTATTTGCCCACAATCTATTCCATACTATGTGGTTACTCTTCTCACCTATCTGAGCTCTGTCTCTGCACAGTGGGAAATCCTCCTTATACTGACTGATCAGGCTCTTGTATTCCGCAGCAGACCACAACTGCCTCCTCGCTGGGAGGCTTCCTGATTCAGCCCTGCTTTGACAGCCCTCTCAAGTCATCACGGGTCCCTAGCACCACCACTACAGTGGACACCCACATATCTGCGCAACATGATTTTACCATTTACATCTTTGGGAAGAAGAAAAGTTAGAGCAGTTTGACAGCCCAATGCTATTTGGATTGGAATTGCTGTGGTCATTTTATTTTCTAATAGTTCGTGGCTATGATATAGAAATACAATTGATTTTGTTTATTTCACTTGCTTCCTGTATTGCTAAACTTACATATTCTAGTGTTTTTGTAGACTGTATAGTTTTTTCTAGATATCTAGTCATCTGTGAACTACACATATGAAATTCTATATTTTATTTACAATGTAATAAATGTTATGTGTTAAAATTGGTTGAACTATTGCACCGATGGTTTTTAAATTTTTACCACATGAAAGTTATGTCAATAAAGCACTGGCATCATGAAAAAAAATTTAATGTCATAAAACCCAAATCATAAAATTAAAATATGGCAAAATTTATAATAGTATTATATTTATAGTTTATTTTTAATTTTATGTTGTAGCAATTATATTTTACTAATTGGAAAAAACAGGTTCATGGAGGTAGAATATTAATTACTTCATTCTATAAACATTTGTTAAGCATCATATGTCTTGCCACAAATGATTAATCTCAAATTTAGAAGAGAATATGGTACCTAATTGATACTGTGCTGAATGTTCTCTTCTCTTAATAGGAGAGCATCTTTTTAAAGTGATGTATGTGCATTCATGCATGTGGCTAATTATATATAAACATATGAATATAATAAGCTTTTATATAAACGTATGCTTGTATATAGAAAGCCATACATTTATTTTGACAGCGCACAAAGTAAATATATATAGAGAGAAATAGATACATATTAATTATTATACAGATTTTTACAAATATTTTAAATTTTAATCAATACTATCTTTAAAGAATTGAAGCACCTTGTACAAAAAAGGACAATACATTACAAAATAAGCACTCATCAATCTCACTTATATGTGGGATCTAAAATAGCCAAACTCCTAGAAGCAGAGCGGGACTGCCTTCAGAGGGAGAGATGGGAAGGTTTTGGTCAAGAATATACATTTTCAATTAGGAGAAATAACTAAGTTCTGGAGGAAAAATGTACAAAGGTGTAAATATAGTTAACAACTTATACTTAAAATTTGCTAGAGGATATATTAAGTATTCTTACTACACACACAAACAAAGAAGAAAAAAGATGAAGGAAAGAAAAGGAAGGAAGGGAGGGAGGAAGGAAAGAAATAAATGGTAACTAAAGTGATGTGTATGTTTATTCACATCACATTGGTTGTGGTGGATATTTCACAACGTGCATGTATATCAAGTCATGCTGTCACACCCCTTAAATATACACAATTTTAAACTGTCAGTTCTACTTCAGTAAAGCTAGAAAAAGAAGTAAAACACTTCAAAGTAGCTCAAACCCAGTGGCAAGAATTTTTGTAATTCCCAGAGGAAAAAAACTACTAGACAAATTAAAAAGCCCCTCATTCTATTTGACCTGCCTTCATTACTATTCTGTATTGTATTCAGTAGTAAATAAAAATAAACTGAAGAATAATTACATGAAGATAACCACTAGAAGAACCTACAGAAGGAAAAAATAATTCCTTTATAAATATGAGAGAAAGACATAGAGCAGTAAGTTAAGTATTGCTGATATTAAGTATAAAATTAATAAAATTTCCAAATATGTATCCAAATATGAATTATATTCAGTCCCCCAATGTGTACATATGTCTATATATGTTTGTGTGTATGTGTATATATACACATGCACATATAGTATTTTTTATTAATTTAGTAATTAATAAAGTCATCAATTGTTTATATTTTTTATTTTACAATACGATTTTCTAATTGATAAAAAATTAAATTGACAATATTTATATATTATCATAATTAATATTAATTGTATGAAGTAATTATTAAGCTATTATATGTGATATTAGTATAACCTTAACTAAATTTTTATAATATATATTAAAAATGTAAGTATTTATAAAAACTCATAACTACTCATAACAGTATTCAGCTGTACCATTGTATGTCTACAAATACATCAACAGGAAAAAATACTTTTAAGATGTTGTATTTTCAGTGGAAGACTGGATTTACTCCAGGAATACGAAATTGGGTTAAGATAAGAAAATCAATTCATATGATTTAACACCTCAATAAATTAAAGGAGAAAATTGTATTATATACTTTCTTTAGGTGCAGTAAAACAATTTAAATTTAGCATCATTCAAGATTTTCTAACAAGGAACAAAGTTTTGCAAGTTAGAGATGGAAGGGACCCTACCTGTGAAAAAACCCATCTACAAACAGACAAAGAAGAAAATCCCTAAAGCACATCAGTCAAACGGTCGAATACTGAAACCATTTCTTTCAAAACCAGTGACAAGCCGAGGGTGCTAAGTATGACCAGTTTTTCTCAACTGGATAAACTAATTAATTGGGTGTTATATTATTGCTTAAAATGTATAAAAAGCCATAGATAATTATTTTTAAAAATTAGTAATTTTGATGAATATTTCAAATAGAGGAGGAATAAGGAAAACAATGTAGTTTTTAACATTATGTGTCAACTTTTACATTACATCCAAAGGAACATCCAATTAATGATACATATTTTAATAATACAATAGATTTTTTATAGATGTTGCTAGAAACCTTAAATAAGTGGCTTGTGCTTCCTAAAAATTTCAAATGATGTAAGTTGATGCGTCCCTTGGGGCATGTTGAGAGATTAGTGTTAAGTTTATAATTGCTGGTATATCTGGGCTAGAAAAACTCATAACTACGTATAGTACAGTAAGTACAATATGACATAAGACACTAGAAGTCTGATTTGAATGTATTTTGTAGCCCATTTTGGTTATAAAATTTTGTGAAAAGTCTATTGTGTTTTTATTCACCAGAAAAAAATTATTCAGGCAATGTGATTTTTTAATTTACCATTTATACTGACAATATAAACACCACAAATAAGTCCATCACATGATTTTCAATATATATTATAAAAATTTAGTTAAGACTATACTAATATCACATATAATAGCTTATTAATTATTTCATACAATATTAATTATATAAATATCGTCAATTTAATTTTTATTAATTTTATATTAGAAAATTATATTGTAAAATAAAACAAAATATAAATGGTGGCTTTCTTATTAATTACTAAATAAAAGACTATATGTGTTTATGTACATATACATAGGCACACATTGTGGGACTGAATATTATTTATATAATTTCCTTTAAATTTGTCTATAGATTTCATGCATCCTTATTTAATATTGGTGAGACAAATTCTGGTGAGACTTGGAACAAAAAATGGTACACATTCATACATTATGGTATTCTATCCTCCCACATATGATGGGTTCACAAAGAAAAACAGAAGAATTTAGGAGTGAATTTAAAGGGCCAAGAGGAATTATACATACCTTCGTTCATCATTATAAAACCATCTAGGTTTACGTAACTGTAGTTTATGTAACTACAGAAGCACACATTGTTGGTATATAGTAACAGTTTCCAAATTTGGTATATATTAGAAAATACCCAGAAGCTTAAGACATGAGATTTCCCAGTCCTCCCTGGGGATAATCATTCAAAATACACAGAAGACCAGAGACTATAAAAGTATCACCTCTCTATCTCTCACTCCAACTCTTTAAAAGACGATATGACGTCTCCTTTCTTACATATGAAGAAACTGGGGCTCATAAAGGGGTAAATAGAACATTTCTTAACGTTATGTTTGTGATTATCTGATATTAGGAGTTGGGAAAGACATTTTCAGTTGCAACAGGTTATTTTGTGTATAATTTTAAATGATTTTTGATATTAATACTTGTCATGAATCAAGTGACTTAAATTGAAACAGATAGATCCAATTTAGGAGGAATGATTAATAAACACCTATTTAAGAACTATCAAAGGGATGTAAGTCCATCATCCTACTCCATAGGAGTCATCTAACCTGCGATTAGGGTGGTGGAATATGAAAAAGGGTCTGGAGGATCTGCCACTTCTGCTTTTTTTCTTGAGATCATTATCCTGACTAAAAAACATTTTTTTAAAAGTGATGTTTAAAACTTCTTACTTTGGTTAAACCATTGTGGAGGGATAAGGAGAATTGAAATAGGTTGTAAATTATTAACATTATAACACAGATGCCATTCTTCAACAGAGGATATTTAATAATCCTAAGGTCAAAAATTTAGTAAGTGGCAGAGCTGAAATTCAAAATTCTGTTTGAATGAAAATTTCTTAATTTTTTTCCTCTGTATAGATTATGCTTGGAGTTTATTTAGCTTTCTAAGCTGTGTTTCCTTATGAAAAATTGTTTTTAAAGAAAATCTAATCACTGGACAGTGCTATTCTTGTCCTTTATGGAAAGTAGTTAAATGATTTTTAAACCCTCAAATTTTCCATCAGCATTTCAAAACCATGCCATATTCCTTTAAAAAAAGAAAAAGAGAAGAAAAGCTAAGCACAAGAGATAATCCAGGCAAAATCACTAGTTTTTTGTCGGGCTTTTCCTCAAAACACAACATAAAAAAACTAAAGTACAAGCAAGACAATTTTCATTCAAATAGTACAAACATTATGTACCTGACTTTCTTGTCTGACTAAATTTTGTGTGTGTGTGTGCATCAATTCTGGTGTGCATGCATGTATTTGAGTGCCTGTGTGTATACCATAAAGTACCACAGACAGTTTTTACTTTAAAACGCCTTAACTCAAAGTGCACTGATAACTGGGGAGTTTCAAGATTCTAGGTAAAATGTGGCTCCCCAAAACAAAACAATACATGATTGTAAAGAGGAGGAATAGAAAAGTAAGGAAGAAGAGAGTCAAAAAAAAGAAAAAAATAGAAAGAAGCCTAATTTTGTCACTTGGCTGAGAGTTTAAAAAGTTAGAAATTTTGAAAAAAATACCAAAATAGGTTTAAAAATCAGTCTGAAATTTAGGACAATGCATTATAACATGAGTAGCACCTTCAACTACAATGTTAAGCATTTTAAATCAACTTTGCTAGGGAACTTTCTTACAGACCAGGAAAACTGTTTATTTTGAAGTAATTAAAAGTGGCAATTACTTTATTTTCAATAACTATTTTCAAAATAAATTGTTTATTTTGAAGTAAAGGTAGATGAAACTGGACTCTGGTAAATCAACATCATGTCTCAATGACTGGGACTTGAAATCTTACTGAATATAATATTAGAATTTGGACAGGAAAATGTCTTTTTTATTTGTTTAACACTACTTTCACTTTTATTATAAGAGAACAAGGTATGCAATTTCACAATTTCATTAGTAGTCTTGATTTATTTATATGAACTCAGAATTTGATGATGTATGATTTGTACCGATTTTCATATCAGGTAGTAACAGATAAGAGCCTTGGAAACCTTCAGAACATACCTTAAAAAACCCTCAAAATATGAAAGCAACATTAATAATAAGTGTCAATTCTTACAATAATAGCACCACCTCATATTTTGGACATCTGAGCTTCTTTTAAAATATGTTTCATTTCCAACAATTGTTTGATAGCTATAGAACAGACTTCATTTCACTTTTGCGTTTTAGAAAGAAAAAATTGTTTTTCCTCCAGTACTTTGTTAAAAGTTATATACTATGTTTAGCCTAACAATTTAATTAATCATGATAAGTTGCCATAGTTCATTTTTAGTTTGTAAAAATTAAGGTCATGAAGAGCACCTGTTTTTTTTAATATAAAAATGACTGATAATAGCAAAACTCCTCCAGGTTCTAATCAATGCTTCTCACAGTACCAGGAAAAGATAATTGCCTCCTTTATTCTTACATTACCTATTAAATGCATTCTTCTTGTAGTAATTGCCAGCAAAGATGTTTATATCTTCCAATTTAGTGGCCACGTTAACAGTGTACCAAGTGCTTCAAGTGAAATTGAACATTAACTTTACGCTATCATTATGATATGGATATATAGCTATTGGCTTATGACTTTGAATCTATTTTTCCTCTTCAGCTATGCAGTAAAACATCCATGCTTTCACAGCCCTTAGTATTACTCTGATGTATGGGTCATCAGATTTCATGAAACCACCATGATTAATGACAATATAATGGTTTAATTAAAATAAATGAGCAAAAAGTAGGAAAGATGAAATATAGGGTTAGGATATATAAGTCATAGTCAGTTAAAACGATGAACTTAATACAAATTTAAGTATTTGAAATACAAGTAACTGGCCTCAAGGAAATTTAACTACCATACAGTACAAATTAATGTTTGCAAATATGTTATCATTTATTTCAACAAATATGCACTGAACACCTACCCTGTATGCTGCTAGATAATAAGGAAGTGAAGATGGAATTATATTCCATTATATTAAAAAATCTTTAAAAAGCTCATGATATAATGTAATAATATGTATAAAAGATGTGGTTTTAGTTCAGGCTTTTACAACAAATTACCATAGACTGGTAGTGTCAACCACAAACATTTATTTCACAGTTCTGAAGGCTCAAAAGCCAAAGATCAAAATGCTGGCAGATCTACTGTCTGGTGACAGCCAGCTTCCTGATTGGCAGGCAGGTGACCTTCCTCGTCCTGTATCCTCATATGGGGGAGAACAGAGAGAAGCAAGATCTTCTCTCTGTTCTTATAAGGTCCCAAATCCCATTCAAGAGGGTCCACCTCATGACCTAATGACTTTCTAAAGGCCGCCCCACCTCTAAATACCACCACGTTGGGGATTAGATTTCAATAGATTCTGTTTTGAAGAGACACAACTATTCATTCCATAGCAGACATATATGGAAGAAGAAAATAGATCAGCACGATGATGATAAGTACAAAATGCTATGGGGTGAAATTGTAAGCAGATTCTTATTGAATTAGAAAATTAACAAAGGCTAAATGGAGTCAGAAATATACAGTATTATTATTATTTGAGTCTTAAAATAGCTATTCTGAAATGATGGAGTGAACTAGAATAATTTAATATCAAACATTTTAAGTAAAATGATTTCCTTCAGGTGTCCAGATATTTCAGAGTCCTATCTCATCTCTTGCCTTGAAGGGCAGAAGAAAACATTAGGAGTAAAGAATAAAATTCTCTCCAAGAATAAGAAGTTTTAAACTCATTTGTACTTTCCCCTTGTTATCTTTTAGAAACAGAAACCAAAATAGTGGCCCTGTTGACTAGAGTTGGAGATCCTGGGAGTAACTACATAGTCTTACGTTTTCCTTTAAGCACTGTGACTACTTAAGGTACGTTGTGTGAGTTAGCGTGTCTGTATGTGTATTTATGCTCTATTTACAAAACCAATAGAAATTTAAATTTAATGTATCAATAAACTAATTTATTTTAGATCTGAATGTGACAAAAACATGTATAAACATATATTTTACAAACAAAAAATGGTTTCTGGAAATTGTTCCTGCCTGCCTGTCTTTATGTATTCCTTTCCTGTCTCCTTTTCTTATTCCCTCTTTGCTCAGATAGATATTCATGGTGCCTTACAGGTAGAAAGCATGCATTTCTAGAAAAGTTTACAAATACCTCCCTATATACAACAAGCAACAACAGATAGGTAGATGATAGATGCAAATACATGCATGTGCACACATCCACAATACATGTGTGAACACACACATACCACACACACAAATATATATTAAATAGCCATCAATTTTTCTGGACATATCAAGTTCCATAAATAATATATCAATTAATAATTCTATCTACAGTACTTATAACTCACTAATCTAGTCAATATATTTATTAAACACATAAGATAGGCATATGTGACAGGTACTCTTCAAGGCAATCTGGATATAGCAATGAACAAAATGAAACAGCCCCAGGCCCAGTGTTTTTTTCATTCCACTAGACAGAAAAGAGATAGTAAACAAAATTATAAATATATCATGTACTCATAAATACTATGAAGAAAAATAAAGCAAAGAAAAGGATTAGGTCATGGTGGTGCTCATTAGATGAGACAGAGATGGCTCCTCTGAGAAGGTGAGATCTAAGTAGAGATGTCACTGAATGGGAGGAGTGGGCCCTGCAGCCTTCAGAGAGCAGGCCTATTTCAATCCAAAGAGCAGCAAGTGCAAAGGCCCTGAGTATGTTGCGCTTGGTTCCATCTGAAGGGCAGTAAAAAGGCAAAGTGTCTGAGAGAGAAAGACTACAAAGGACACCATCAGGAACTGAGGTTGGAGGCGACTAGGAACCAGGGCGAGAAAATGGGATTCGTACTTAGATGGATAACCAGTGGGGGAATTTAACGTTCTGAATAAAATCTTTCTGGCTGTGTAGAACAGATGATCCAGGAGATTGGAACAGAAGGGAAACAAAGAACCGGTAGTTTTGCGGATGTGCAGGCAGGGAGTTTGGTGGTACAGACGGGTGACATCGCCGGGCAACTTTAAGTCATTTTCAGTATCAAACATTGTTGAGATGTGGAATTCAGATTCATCCCATAATAATTTCCATAGAAAGTTTATAACACAATTCCTTTCTAGAGCTCAGACTCCTGATAAGATATTAAACATTTTCTGTCATTTATTGGGCTAAATAAAACTTGTCTTCAGTTGTAATTCTGTAACTTTCTTTGAGAGATTAACATGAGACTAATTAGGGAATGACAGCAACATGTATCTAGTTTCTCCAGCCAAAATATCTGGAATCACCTCTAATTTACTTGTTTATATTCTTATCTAATCAATCATCAAATGTATCCAGGTCTGCCAGCATGATGTGTATGGCATCTGGGTAGCTCTCATCATCACCTCTACCATTCAAGTCCAGCCACCCGGCCTCTGGCGGACACCTGCTCACTGGTCTGCCTGATTCCTCTCTTGGAAGTCAGTTTTCCACAAAACAGTAGACTTTTCAAAATCCTAGATCAGTTCATATCAAACCTTGCTCAAAGATACTCCAAAATAAACTCAATATACTTAGACTGAAATCCAAATGCTCACATGGTCTGTGATGGGGTTCAGGACACCCTATTCCAAAATACAGCATCTTGGCATATTGAGTCTCTTAAGGTGAAGGAATTTGAGAAAATGACAGAGGCAAGCAGGTGATTGTGACTTCCCTCCCCGCATCCTTCTTCCCTGAAACAGATCATAAAATCTTCCTGCAAGAGGAGCCCTTCCAATACCCAGGACGAAGGAAGATATTCTTACCCCCAAAATCAGGAATTTTAGGTTGGAGAAATCTATACAAACAAACCTGTTCAACTAACCTTCATGTTCCCAGCTACTTCTTTACCATTTGTTGTTCCCATCCTAAGTCCCTTTGTCTTGTCAATTCTTCGCAAACATATTGTTTATTTGCCTAAAATTTATCAAAGTTTGCAGCTCTGGTCACTTCTTTGGGTCTGTATTCTTTTGTGAAGATTCCATGTACATGTAAAAATTCAATTAAATTTGTAAGTTTTTCCCTCTTAATCTCTCCTTGTCAGTTTAATTTTCAGACCCAAACTGAGCCCTTAAGAGTGTTGAGGAAACCCATTTCCTGCCCTCTGCTTATGTCACCTATTGTAGAGCCATATATCTCTAACACAGTATCTTCCCCCTTTCCTTTAGGTCACTATATGCTTTCTGCATCAGCCTCCTTACTCTTTAAAGATGTGAAGCTTACTCCCACCTTAGGTCCTTCGTATTGGTTGTTTCCTCTTCTTGGAATATTCTTTCCTGAGATATTTGGGCAACCAGCTCTTTGATGTATATATCTTCTTAGGTGTCACAGATGTAGTGAACGTCTTTACTACTCAATCTGAGAAAACACCAGGTTCTTTCAGAGTTCCTAACACTTTTATGAATACTATCCATTTGCTTTTTAAAATTGTTACTGTCGTTCTTGCCTATTCAGTTGTAAGCAGTGAGAGTACAGGACAAACTCAGGTCTAAACATGGTCCCCTACCATTTAGGATAGAACCTGGCAGAGTGAGGTGTCTAATAAATATTTGTCAACTACATGAATGGATAACATCTTCTCACTTTTTAGAGGTTTCTAACTCTGAAAATTCAAAAGCACATACCTGATGTTCTGCCTTTCTGCATTTCCTAAGGACCTGATAAAAATCATAGATGTTCTGAACTTTAATCCTCATTAAATTACCTCTTCCATTGAAACTAATAATCAGCTCTGGGCAAACATAATACAAAAATTCAGCATATGCCATTAATTTAATATAAATTTATTAAGTTTGAATACATAAGTTATTGGAGATTCAGATACATAAAAGACATTATCCACTTTCTAGGAGCTGCCACTCAAGGAGAGGAGACAGACAGATAAACTGGTAACTGTATAAAATGCTGAGCTAGAGGATAACGGACGGTTCTGGATGAACACACCAGGAGAGGCCCCTCATCTAGAACTGCACATCAGAATGGCTTCTCAGGGAAGATGATGCCTGCATTGATTATTAAAGGAACTTCCCCAAATTGTTTTTCACTCCAGTACTATTTTCTGATTTCTCAATTTTTTGCCAATTGAGGTACATGTAAGCTTGAAATTCTATTTTCTAAGCTCCTGCTAAAAATATTAGATTGTATCAGGTGAAGATTGGCCAAACTGGTAACCTTCCCTGCTGAATCAATACTAAATTACAAATTGCTAATCACTGGGTTTAAGTTCCTGACCAACAGAATACGTACACAACAAGAACATTATCTAAACCACATTGAATGCTGTCAACGAGAAAAAAAAAATGTGTCATTTGGAAGAGAAGGAATTGCTTTCCTGGTGACAAGATGAATCATATTTGCTTTTACTTGCAATTGACACATCCTATCATGTTGTCATAGAAAGAAATTTGTTTGACAAGCATGTGTCTTTCTTGTGAATTCTTTAAAAAAGCAAGAATGTTTTTGAAGATTCATTTAATGAGTTTTGAGAAGAATTCTTCAAAAGTTATCTTCAAAATCTGAGAAATGTAAGTGCACATGAAATACCAAAAATGTTTTCATAAATCACGTGTCTTCAGCTTCAATCACTATTTTCAGCTGAATACACCTGACAGGATAGTAATGCATATGAAAGAACACAAATTCAGAATAAAGATTCAAGATGTATTTCAATGTAGAGAACTATAAGCTTCAGGTTTGCATAAAGAGTAATCATTCTCATTGAAGATAATAAAAAGAATGAAATAACATTAAATGCTAAATTCTATAAATTTTTCAGGGATGTGGGGAGAAAACAGAAGCCTTCCTTATTTGTGTAAAACTTAAATATGATTTATTCAATCAGGATATTAGATAAGCCCATATAAAAGTAAGGTTTTTCAAATGTTTTTAATTAGTGAAGATAGTTAAGACATACTCAGAGCTTTTTAGCCAAAAATATATGGTGACGTAGACTAAATTAGTATTGAGAAGTTCCAAAATAACTCCTTTTTATTTTTTGCTGTGTTGACACCAAAAGAGAGACCTACCTAGACTGTTCCATCTACTATTCACATTCCATGAAACACTTACTTATTTTATGCAAAGTTCTTTACTTGGCTCTGGATGACTGTAGGAAAGGATAAGATAAATAAGACCCGGACCTTGCAATGACGTAACTCCCAATCCCTTGAGAGATTTATTACCTCCTGTGGGAGGGAAAGTCATTAACTGGAGTATCAGACAGAGTGAAATAAGCACTATCACTCCACCTACTTTATAAAATGCGCAAAAGTGATAGCTCTTTTAGCTCATAATAATCCCTTGGTAATAGTTATTGTACTGCAAAAATATGATATTCATTATGAATGAGATTTAAAAAATAATGCTGTAGGGAACCACGCCTTATGATGGACGATTATTTTCATACTAAAAAAAAAAATCACCGTCTTTCAGGGAATTCTAAAAGAGCCAGTGAGATCTTCAGTTTAGATACTGAGATGTAGAATCACTAAGATCTATATTCATGGGATATTGCACACCGTGCTGTCAGCAAATAATATGCTGCTGGTTTGAATGTGAGTGAGCATCCTTTCAGACTTTGGTTGTGACAAAACTCTTCTGAAAAGTGCACTGAAATGTAAAGTATAAAAAGTGTTTTATTACAGTAAGAGAAAATCAGATAAATGAATGTGGATCCTTAACAATTAAACTTGTGAAAGAATACCGTGCTTGTTACAAAAAAACTCTATGTTCAAATGTTTATTAGCATGTTATGGTTGCCTACACATGGAAAATTAGGAATACAGAGGAAATGAAGAAAAATGCTCATTGGAATAATTTCATTAACATGACATGATAGAATTTGAACAAATCTGCATTAGGAGACTTGAAGAAATGGATAGAAAGGCACAGTCTTACACAGTAATGTTTCTGTAATATCATTTCCAAAAAACACAAAGTGAGGAGAGGAAGAAGTATGTTTTGTTTTCATCACTGTGAAGAATTTGGAGATTCATACCATCAAATTAAACTATCATACTATGTACTAGACTGAGCTGTCAGTTTAAGAACATGCTAATTTTTGTATAGCGCAAGGAGTATTTAAATTACAGAAATATAAAATTATTTTAAGAATGTGTAGTTATTTTTAAAATGTGTATTTGTTGACTAGCAATTTTCATCATGTTGGTTGTTTCCTCCTGTAATCATGATGCTACAATCAATCTTGTCACTTGACTGTGTAAATAAACTAATATATGGAATGTAACAATATTTGAGAGAGAAATGTTTCTTACGCTTTTATTAATTTGTATTATGCTTACATTTGTTTTTTTAGGCTGCAATTACCAAGTTCTGAAATGAGTAATTAGTTTAAAGTTTATATTATAAATCAACCTGATGGTAGAAATTTACATAAAACTTAGACATAGGCATACCTACACTATTTCTTTTAAAATAAGCGTTTTTTACATTAAATGAGCTGTGTAAGAGTATACATGTTTTCTGGGGGTTCCCCGTTGCCACAATTTAGGCTCTGATTTAACTCTGGTAGTTGTAGAGGACAAGCTGAGACTTAAACATTACCACCCACCAAAATTTGGTATGATTTTAGTATAGAAATACTATTTATTTTACATGTTGTAGTTTGAATGTTTCCTCCCATGTTCAGTAATCTTCCTAGATATTTGTGTTCTATGTGTTAATTGTATGTTTGAAAATCTTCTAGATGGTGATCATATAATTTTTATCGAGCACCATTTTGGTTATTGCATTTTGTGGCTTATTTCACTGCCTTCTTTACTGACACAAGGACCATCACCATAATAATTTAAAAAGTCATTTATTATAAAATTATTGGTTCTCTAAGTTAAATACAACTATCAAAACAAAAATATTATAGTTCATGGGCTAAAATTATTTTGGTGCTTGGCAATGGCATGACAAAGCATATGAGAAAAAATTGTCCTATTAACTCTAATGTTTGATGTTTTTTAATGATGGGTTAAGAAACATTCAACATTAATTAGTAAAGTGAGAAGAAAGAGTTGTTTCAGCCAGTGCCATATTGTAACATATTTGTCTTCTTCTCGGGATTTTTTTTCCTGTGGTTTTAAGTCCCAGTGATAAAGCTTGTGGTCACTGGATATTCTATTCACATTGTCGCATTGAGACTTATTTACTCGCTACTCCACCTGGGTAGCACCTCCTGTGACTCACTATCCTGTCACCCTTATAATTGTCCACATCACCTATAGCTGGTATCATATTGCCCATCCATTGATTTATTTGTTTATTTTCCATTTCTCCCAATGGAACATAAGCATGATGAAGATAGGGCATCTGTGTGCATGGAAAACAGTAGATACTGAATCAATATTTTTTATTTAAAAAAATGAATGAATTTACACAAAAAGTTTGAAAAGAGAGTGTTCATATTCCCAATGCCCAGTGATGGAGATGATGATTCGGAGCAGTTAAGCTCCAATACCAAATCTACTCTGTTAATAAAGGCTGAGACAAACTTTGATACCTGGTCCAATATGAACTAATGTTAACTATCTATTTTTTACTACACCATCCTGTCTACAGGATGTAGCCATGTACCAACCAGCAGTCTTATGCTATAGAGGTTTTTGATGTGCCTGGGTGAGTGTGGGGCCCTGGAGGACCACATTTGCTGCCCAGATCTCTGGCCCGCTTAAGACCTATCTCATCATTACTCAGAGATTCTCAAAGTACAACAGAAACTTTATAAAACCTAATGTATTTTATGTTAAAGTTATCTACTGTGATCTTTTCTAAAATGTGAAACTGAATCAGTATTTCATTAGACATTTTAGAAGCACAGAGTAGCAGGGGTATAGGATATGCTGTGCCAAGGAAATAGTAATATAGATGACACTGAGACACTGATGTTGTCAAATACTAGTACAGTGTAAGTATGTATTACAATGTGGCATCATAACAACTTCTTGCACTGGAAATACATCCTCTTTCTTACTTAAGAAGACTATACAATGGAATGCCCAGGGTAGAGATGCTCTTGCACACTCTCTGATCTTTCTCATGCTCTCATAATACATAAGGGAACAGACACGAGATATTTGTGAATGTATATCCCAAGGATAGGTCTGTAAACAAGCTGTAGCTTTCTAAGAGTAAACTTCTTAGGAAAACACCTGAAGGTGAAATTTCCCTTGAGCAGCTTCTTAGATATTTATTCCATCTCTCTGTCTCTTTTTGTCTCTGCCTTTGTCTCTTTTCTCTCTCACACCCAGGTGCTGTACATGCTCACGCTCACACATCAAAAAACCTATTCTATGCCCTCTTACGGATTATCAAATCTTAAAATTGCACAATGTTATCTTTTACAAAGAACTTTCTCATAATTATCTCATCTGAGATTCACCAGACAATGGAATCATGGGCTCCGAGGATGAGAGAATCAGAATTTAGAAAGGTTTGGTGTCTCCTCAAAGGTCATGTCCAGGAAATGTCGAACATTGAACTCGAGGCAGTCTTTCTGATTCTAATTCTAATAGTGAACCTAAATTCTATGAGCTCTAGGTTTGATTTCTCTTCCTCTTCCTTTTTGTCCTGTCTCTGTCCTTCTGTATCTCTGTCTCTATTTCTTGCTCACTCTCTCATTTTTCCCCTCTCTCACACACACATACAAACACACCTACTTCTACCACAAAAATAATTTATTTCCCTAAAAAAGTTTAGTTTGATTTGGGCATTGTCTTTCTTCTCGAACCTGAAAACAAATGTATATTCTCCATGCTGAGGTACTGAGCCTACACAATCTTTTTACCGAATATCTGATCATTAGCTTTTATTTTTGAATAATATTAGTGAAAATCTAACATTTTGAAAGCATATTGTCAGATACTCTATTAGTATAGTATATTTTACCTTATTAATATATTAATTGAATAATATTGTCAGCTCAATTTCAGAAATGGAGCAATTGAGGATGAGAAGGTTTCTAACTTGTATGAGATGATACAGCTTGAGTGACTTGGTAATATTTCTGTCCAGGTTTTCCACTCTCTTTCACTTGTCTGATTCTACATCTGTTGCCTATTGATTCCAAAATTTCATTTCTTTCACAGTGAAGTGTTTCTAGACATATTTTCTGTATTTTATTTTACACTTACTCATGGGAAATATAGCAGTAGTTTTCAAATATTTTTACTTAATGTGCCTTTCATCTGGGATCAAGTTAAATAATTAATACTCGATTGCATACACTCACTTTTTTCAAACATTGTACCACAATAGCTATTTTTCATCACAGATCTAGATGCACTAACCATTTTAATACGAAAAAAATATAGGGCTTAGAGGGAATTGTAGGAAATAGGGTTTAAGAATGACGATATTAGCTTAGCCATCTGTTTCTACTTATAAATTATTTTGGAGTTCCATAAACTCTAGAATCTAAGTTAAGTCCTTAAATATATGATGATTTCCTTTAGCAGAAACCCAATCTCATTGTAATTAAACACTGATCCAAAGAGCAGACTGTGAAAAATGTTAATATTTATATTTTGCTTTGTTTCCTTAATTAGATAAGAATTAAATCTTCAATGAATGCTTTGAACCCAAATGCTGTACTTGTCTTATGTGGACTATTTTTAACCACAACTAAAGTTTTATTTATGTTATTTCCTAATTCACTTAACATATATTTGTATATGTTTAAATATAATTTTCCAAAGTACAAAGGATATATACTAAGTCAAAGAGAAACCGATGTTTACATTGAGTTTCCCAACTGCTGCTTCGGTCCTGGCTATCATTCTGTTTGCTTTTTCCAGAAAATTCATTCACCTAAATTTGAGGTCACACTTGCTGACCACAGGCTAGATCAGATGTGTAGACTTTCTAATGCTGCTAGCAGAACGGTTATTTTCTTTTTAAGGTGACCACTGAGAAATTGGAAAGCTTATGAACAAATCCTGAATTTCCACCTTCTCAAATAATCTGAAATCTTGGCAACACTGGGCTAAAATTCCAAAGGCTACCATAAGATCAACGTGAGAATTTGTTGCCTCTTATGAACAGGCCAAATGCTCTCTTGGGGCCCTTCACTAACTGATTTACACACCCAACCTCTTAAAAATAACTCACCTTTCCCACAGCCTCTAAATGTGCTATGTCCAATGGAGTCCTTGCTGTAATCTGGGCAGCAGAGAGACCACAGAATCGTGCTGTTACCTGACCACTAACGAGTGTGATTGTTTGATCAGTGGAACTACGTCCCCAAGAAGCTGTATAAGCTTTGCCTCAGGCTCACATCTTCTGATAGAAGCAGATCCCACAGGGCGTTAATTCTGCCACATCTCTGTTTCCCATGAATGGCCACAGGCCCCAATCAGTGCCCACGGAGAAGCCCTGAGGCTGTAGGCTAGGTACTGCCAGATCCTTCAGAGAGCTCCGCTAGAGTCCACACAGACCTAGAAAAGCAATTATGTGAGGTGAAGAGGATCTAAAGATGTGCTCAAATGGTGCCCAGTGGAATGCTACAAAACCCCAACCAGAGCTAAAGAAGGAGAAATGATGACATATGGAAACGCACAATTTAATCCCCTTTGTACCACAAAGATTGAAAAAGAAAATAAAATAAATGACTGCCATCAGGAGGCGTTTTCCTGGTTCAGATCTTCTACTTTTTAAATTTGTCTAACTTTTTATTTTGATATGATTTCAAACGTACAGAAAAGTTGCATGAATAGTACAAGGATTCCTATCAGATTGACAAATTGTTTAGATTCTGTTGCATTTGCCAAAATTTTCCACGGTCATTGTACCATTTTACAATCCCATAAGCACTGTGACAGTGGTCCAGTGATTCCACATCCTTCTGAAAATACATAGTAGAAATCGCAGTAGAAAGTTTCTGGTTTCTAAAAGGTATCTCTGTTTTTAGAACTTTGCTACTTTCTGGATGTGGCATTCGTGACTCATACCAACAGACTCATTACCCTGTGCTGAACTGCTGACAGTCAGCATGCTTCTAGGTTGTTTGTAGATTGTGCAATAGTTAAGTGGGCAGTAACTGAGACTAGATTACAATGATAAGACCATTGTTCAAAGGCAAAATATCAGGTGAAAGGAATATTTCATATACCTAATAATAAGTTGGTGGAATGGTTTTTTAAAGGATTCTAATTAATTAGGTTTTCTTCAAAAATAATTTTTATACAACCGCAAGAATAACAAGGATGATTAGGCTTCTGCCCTGTGCAGAAAGTGATGAAAGTCATCTTGTCTAAAACAGGAAATGTTTTTTTTTTCACGAATCTACTACATTGTATTTCCTTTCTTGGATAGCAACACCAATATTCACCTAGTTACAAGCCTGATTTACTGTAATTCCTCCATTGTGCTTTCATTCATCTCAATTAACCATGTCCTGAAGATTGAAAATGTATTTCTTCCAAATATTTCATCTCTATCTCTCCCTCTCTTTCTTTCTTCCAAATTCTTGCAGCCTTTCCTTAATTGTCAACTGGTTCAATAATCTCTGGGTCTCTGCCCTGTCTCTCAACTGTATCAAGGCCATCTTCCACAGTCCAACAAGACAGTTATTTACAAAGCATAAATCTGTAGAGATATATGTGTGTGTGTGTGTGTGTATATATATATATATATGTATATACTCTGTCAGTTGAAATCCAAAGTCTTTACTATATCACATAAGAACTTCCATAATATACTTCTAAGTACTTTTCTAGCTTCTACTCCCCTACATTTACCATATCTTTATTTTCCACATATTTTTTTAAATTGGCTGAAATATGTGCTGTCCAATATGGTAGCCATAGATCACAGAGGCTATTGAGCAACTGAAATATGATTAATTCTATAAAAGGATACTGTAGGTATAAAACAGACTACCTCTTGACAGTTTAATAAAAGAAAAAAGAATGTGAAATAGCTCATTAATAATTTTTATATTTTGTCACACATTAAAAGTAAACTATTCAGGTACATTGGATTAGAAATATATTTTTTTAAATATATTTCTCCTGCTTATTTCACTTTTATTTTTATCTAATATTAGAAAATTTGAAGTTACATGTATGTCTTTACATTATGTTTCTGTTGGTCAGTGAACTTCTAAATGTTTAAAGTTCTCTGACAAGGTTCTATTATTTTATATGTGCACATATTGAAAACCATGTCCCTTCCTAGGAATGCTTTTATACCTTTATGTCTGGAACTCAAGCATCTATTCTGGAGTAAAGCTTTTCAAGATCTTATATTATTATTGATTATTTCCTCCTTAGGCTAGTGGACTTTCTTCCAATGACTGTGTCAGCCCCATCAGCATTTATTACCACCTGTGTTATCTTCTGCTCTCTAACGTCTACTCTCATTTCTCTGCTTTTGATATTCATATCTGACCTTTGGCATATTCATTATTCTGTTCTAGCCTAAAAGCTAAATCATCCTCAGTAAGAACATTGATCATTTCTAAATTGAAAAGAAGTCTAAGATAATAAATGGGTTTGCTTAATAGATCAACAGATAAAAAATAAAATACAAAATAATACGATACCCTAGAGAATGTTTGTATTTGTGTGTGTATGTGTGTAGAAATATTTATGCTTTCATATGAATGTATGTAAAAATATCAAAGGAGGGGAAAATAAGGATCAGAGGGAAAAAATTCAGAGGATCATGAGAATTTTCACAAAGCCTAGGATAAGCATGTTTGGGAATAACTGTAAAGAGAATTAGTTCCCTTGCCATTACACCAAACAGAATTTAGAAGGGAAACTATGGGACAGTTAATTTTGCAAACATTTAAGAATTTCTCAAAAAAATATTCAGAAAGGAATCAATGTTCCCTGTTGACTCTAAAGAGTCACACTAAGCAATATACTTTTGAGTAGTTTCCACATATCTTGGCAATGTTTGGTTGCATACAGTCCGTAGAGGTTGCATTTACAACATTCAAGGTGATATTTCAACTTTGATATTTCAACTTAAATCACTTGAGAAATGTAGGACACGATTGTATATATAATATTTTGTGAACTTTGTTTTTTTGGAATTATTCACTTGAAGTCATCGTTTTCATAACAGAAATGAGACACTGTTAACATTTCCTGTGTCATAAATACCAGTGTTAACCATTACTGCTTATTTTGAGATACTGTGCAATTAATTAGTAACACATAGATGGAAACCTATAAGGGAGGAGGAGTGAATTTTATTTAGTTTCACTTGAGTTCTTTGCATTTAAAATTTTTTTCATCCTTTCTAATAGTTACTATAATGTACTATATAAATTCATAAAAATGCATTCTTCCCGTTGTGTATCTACATTTTCTGAATAAAATCCAGAAAATGTACCTAAACAGAAACATGCTTTGTTTTTACTTAGTTTTATGTATTCAAAATGCATTTCTCTTACATATGTTCACAGACAAAAAACTGGGAACATTAAAATATCTTACACACAGTAGGTTTTCAGTAAACTCTAAGAGGAGATTTCAGTTTGTGAGTAATAAAGTGACTAGACATATTATTCTCAAAACATTTTCCTTTAATTTCATTTTACTACTGTTTATTTATTCATGCACAAACTACTACAAATACCCTGAATTAAATTATTATAAAGCTAAAATTTATTGAGGTTAAATAATGCTGTCATATTTCCTAGAAAGCTCTTTTTTTTCTCATTCTTATTCATAATTAGGTCTTAAAATTACTTCCAATTAAATTTTTAGAAAATAAACAAACATGAGAATAATGTAAGTATATAGATATTATTATTATTATTATTGTTGCCCATTTCTCTGTGTATATATATTCTGACATCCATTTAACTCGATGTCCTTCAAACATCATATGGGCATTATGGGGACATGTTTAGTGTAGGGTATATAAAAATGAATCACACAAACTCTGCCCTCACTGTGCTCTGGCCTGGGGCTAACACAAACATGCATGAGTGCATATGAAAGACATATCACACATAAACACTTGGTCTATTCATTGGATAATGTTTGAGCAACTGTGATACACCCAGAATTGAATAACTGATGCAACCTGAGAGAGAGAGACTGAGAGAGAACCGGCATTGCAGTGGTACATGACAGTAAGAATTGCTTATCCTAATTGCATCAAAAGCAGAATGCGATAAAGAAGAAGGGCATTTGAGATTCATATTCCAGGATAAGGAACCAGTCTCCAGTCGGAGAAACTGGATTGGGGAATTCTGAAAAAGAGGATATTTTGTAAAGATGTTTTAAATCATGAGGCATGTGAGTGTCGTGGTATCATTGGGGAGGATGCAACAAACAGAAATCCAGCTTAGTGTGATAAGGAATCTATAAAAGGCCCGAAATGGAGAGAGCTGAAGGCAGGACTGCAGATCAGAGGAAGCAGCAGGGGAGATGAGGAGAAACAGGATACCATGATACACAGATGTGTGCAACTGCCTAGTGAAGTGGTTTCAGAGACTAGTCACTGCAAAAAAATCTTGCAACCTTCTTTTTTTTTTCTTTTAGCAGTTTCTCTCCCACAGTTTGGTGAAAAAATTTAATATAACATCTTTTTTTTTTAAGATTCCTAAATCAGTTTCCTGCTCATAGTCCACATTTATCAGCAAATTTGGTTGAGAGATACTTCCTCCACAAGCACTAGACTTCAGAAAATCCCAAGGGTAAAACTGACCCCAATTCCATTTCCACAGGGAGCAATTGTTACTGGTGAAGAGAAATAGTTTGAATCTAAAAAAAGTGCTTAATGAAAATTAGGTGGTTTTTGGTGATTTTTATAAATAACAGTTTCAAACTAGTGCTGTTACAAGATATGTAAGATTGCAGTGACTTAAGATATAAAAAGAAAATGTCATAGAATTTGAAAATATCTGTTTTCTTTTAAGAAATCTGGCAATGAGAAGTTGGTTTATATTTTTATTTTTCATTGAGATAGAAAGTAGGCATTGGTTGGTAATAGAGGCACACACGGATTGACAGTGAAGCTAATGGGCTCTTCGCATCCATGGGTTTTATACAAAGGCTCTTTGCCTAATTTTATTTTATTTTTCTTAAAGCAAAGCCCTAAATTTCAAAGCCCTCCCACCAAACCTTTGGCTGTCTTTTACCCAGAGCCAAATATGCTAAAAGGCTCATGGAAAACTACATATGTTTGGGTTAGAAAACTCAACAGGAAAAGAAAAAGGCAAATGACTAGAAAGAAGTAAACCCTAGATTTAAATCTGCAACTTGGTAATAAACAAAATTGATGCCTTTTTTTTTTTTTTACCTTTTATTTACCAATAAGCAGGAAAGAGGACAGTGAATTCAAATCACAGTTCAAATACCGTAACCTAATCATAAGCCAGCCACACTTCCCTGGTTGTTAGGAGAAGACAATAGGCATCTGAGTCAGACAAAGAGCTGTATTACTGCACATGACAGCAAACATGTTTGCATGTATTCCCCTTGCACCTCATGTTCCACGGGAGCAGTGTAGAGTAGCCGAGGTGGATACTGCACAAGGAGTAAGGTGGCATCATTGTCAAAGAAACCCAATCACAGGGAAACCCAATATTTCAAAAGGGCCACATTTAGCTGTTCCCAACCTTGGCCTAGAGGGAGCTATTACCTTTCTCATTTTGGACAGCAAACAGCTCTGCCCTCTGCCCTGGAGAAGGCCACCCTTTGTGCTTCCCATTTTCACTTGCTATATGACAAAAGTCATTGGCTTCCAACAGTCATTATCACTCTGTGCTATTTCCTTTGCATGAGAATTCAAACATTTCCATAAATTTAGCGAAAGAATGATTATTTGTATCCCTGGTGTTATGTGGCCATCAGAATCTGTTTAATCATTCAGTGACCACTCATTTCAGCAAGCATTCTTTGGAAAGCTAAACCAATCGACCTCAGCCCCTTGCTTCTGAAAGTCGGCCAGTGAGGAGTGGTTCATATCTAATAATATCTCCTCTGAGTGGTAACCAGCCAACAAACAGGTGACCTGAGTAACTATGCTTTTACAGGTGATGTTGAGTCTGTCAGCTATGAAAGTCCCTTAACCACTGAACTTCACATTTCCTTTTAACACTATGATATGACCATCAGTCTATTAAGCTGTGGCTGTTAGCAGAGCTCTCCCCAAAAGCAATTAATTCGATTGTGTCTTTTCATTTCAGGTATTGCAATGTGATACTATTATCTTTTGTTCTATTTCACTTACTCATTTATTTACTTGCATATTCATTATTTCTACTCATTAGACCATAAATTCTGTGACATAGGGATTTCATCCATCTCATTATCACTGTATCCTTGACTAGTTCATTGCTAAGCCCACAGTAGGTTATTGATAAATATTGGTTGAAGGGTTGGAGAATTAAATGATAAATTTAGTGTTGAAGTTTGGTAAGATGTGTGACAATACATAAACTATACTAACTGGAGGTGTAGTTCCTGATCACAAACTCAAGTCTAGGTTGGGAAGTATGTGGAATGGGGTGAAGCCTAGAAGATTAAAAGTGTTAGGGAGAGAGAAATATAAGATATAACATGGTATTAAGACAATTTAAAATCAGAGAGGATGAAAAAAGATGTGTGCAGAAATAAAACATTCAGCCTATGATTTTAGAACTTAAAATGGTTGGCAGAGTCTAGAGAAACTAGTGCTACCCCCAAGGACTTCATGCAATGATGAAAACAGCCATATGTAGCCATGGAGAACTGAAGTGCTCTAGAGTGACTGAGGAAGAGAGGTGGACCTTTTAATTGCATTTAATTTCAATTAAAATTCAAACAACTACAAATGGCTAGTAGTTACTGTCAGACAACACAGATAAAAGAAGTCTAGGGAGTTCTTTTATGTTTTGTTTTGGAGTCTCTTTGAAAGGCTGACATAAATTCTGGATCCTATTTGAACAATCCTGGATGCTGACGTGGATATAGAAATAGATCAGTGAACCACAGTGGAAAGAAGCTTATTGATGCAAGGCAGGTCATGAAACGGTCAGGCCTACAGGTGAGACTGGACAGTGACATGGCCATGGAAGTCACAGAAAAGGATGGAAGTCATACTCCCCTGTTTTCTCAATCCTGTTTCCTGACATTGTTCTTCTTAATGAAATGATAGCATTTTAGTCCTGCTTGTAGAACCAGGCTAAGACAATCTGGGCAGCAGAGGTGTTAGAAAGCAGCCCCTCAAGGTGAAATTTGGGAACTGGATCACTCCGCACTTTTGACAGACACAGAAACACCATGCATGAATGGTGGTTACGTGGGGCAGTAATGATGCTGGCATTCAGTGGCATGACTGGGGACTGGTACGACTTTCTGCTTCACATACATTCCAAAATCATTATGTAAGGAAATGGATGGATTTTACAACCTCTTGAAACCAAGAAATAGACCTTTGTTTAAAAATGGATTTAAGGATGATTGGGGGATTGAAACATGCGAGTGATTAGTAGCAAGAGTAAAGCATGCAACAGTTAAAAAAAAGCAATTCTGGGACTTGGAGCAGTTGTTTAAAAAGGAATTCTGTTTGGGGTTAATAGGTATGATTTAAACAAGGGACTACGGATTGAACGGACTGTACAAAACAGAGCAGCCAAGGAAATTGTAGTTGGAAGTTTTCATTGAAACAATACTGTACATTCAAATATAGAGTAATTTCCTTACAAAATGAACAGTTTAAATAAATCTTACAGGCACTTTAACATGTTACTTTCATTAGTTCTCTGCTCACTATCTTTTGAAGGCTGTGGGTTCAGAAAGCCCACCTCTGGACTCTCTGATGGATAACATGGTGGACTCAGTCCTCCTACACCAAGCCATATACCCTAACTAGGAACCTGGTTTCTGAAGAGAAAAGGCCTCAGCTGACTGCCAGTAAAGAGCCATTGAACCCAAGGACCAGATGAGATCAACCTGAAAGTAATGGCTACAGGTTACCTTAGAGAATGTGGAGTCTGCACTAGAATTACTACAACATTTATTCACCACCATTTCTTCCCTTGACAAGCTATTAGAGTCCATTCAGGATTCCTTACCCAGTAAAGAAAGCACAAATTCTATTTTTTTACTGAGACCAGTGTATTGATTGATAAGAAAATCTTTTCTCATATCCTTAGGTAAGAAAGATGTGTGTATTAAACTGAAAAATTTATATTCCAGTCAATCTTTTACAGACTAAAGCTGATTAAATACTCATTGGGAAAAAATATACATTTTTGTTTGGATTTTCACAAACAAGTAAGAAACATGGAATGTTACAATTACTTAATGTGTAAATCGACCAAGTTTCTGGAAATATAAGAGAATAAAAAAAATAAAAGTCCATTAAAGAATATCAATAAATTCCAGTATTTTAATCAAACATGGAAATGAGCTAAAAGAAAAAAAAAGAAAAAAAATCTAAGAAACTAGGGACAAAACCATTTAACATAGGTGTTTATCAATCCCGGAAATAGAAGAGACCCAAGCAAAAGTCTACTTTAAATTTTCCATCAAGTTTGAACACTCAAAGCAAAATTTTGTAAGTTCGTCAGGAAACTTCTGACACTGAAATAAATGCCATTGTAAATTCAGCTGAAATGTTCAATACTGAAAGGAAGTATTTTTTTTTGATAATTTGAATATAGTGAATATAATTTTTAGAAGAGCACAGCATCTTTGTTAAAACAATTTTCTTCATAAGAAACTTATGGACCAGTAATACAGTTGGCCCATGTTATGAAAATGTACCCAAAGCAACAGTAACTATAACAACAAAATACGATGTAATTGTCCAATTTACAAATTCATTTGCACTGAAGCACTGAATTCCACAATTTTGTGGCAAAGCTGATGTTGAATAGAAAACATACTTTTTAGCATATTAAAGTGTACCTTCTCTTTTGGCTGTACTTATTGAATTTCAGACAAGTTTGAGCCTTTGAAAACTACTTTGTATAATTAATTAAATGATCTACAATGGTAATGAAATGTTAAATTAAATAATATTCTAAATTTTGGTTCAAGCATTATTGGAAAATTTTCTTCAGAATATTCAAATACAGCACCCCTCAAAACCGTGTTTTGCTTTGCAAGCTTTTAGTGAATTACATGTAATGAAATAAAAGCTTACAAAAAGGAAGATATTGACATCTGTTATTAAAAATCAAGGCCAGAATAGAGCAAATTAAATTATGAGGGTCTAAGATTTCATTTTAAAGTTTCATAGTTTTGCTTTGGAATTTCTCAGGCTGTGGGAAAAACTTTGGATGAACTCCTACATTGAATTAGATAATTTTGTCATTTGAACAACAGTGAAATAAAATTGAAACAAGCATATACTAGCGTAGCATCTAACATACAAAAATATTTTAAATAATAATAAGCAGAGACAATTTACTTGCTGTGTGTTTTTCATTTGTAAATGATTTATGCAACTGATCACTCAGGAATAATACACCAGGACAATGAAAGATGTGGAGGAAGAGCTCCCAGAAAATAGTTGAGTTGGCTGGTATTTTAAGTTGTGCTTAACTCATGCATGAGAATAGAAAGATAGAGAACACTACTAACAAGCTACTAAGTGTGAGCCAGAGGGCCTCTTTGGTAGCTTATGAAAAAGTCAATATCTCAGAATAGGAGAACAGATAAAGCTAAGCAGCAACCTGAAAATAAGACAGAATCACAGAATTCCAAGGACATTTCAATGCTCACTCAGAGAAAGTCTATTATGCTGAAGGGCTCTTAGAAAATCTAGAACTTTAACACATGCGATGACAATTTTTGAATGTCTGACCCTGAATATATTAGCTCTGCTGATAGATCTAAGCTCTTCACTTTCAGGGTGAGCTATCTCAATGCCCTTTTGCTCTGATGGAAGATACTGGAGAGTGCTTGCTCTTGCAATGAAATGAGCATCGCTCTCAATATCTTAGATTTCAGGACAGTAACTATGGTTCAATAACAGCACAACCTGGCTAGGGATGTGATGGGAATGCCGAAGAATTAGCATGTGCCGGTATTCTGTATTTTGAGCAATCTGAATGAACAGGGCCATAATGTAAGACTGAATTGATTTGGAGACACTTTTTTAGAACATGGATTTATCATCCTGACAAGGACATCAGGGGATATTGTTCCTAGAGGCAAAAACAAATGGGCAGCCTACAATGAGGCTGCTTAGCTTCTGTAACCAAGAAAATACAAAAATGGAGAAGCAGAAGGCTGCAGTCTGGAGGTGAGGGTGGGTAAGATGAGGAGACAAAGAAAAAAAAAGTTATCCCTTACTCATATACCAGACAGGAGACAATTGTCAGATATAGAATCCATTGACTGAAGAACTGAGTTCATAGAAGGAAGGAAGGCAAGTACATACTGAGATGAGTTGTTCAGTCCTTTCCAAAGAGGACCTAAGTCCTTTTACTCAGATGACTGTACTTTGGAGAAAGGAGAAAAACCAGATTAAGCACAGCAGGGAACTGAGTGAGCGAGGCTTGGATTTCTCCCAAGGGAATCCTCGGTGTAAAGACTTGCTCTCAGTCTGACTGAAACCTGGAACCGCACTGCTCTCTGGGGCTGCTTCCCAGCTCTGTTCCTTCCCGCTTCCCTTTACCTGCATCATAGTCCAATGGTTCACCTCATCTCCTCCAGCTTCCTCTCTTCTATCTTACAGATACTTCCTTCAATTAATCTTTTACATGTCTAATCCTGTTTTGGTGTCTGCTTCTCAGAGGATGTTTGTCATCTCCTCAAAGAAAATCTGCAAGGACTCAAAGATACTGTGAAAATTATTATACCATTTGCTGAAGTATTTACATTATTTGATACAAAAAAAAAATTAGAATGGAAAGATGCCTCTATTTAAAAATATTATTTAGCTTCCTACTTCCTTAGATATGAAACTATTTTCTCAATAAATAGAATTAGGGTATATAGGGAAATGTCAATTAATAATGGTGACAGTTTCAAATTTACATACAAGATGCAACTGTAAAAAAGATTACAGAAAATTTTGAAAAAAACATAATCAGATGATATATAAAAATTATGCATTTAGTAAAATATCAGTGGCAAAGTTTCAGAGATAGATGCAACCAATTAATTGATTAAAAATACATGAAAAATTATTCCATTTGACTTATATTTGAAGGTGCAAATAATATACAAATGTTTCTTTTATGTATTTATTTAAATTATTAATATTTTAGTTATTATGCTGTATATATGGATATATTATATGTATGTATATAATGCATATATGCACAAACATTATATATATATGAAGACTTTAATCCTAGTACAATGCTTGATGAATTTTGACAATATATGCATCATGTAATTACCACCAAAGTTAAGATAGAGAATATTTCTGCAGTTCCAGAAAGTTCTGTTATAACCTTTGCCACTCAGAACCCTCCCCATCTCAAGGCAATCAATATTCTGATTTCTACCATTTGTAGATAGTTTGGTCTATTTTTTACTTTTACATTAAGTAATTATATACTGTGTATTTGTGGTATCTGGCTTTTTTTCCCCAACATGACAGATCTGAGAGCCATTCATGTTGACATAGATATGTTTTCCTGCAGCTGAGGCTGGGTCTCCCTATGCACCAAGTGAAACCTCAACCTGGATGGGGAGGGTCTTTGATTTTGACTGAGAAAGAATTCTCCAGCAGGTTTGAGCAGTGTAGGCAAGGAAGGAATTCATGAGAGCAGGAGTAGTAAGGAATGGCAGCAGCCTTGCAGGCAGCTGAGGGCAAGAAAGCGCAGAGGGAGGGAACAGGATCTTGCTGACCTTCTAGGCATAAGGAAGTCTCCCTCCCAGCTCCTAAATCCAGGGTCACCTAGGCAATGGGAACTTGCAGGCCCAAATTGGAGCTCTCAGAAGCCCCCCTCTATTTATCAGAAATAAAGTGGAGACTTGGAAATAAAGTGAAATAGCAAAGAAACAAAGACACTTACTACTGGAAAAGCACAGAAAGACAAAATGCAGTTAAGTTGAACAGTGAGAAATCTTTATTTAAAGTTACACACTCAAAAAGGTAGAAAGTGTGGGTGTCGTCAGAGAGGAGGTGCACTGAAAGGTTGGGGATTCCCCCTTCTAAGGGTGTTTCAGGAGTGGGACAAAGGGCGAGGGGTTATAAACTCGGTCTCAAGATGTTTATCTTTGGTGAGAGACATTAAGTCTATTCTCTTATGCCTGTCTCCTGCCCAGGTTGCAAATTACTTGATTAGGGGGCTGTAGGAGGAAAAAACAGCATATAGGTTAAGTTAAAGAATAAGCTGGGCCTTTTAGCAGGCCAAACTAAATCGTACAATGGCATGGTCTAATTGACACAATGAAGACATGGCTGTGCTCAGATACTTTTCTTTATCTAGGGAATATTTGGATATTCCAAATTACTCCAGGCCTTTGGAGCTTCAACTGATTAACTCATTAACTCTGTGGATCTTTTCTGGCTCTCTCACTTTATCTGGTTAACTCTTTGAGTCCCTTTTAGAGGGCTTTACTGGCCTTACTCTCTTGTACTTTCTCATATGTATTTTTCTCCCTAACAGACAGCTAGAAGATAGATGATAGATGATAGATAGATAGATAGATGATAGATAAATAGATGATAGATAGCTGAGTGATATTCCATGAACACTTGACTGTTAACTATGTACTACAATTTTTTAATCCATGCTCTTGTTGATGGACATTTGGTTCTTTCCCTTTTTGGATCATCAGGAAAGAAACACAAGTAGGAAGAACTGTCTCATAAATTTTCCACCTCCTGCCTCTGAACGCATACTACATGAATTATACGGTGTTGATACAGCTCCACAACTATTCTATCGAGTTTGATCTTTATTCCTCTGACACTCTAAGGTTTAAAATATGTGTCAGAGATTAATAAGGAAAGAGATTAAAATGGTGCATCTTCCAGGGGACTGCACATACAGAAGGTCTAGAAATTCTAAATTTATAAATTAATATTAGAAACAGAGAAAGCGGGAGGATATCATTAAGAATCCATCCTAGGTAAACCAATGGAAAAATTAGTCTAAGAAAAAAGTCTGCCGTTTCTTCTCAGTACTCCAAGAGAAATTTTAAGTTCCAATCAGAGCTGAAGGAGTTCATCAAGAGAAACTGTAAATGGACATTTTGACATGTAAAATAATTTTTACAAGTTTCAAGGGAATACATTGATCAAAAGATGTAATTGCACTTGCAATAGAGGATCAAGCAAAATATGATTATTTCTGTCAAGTTCCTGCTCCTGCAGAATTATTTTATAATTGCGTATCAAATAAAATAAAGCATCTTTTCAATATCATTAGGGAGGCAACTCTCTCAAAAATGCAATATATGAAAATGAGGAAACTATGAGGGTGAATTAGCTAGATGCATTTCATAACTTAGGACATGAGGTGACATTAGGAAAACACAAGTTTCTATACATCTCCTAGTAAGGTGGGGAGAAAAACAGCTGGCATAATCAGAGCCACGAGTTATCCAAAAGCTAGGCTAGGCAGTCCAGAGGGAACAATCTGACTCAAAGTGTATGTTCTATAATGTAAGTTTTGTGATATAATTTTAATGTAATAAATGGGAGATGACACCAATCTCCAAACTATCACTTTGTTATGTAATTAGTTATTTAAGTTTTGAGTTCCAGTATATTCCAAGCCATACACAAATCACTCAGTTTGGGAGGCCCATCATAGCCCTACTCAATATTGACTCAAGTTCGCAGTGTACTTCTATGTCTAGAGGTCAATATCAAGATTGTATGTGTGCTTAAGAAGAATATACAGCAAAACAAAGACTAATTCATTATCGTGACATAATGTGTGGATCTATTTTCTCTTAGGTAATTTATTATATTATATTTGAGATGCCTGTGTACTTATTTACACTACTAGATTTTAAGTTCTTTGCTCATGGGATTTTTATCATTGAATCCTTCACATTCAACATAGTATCTTCCTTAAAGTAAATGATTAATGAATGTCTGCTGAACTGATTTAAATGTGTTCAATTTACAAGTGGTAGCTCTTTTCTTTTATAAGACCCAATATATTTCAAACATTTTGAAAAACACACTGGGATAGGTAACTGCCCATTGTAGCAAAGTTTTGGCAAATGATAATGCCAAATACCTGATCAAATCTGCCCTTTCTAAAGCTGATACATTTTCTTCCCTATTTCCAGTGTTGTTTCATTAGATGCACATTTGCACAATTTAAAAGAAACTTGGCATCATATATTATAAAATTTATGGGAAGTTTGCAACTCAGAACTGCAAGTCCTAATCATTTGAATTATCTCAACATGTGCAAGTCAAAGTTGATAGAATCTAATTCAAGGGTCATCCAGCCTCCTAGTGTCTGGATGGAGTAGAGAAGCATAGCATATTGGGGAAATGGGATGGAATCCATCCTTTTTGAAAGAATCAAATTATACCAGCTTTAATAATCTTTATATATCTAAAGCACAACCAAGATCATAAGTTCATCAGTGTAATACATCAGAAATTTAGCTGCAAGTAAAATCAAAGGATTGGTTTTGAATTTTGAAAGTTATAATTTATAGTTGAAATAATATAAAATAATATTTTGACCCTAACCCATCTTCCTATATATTTTTGCCAATTTATATTGTTAAAAATAATAACATTTTTTTTTACTTTCCAGAAATGTTAAGCCTCCAACTGCAAGAACAGTCTTTTTTCTGATCCTTATGTAATTTAATATGTTCCTTTTATATATGTGATATATCGAGTGTCTATTTGTCCTCTCTAGAATATAGAAAATATTTACATATAGTTCTAATATACTGAGCCTTCCAAAAGACAGCCCTATTACTGAAGAATAGCAAAAGCTCTAGATTTTATAAAATCACTACATTTTCAAGCAACCAGAAGCTATCATTTTCCTAGTTTTTAGCAATTTCCTTGGCCTGCATTACCTTACACTGAAACAACTATAATGTGGTTTATGGCACATTTTTCTCTTTATCATATTCAAAAACTTAGAAAGGATAAGTGAACCCCTAATTTAAGGAAGACACCACAAAATGAAGAGATGTATACATGGAAAAAAGAAAATAAAGCACGTGAATAGAATTTTTAAGCAATTAAGATACATTTGGAAAGTATTTAAACTTTACCATTTATCCTAATTTACTACTTACTCTCAATGACAAACTGCTCAAATACAGACTTTGCTTTACAGAAAAGTGATTCTTCATGTTATTAGCTCTTCTGGATTGACCAGATGACTTATTCATCAGATGCAATATCTCTCCATGTGTGTGCATGTGTGTATGTGTGCGTGTGTCTTTGCATGTGTTTGTATGTGTCCTTCTTGTGGTTTGTACTATTCCTCCTTGGAAAAGGTAACTGCAGAAACTGCTATTACTATTGATTTCTTGAAGTAAGTTTCGCTGAATATTAGGAAATATTTTCCAAGATGTTATTTGTACCTTGTAACTCCTTATTACACATTAGAGTTCAACATACAAAGATTGTCCACATCCTTCCATTATGTAATGTGAAAGAATACATTATGAAATAGTAAAATCCATTGTAAATTTAGTCAGCAATTAAAAAGTAAAATCAGTCGTTTATTTCCTTTTAGCTGCTCAGGAGACATTTTTCTTTCCTTCAGAGGAATGCTAACTGTGTGGCTCTCCATCTCAGTGCTGCGAATAGGTTTGGGGTCCGTGTCCAATACTGCTTTCAGAGGTCTCCTGTAACAGTGCAAACACGCTGCAGTACCCCTTCCCCCTGTAACTCCTTTAAATAATCTCAGAGGCACCCAGTTCTACCACTGTTTAGCAATTCCAAAGACACCTGTTTATTGGATTCATGAGGTTTAAACTCCTTGAAATTGTAGGTTTTCTGTGTTGGTATTAGGTATAGACTAACATCTTTTTCTGTTTTATGTATCTTCAGCTGCAGCCACACTCTCATAGCCATTCTGAGACATCTCCCTTATTTTCCTTGTCTCTATGCCTTTCTGTATGCTCCATTTTCTCTTTGATTCATCCTTCCAGACACCCTTACCTAATGAACTTCTCAGTCTTGTAAGCCTCTGTTTAGATTATAGTTTTATTGTCAAAGTATCAATCCTAGATAGAGTTCATCACTACTATTTACAAGATTCCTAAGAATCTCATAGGCCATTTTTATTATGCATACTTGCATACTTCATATATACGATATTCCAAGTGTTTGGTTATGGACTTAAATGAATTACATAGTCAAAGGATAATTTAAAGTTTACACAGGTAAAACTTATTTGAGCACATAAATATAAGCAGTATAGGGAATCTTTGCTCTTACTGGTCTTACGGAGTTTATATTCAGGTATAGAGAAATACACACACATACCAAGCAAAGGACTAACTATATTAAAAAGCAAAGATTTTTTTTGTTATCTCTGGAAGGCTGTCAAAGAAAGTCATTAATATTCAATTTGAAGCTATATTATACCCAGGTAATTGAAAAATCTTTTTTCCACAACTGTTTTTAGCAAATAAGGATTATCAAATCCATTTCAGTCAATTTCCCATTTCAAAACAGCGATGGAGTTAACAATTTCAAATATTGCCTTAAAATGTGAATAAATTGATATTGATGGGTGGCATGGCTTTTCATTAGTCAATCATTCTTAAAAACTGAAAGAGATGTTTTCTAGATGAAGAATAACCAAACTCAGGAATATTACAAATAATAGAAGATAGTTCATAAATTGTTCTTTTTCTCATCGATTTCTCTTCCTTATTATGTTTACTTCCTCCTGTGATTTTATATGTAAATATGCACATATACATATGTTATACGTATACAATTATATATACATGTACATTAATCTAAGTTTCTATCTATCTATCATCTATCTATCTATCATCAATCATCTGTCTACACACAGACCTGAAGATATCAATGGCAATCCATCCTATTTTCTGGTGACCAAAACCATAAGCATATTCATTCAAATATTACTTCAATTTTAAATTTATTCAGTTGGATTGTGTGTGGCTCAGTAGAACAGAATGGGATAAGGACAACTTACTTCTGAAAATAAAATGTTCTTGATTACTTTTTTGTCTGTGGTAACATTACCTTACTCTAAGCATAACCTTGGATATGCTACATGAATGTTTTTTAGACTTTTTGCTTAATTCCCACATTTCCCTTAGATTTCTGATATCAAAACAGACCATATTCCACTAAAGCCTCAACAATGTCCTATAGTAATTTTGAGAAGGGCGACATTTTATTGCCCTTTAGAAGTAGGGTGAAAAGGGTTTGTTATCTATATGGTGCCAGGAGTAAAACTGCCACTTAAAAAAATCAACACGATTCATACTACACCCCAGAGAATGTGTCTAAATGCATGGAAGGTAGAACCTTAACACTGAAAATGCTTTCAAGGTCAGTCCTGGTTTCACAGTCATGAATTACTGTTGGCTTTCCTTAGCATTTTCTGATAGTTAATTCCAATGGATTTGTAGGACTGTTGCTACATATTTCTTAGGTTAGTTCTAAACAGTGCCTTCTACTTATAGGTGGACAAAAGTAATTTCTGAAGGCTGGCTTTAGAGAATGTTGTTCTCACATCCTACCCAATCCAGCCTTTTTTCCTCTGATGCATATTACTTTCTAGCGTATTTATCTTTAACCATTATAGAACCAGAAATTCTGGATAAAGTAGAAACAAACATAATAGAGCTGGAAAGAAGAGAGGAAAGGTGCTTTTCCACTATTGTGTAACAGTGTATAGTAATCTTAAAAAGGTAAAACATATTACCCCTATTGTATTTTAAGCTAAAAAAATAGCTTTTAAGTAATGCAAAGAATGTATTAATTTTAATTCCAAACCATTACATGGAATGTTATCATATTTATTCAATGCTTTTAGATGTTTAACCGCATAATCATAGACTATAAAAGTGAAAAACTAAACCTAACAATGTTTATGAAATCAATCTAGAGTTATACTTTTATTGATGCAAGTATAAGTAATGTAAAGTCTACAGTGAAGTTAGGTTTTTGATTTCAAAAGACTACGCACAGATATGTGCACGTGCATACACACACACACACACACACACACACACACATGCAAATGAATCAAAACAGAAATAAAGAAATGAAGAAGTGTTGGTCATAGGGTACAAACTTCCAGCTATAAGATTAACAAGTTCTGGACATCTAATATATAGCATTGTGATTATTGTTAACAATATTATGTGTGTACTTGAAAGTTGTTAAGAAAGTAGATATTAAATAGTCTCACCTCAACCTGGAATGGTAATTATGTAAGAGGACTGAGGTGTTAGCTAATGGTATCATCATAGTTATTTTGCAATATATAACTATATTAAATCATTATGTTGTATACCTTAAACTTTCACAGTATTATATGCTAATTGTACCTCAGTAAAGCTGGGAAAAAAAAGGAGCAATGAAACATCAACATAATACCCATTGCTTGGCTAATGTTTTTGATTAACAAATGTCATTATTTAATATTTATCAAACACCTTCTATTTGTCAATTACATGAATGATATATAATAGAAAAAAGAATGCTCATGCTAATAGAAGAGTCAGAAAATAACATATAATACATAATAATGTATGAATATGGATTGAATTATAAGGGAAAATTAAGTTGAATAAAGACTAAAATTTAGGGAGATTGAAAAAGATGGGGCAAACACTCCTATACAGTTTATTTTGATTTCCCTTTCCTATGACTTTTGTATCCTGTAATAATTGTCACTTCTTGAGTGTACCTAACATTTATATTACATCTAATATTTCCATTGACTGAGCTACTTTACTAATAACAAGCTGTGGAAAGATGACACACAGGACATACAGGTAACTAAACAAGTAAATGGTGTATGTCCAGACATACATATACCACAATCTGGGGAAGAGAAAAAAAAATCTTCAAATGTAATCAAGATGAAAGTGAGTATAAATTTAAAAAAAAATGAAATCAACTTACTCTAGATATGTTCGAAACACAAATATTTTAACACAGTCATAGTAAAAAGCACAGTATTGCTTCTCTTCACCTAGAAAGTCAGTAATGAAATATGGTGCTATTAAAAAAATGGTAGTATATATATTAATTTTGTTTCATTTTGATTTATTTATCATGTCTTATATCTACTCAGTTTTAACTTCAAAAGTAAAGACATTTCAGTATCATTTAAAGATATATCATAGTAGATATTGTTTCATTTACAAGCTGAACTAATCCCACCACCATTTTCTTAAGAAATAAATGAAGTGTACTTTCTTATAATTAGAAAGTATAATTTTTCAAAAATAAGGAGTTGCTTCTTATATTTATGTGACAAAAAAGAAGATTGCAAATGTAGCCCATTTACATTTGGCTACTAAAATCTGTGAGTTGTAAAAAGTTACTGGGTAATTTATTGCCGAGTAACAAAGAGAGGAAAAGGCAATACACGAGAGAATGATTCACCTGTAAGCTACGTTCAGACCACAACCTGCGGAGGTGACCGAGCTGATACGGATTTAATGTATCATCAGGACCAGATGCTGAGCTCTGAGGCTCACCACTGACACCAAACAGGCCATTCAGTGATCAATGAGAAGACCCTGGTCATCACAAGCTGTTTCCTTTATGTTTAGTTTTACATGAGTCGGGATTATTGTTCACATTCTTCCACTCCATCAGTACAAATTATATGTAGTAATAGATATGTGAATATCTATCTATATGTGTGACATATATTTGCTAAAAATAATGATTACTTAAAGCTATTAGCCAATGTGTGTTATACATTATTTATTGTTTGTAATGTGATTCACCTGGAGTCAACTTCAAATAAGTGTATGAACAAGGAAATAGCACAGAACACCTATATCGTGATTTTTTAAATAAAGTTTTAATGTCTAATACTCTTCTTCTCTATCCTCTGTAATACATCATCTTAGGAATTTATAATTTACTAGTACATGTGCCAGCATACTTCACTACTTTCCCTGCGGCAATGTCTTACTTACTCATTAGATTTCTGGCACTGGGTTATCTGGAACAAAGCCAGAAACCAAGGATTATTAGAGAAAATATCTCTAAGCAGTGAGGAAAAATGACCATCACAAACCTTTTGTAGAACCATGAAACTATTAACCATTTAGCTGCAGGTAGAGTATATTACTTATAATTATTATAATATTAAGCTTGTTGAATTGACACACTTAGTTATCAGATTTGCCCAGACACCTTTCAGTCCTTTCATTTGAAAAAGTACAGAGAGAGAAGTGGATAATGAAAGAATTAACAGAACAGGTAGACATTAAAGGGAGTCCCAACAAAGATATATGGAACATAATTTATAAATTCTCCTGGGGACATTCAGTGCCAGGCGAAAAGACCACACCTTAGCACCTCCTGAAGGCATTATGGCAATTGAAGTTTGTTAAGATTATGAAAAGTCTCTGTTGAGGGAAAGTTAATGGCAGATTAGTCTATTTAAAGAAGGCAAGATAGATTTTAAGCAATTCTAAATATATGTGTGTAATATCACTTAATTAAAACAGTTCTCATAGAGATAAGCTGTGGGTATCAGAAACTTGTAAAATTAGATTAACCCAAATGTGAACAGTAACAGAAAAGTAAAATGTTTTAAAAGTTCATATAAAATAATGTAAAAATACACTACTTTTTTCTATCTTGTAACCAGTAATTTGAAAAGAAGCATATATTCTGACTCAGTTAAAAATTACGTTCTGTTCTTTGCACAGAAATAGCAAGGCCTCCAATGAGTTGCATACCCAGCAGGGACTCTGCTATAATAAAGCCTTTAAATCTGACTGAAGATGTTTTCATTTACTATTTGAATGAATGAAATAAAGACACAGTTTAGGTAATGAATTCCCGTAAGTGGATATTCACAAATGTTATTATTAATATTATTACTAAAGTAAGGGAGGACTCTGACAAAGAATGTTGATATCTCTGACTACATTTAAACTTTAAGCTGCCAAGATGAAGTAGAATAAGAAGAGTTCATGACTATTAGTCTCTTATTTCCTGTCCATTAGTAACTGAGATTTTTGTCAAAATCACACACATTGTAAAGATTACATATCAAAAACAGTTTGGTTCATGCTATATTTACTCCTTTCTGTTTTTGCTGTTTCTGGGGGAGACTAATTGCACAGTGTTTAATTTTTCTACCAGGTTTCCATATTAAATTTCAGCACAAATATCATTTAAAAATCTTGTACTGGCAGGTAATAAGTAAATGTTCATTAAACAAAGAGATGTTGACAATCTGTTGCATAATATCAATCATTTGTATTTTAAAAGCTTGGTGAAAAGTCTATTTAGAGCTACCCCTTTCTTAGTGTACCATATTAGGATTCTTTATGTTTTTCTTTCCTTTTTTTTTTTTATAGTTGCAATTAGTGTAAAGGCCTCCAGGGACCTCTTGAATCTCAGGTGTCAGTGGTGTAGTCCAGACAAAAGAATTGGACTAGCTTATTTTGACGTTGTCCTCCTGTCTTCCAGTAATGACATATTAACAGTGGTTGGTACCTTAGGTATTGCTTTACCAGTTTAAAAGGATTAAATCAGATGTTTCTATTAATGAAAAATCCATAGGATAATTCATTTGCAAATTCACTGCACACACTGTAAGTCTCTTAACTGGTTTGGTTCTTTTGGTTCTTTCATGAGGTCGTTAGTGTTTTTCTAACCACTTCTGCCAAAATGGAAGGAAATTATTTGTCTTTTTAACAATCTTCTACAACCAATTTTTAAACTAAAAGACAAAGATGGGACTTGCTCATTTCATCTAAGCATTTAATATAGCTTCTTCCATGTACCAGGCGAGGCCCTCAGGAAACGATGAGGTAATGAATATTTAATGATGAAGAATTAGAAAAAAATTAAGATATTATTTTGTTTAAATCCCATTCTTTATATGGAAATTAAGCCTAGAAAAATGTGTTTCTGAATGTCAAATTTGGCATGTACATTTATCCATTTCATGCTACAAAGTGCAAACAAAGTAAGCTGACATACATAATGATGCAACATATTCACATGTTCACATCACATCTGAGACTTTGTGAGAAGTTCTATTTTTGTAATTTTTAATTAATAACACTAAATTTAAATTAAGAAGATACATGAGAACATACATTTGCCTTTTTCTTAGTCAAATTGCCTACACATCCCAGGGTGTCATCATTTATCCTTTTGAATATAGAATATAATTCTATATTTTTTACTTTCAGCATTATTGAACTATTCATATTCAATAAATACCACTGCTTTTATGCACTGTTACACCAAATAACATACAATTCAGTTACATTAAATATTCATAGAATATTTGTTACATACAGTTAACCATGGGATTGAAACAGATGGACATGATTTGGCTTTTGTTATAACCTATGTATTTTATTGGTTGTAGTCATAGTTTTTGCAGTGATTAAATATTTCTAAATGGCATCCAGAGGCATTCAAATGTTTATACATAGGGGATATTTTGTTTTATCTATTTTGCAAAGCAATTGTTTTAATGCAATAAAAAAGTAATTTGCCAGATTTATCCGTATTTTTCTGGGCATCACACCCTAGCTGCCCAAGTTCAACAATATGCATCTGCCATGTAAAACCTAAAATAAAAGATTTATTTGAGTTTCCTGTGGCTTTCCAAGAGGAAGTCAGTATTTGATCACTGATACAAACTGAAAGAGGAAAAGTAACTCGGTGGACTTCAGCTAAACACCCAAATCCCGCAGAGCACAGAATCAGTGGTGCCTCCAATGACTCTGGGCTTCTTCTGTTTTACTGCTGACTTCCTTATCCCTCCTTACCTTCTGAGTCCATCTAGCTGAGACAGCCTCTCTGGTCAGATAGGGATTGTCCTTACTCATCTGGATACCCAATATATAACACAACGCCTGGGGCATAGTACTTACTAAGTGGAAAAATGAACGTCCCTAAAGGACTCAACTGATTCTTGCAAACATAAAGTAAGTTCTTTAATACATATGAACTCACTTAATTCTTGCAACTGTCCTCCTTTTATCCTCACCTGCAGTTTCTAGATGAGGAAACTTACACAGTAAGTGTCATAGCAACTGAAAAAAAAAATCTCAAGAGTTACTCTTGATACCAGATCTTTCATATTCAATTACTTTCCTTGTCTTTTTGATAATAGCATGTAAATATCTCTCATATTCTTTCCTCCTTTCATCTCCAAAGTTACTGATTTGTTTCAGTCCTGAGCACTTTGGATATCTTATACAGACAGGTGTATTTCCTTAAATATTATTGGTTATTATTTTTAAAAAGGTAGATTATTTTTAAAAATATGTTTTGAGAATTTACATTTAAACAAATTTCCCCTTGGGAGGACTTCTATGATCTCAAATATAACAACCACTTTGAATTACTGAAGAAGTCATGAAGCATAAATAAACACTTGTCCAGACAATAGTTTATAGTCTGGTAAATGTATTATGGATTTGGGGAAAGACTTAAATCTTAATGAACAGTTGGGCAATTGTTGCCTTAAAAAAATAATCAATTATTACATCCAAACTTGAATTAGTCATAATGGGAACACAGAGGGGGAGAAAATTCAAGAATGATTAAGAAGGAAAAACTGCAAAAAAGAATCATAGATTATTGCTGATGATAAAGAAGGAGAGACAGACCAGCTTGAGAATGAGGTACGTGGAAGAGTCATTCACCAACATAGGGAGCACATGAGGAAGAGAATTTGTGGTAGGAGAAACTGAAACTCCAGTTTTAGACTTGTGTTGTGACCTCGTGTGAGATATCCAGGGAGAACGAAAGTGAATGAAAAGATCTGGTGCTCAGAGGTAATCTGAAAAGGAGAGTTCTATGTGGCTTTAATCATAGGAGGTTATGACACTCTTCGAGGTGGCCTTGCTCACCCAGGGAACAAAGGAGAGTGAGTAGATGGGAGTCACAGGCACTGGTAAGGCCTCCAGAGGAAGCACAGCTGTGTAGGGGATACATGATAGAACACAGTTTCTGTTTATGTCAATAATCAGGAAGGATAGCAATAACCGGGAAGTTAACTGGCTTAAAATCAATTTTATGATTACCAGAATGTGGGATTTAAACTAGATTTTTTATAATTTGCAAGCTTTTCCTTAATTTCTTCAGATAGATAGAAATATTAAGTCCTAATAGAATTCTAATGACGATATAAAATGTGGGCCATCAAACTATACTCATGTCACTGCTTTTTAAGTTTTCAAAGTTTTATTATTTTAAGATATTTTAACTTCATCAAATGCTATATAATCATGGCTCAGATTCTTTCAGAACTTATACTGGTGTTGCCAATGTATTGATTATATCACTCAGAAGCATAAAATATTGAGGGAAAAGAAGTGCATTTGCATCATATGTAGAGCCAAATATGGTATACTTATTATGTATGTAAATTATGGTCATCTAATTCTATCAGTAGCCAGTTTAAGACACAGTTTACCTGAAATATAGGCAAAAAGTTCAATAAACTCCTTGTTAGAAACTTTTCCACATCTGTGAAAGGGAAACTAAATCCTTACATCTTTCCAGAGCCCCAAATTAGATAATACAGTACGTCTAGGGAAAGGAAAGAAGAAACAGAATTAAACAGAATTATTTGTAAAAGAAATTTAAAGTAATTTGAAAGAGACTGAGATTGTAACTAGACAGCAGTTTTTCCATGTACCTATTCATGGGATTTGCCTCAAATAAGTTTTTTTTTTCTTAATTGAATTTGCAAGTGACATCTTTTATAGGCAGAAGTTAAGTTCGCCTCAGCATTAAAATAAAATGCAGCTCTGGGTTCTCAGCAGGTATTTCAGTGTGTTTCTGCAGAAGCACTTTATGAGTCGGAAGGCATAGTCATGCAAATGAGATTAAAAAACCAAACCACCTTGCCTGCCCCTGATTATTTGGTTTTTCTACAAATTGCTATTTTTTTTTCTTTTTCCAGCAAAAGAAATGGCTATGAATATGGAAGTTGGACTGAATTAATCATAAGTCACAATACCAAAACATCTAGTATAAGTTAAGGTTTGGATCATTAGCTCAAACATTTAGATTCTTTTTTTTTTAGACTTAATTTTTTATTGCAGTTTTAGGTTTACAACAAAACTGAGAGGAGATAGATTTCCCACATAAACCTGGCCCCACACATACATACCCTCCCTCATGGTCAGTATCACTCACCAGAATGGTGCACTTGTAACCAAAGATGAACCTACATTGACACATCATATTCCCTCAAAGTCCATAGTTTATTTTAGGGTTCACTCTTGGTGATTTTCTATAATGATTTTCTATAATGGGTCTTCTATAATATTTTTGCTTCTGTCGTGTTAAGGCCTTGTCTTTGATAACTTGTGTTTTCAAAGTGATTTCTTCTGTTTATCAATACTTACTGAGAATCTTTTTTAAGCAACTTATTCTAGAAGGCACTTTATACACATGCATCAGACTCAAGAATATTTCCCATCAGTGGATATTTGGAAGCACATAAACAATTACAGTGATGGAGAGCATGTCTGACGCACCCTAAAAAGAATATCAAGTTGAACAATGACTGCAGTGAGGCATGGAGTGGGGGGCTTGATAATATGAGTGAAGGTAATAACCACAATTTTGCTCATGTGAAACCTTTATAAGATTGTGTATTAGTGATACTTAAAAAAAAAAGAGTATCAAGTATCTTAGACATTGTCAGGGGAGAGAATCTGTGTCCTGTGCTTGTTGGAGGGGGTGGTGGGGATATTCAGAAAGCCCATAAAAAGAAGCTATGATTTTAGCTTAGTTTGCTAAAAAGTAATTTATACATGAAAGAAAAGGGTATTCCAAGCATTACAAACACAGCTAACACTCTAACTGCTGTTGCCACACAATTCATGCAACTACTAAAAAATCTTTAATAGTTTCTGTTAACGATGATATTCAAAATATTTAAGATTTACTGACTTTCAAAATTTTCCATAACCTACTTTCAATAAAATGAAGTATACTCTCTTCAACCATATGATTCCATTTTTCTAACCTTCTATACCATATTACTGACTTGATATTTCCAGCTCGGTGTTTCCAAGTTCTAAACTAGTGTCTGAATATGCAAACCATTGGTCTAGTTTTTCCTCACTTTGGAGTCCCATAATCCTAAGAAGCTACTATCCAAGTAGCCACTGTCGCTTACCTGGATTTAGAACCAAAGTGAAAACCCTTTGATCATTCCAAGAATATGCAAAAAACTTATATCATTGAACATTATTCAACCTATTTATCTCAGAAAGCACACTCTGAGCCAAAGAACCTGGCTCACCCCAGGTCTACTGAGCACTTATTTAAACATAAGCCTGAGGTCTCCAAAGGCAAGTACCCAAAAGAGATGGTTCTTTCTCATGGAAGCATGTCTCTGAAGTATAAAAGCATTAGACTAATTTTGTATCACCAAAATGAAACATTTGGGATTGATTTAAATAGAACTGAAAAAATAATGTTCATTGCTTAAGTTTTGCACAGTCTAGGTTTTTGTCCAGAAGGTGACAAGGAAAACAACTATCTTATGTAATTTTTATAGTGGCATATACATAGGTTTGAATATTTCATTATTCCAATCATAGGTTTCTTGAGGCAGTTTTCTTTGTTGTGACTTCGAAGCATAGTAGGATTGACAAGTTACCAACTGCAATGTTTTATGTGTTCTGAACATGATCTTTCACTTCATAATTTTTTAAGTTGCTTCCGTGATTTTTCAATTCAATACAAATTTATGTTTTGAAAATCCGAATTTCAATGTTTCTTCTCAACTGTGGGCACATGGCGGGACAGACTTTAGCCCACTGATATAACAAATCAAAACAATCAAATAATTGGGTGCTGGTGAAAGACTACATAAGATGAAAGAAAAAGTAAAGAGAATGCTATAAATTAGATCCACAAAGCACGTGAATACTACTTCTATTAATCTGGACCTGGATCATCTCAGTGAAGAATTCATTTTTTTTCTTGCCAGAGGAGGAAGGATATGTAAACTTTGAAGGAATTTCTGTTATGTGTAATAGTCTCTCAAAACTACTGTTAACACTACAATTTCCACCTGCTGCCATTTAAACACCATAAAAACATAGTAAAATAGAGCTTTTGAGTTGCTTTAATTCACTTTTGCAATAAGGTGAAAAATAAGATTAATCAAATAAATATTTACTGAGAATCAATGTTATGCTGTAGTTACAAAATTAAAAACTATTACCACTGAGACTCTCACATTCTAGTGGGAGACACAACACATATACACATAATTACAGGAATCCTTTGATATTCTTTAGGTAAAGTCTCTAGACTTTGTTTTTACAAATTCTTTGATAAAGAAATGCTGGCATCAAGCCTTCTGCTAACACGTACATCTGAAATTAGGATACGTTTCCTATGTATCTATATATATATATATATGGCTCCATGCTAGTATTCAAAATGAGGTCCAGCCTTTCCTGGTCTCCCCTGAACTTTCAGTTATCCTGCAAGGTCAAAACTATTTTTATAATCAATACGAAGACAACATCGCCAGCCTGTCTCACTTACATTCTCTCACTGGTCTTATATGATTTAGGTTACCTCACTCTTGGTTTACTGAATGTCCTACATATCATTTAATCATAGTTTGTGGGGTTTTATGTATTATTATTATTTTACAAAACTGTGTCCCTCCTAGTAGACAGAACCTCCTTGTTGAAAGGATATCTTTTTTACTTTCTACTTCCATAGCACCAGACTTCTGCTTTGTCAATGGTAGGCTCATTAAATATTTTCTGAATTGAATTCTTTTTTTCTACCAGAACATCTGTCTTCCTGACTTGCCTCTCTTACAAACTTTGAGGCATGAATTTCACCACAGAAACCTGCTGCCATGACTGAGAACCTCAGTTCCCTCCTATGCACTTCCCAGAATGAACTGTTTTAGCCTGTAGTCCCCATTTGATTCTTGATCCTTTTCTTATGTCCCACTGTAATTATCTGGAATAGAGTCCAGCCCTCAGCCTGTCATAGACTGGCCCATTTTGCTATTCACATTTATTTGTTTCTACCTTTATCTCTCCATCCAAATGTATTTATTGAGTTTTAGGGCCCTTTATAAATATTGGGATTTTAATGACCTTACTAGGAACAGACACCTAAACAACTGAATTTTCTATAATACTTCACCATTTAGAAAATGAGCAGTTCAGTTACTTAAGTTCAGACAATGAGTTGCTTTTGCTGTGAAGTTCCCTCTTTAGTTATCCATTGATCAATCCCAATAATCATTAGCTACAATACAAATGAACTGTAATCATAGAAAATAACTTCAAAACACTGTAACACAGAAATGAAAGCAATAGTTTATTTTTAAAGCACAGAAGTGTCTGAAATACATATTGTAGAGTCACAATTTGATGACTATCCTTGGTATTACTAAACAATTCTTTAGTATTTGTTTTGATAATAGTAGAGATATTGCACCATTAAATTTAGCTTTCAAAAGACTGTGGAAGATAATGAAGTAGAGCTCATAATTAGTTTCTCATATATACTGAAAATACATTGATTTTCAATCCCTTAGCACACCACTAGGAAATTATAAATGTTTACTATTAAAGATTGTGCATTTTGTTCCGTGGAATCATTTTGATCTGATCTTTATTGTCTTTCAAGCACTTCAGTTAGGGTTGTCATATTTAACCACCACCCCCTACCCCAAAGAAAGACCCACATCTGAAATTTAGATAAAAATATAATTTTAGAATATGTCTTGTAACTATTGAACATACTTATGTTTAAAAATTATTCATTGTTAATTTATATTTCAAATTTAGTATATGCCCTGTATATTATGTGGCAATCTTGACTTCCATATTAGTAAATTTTTTTTGATACCAATGATGAAGAAATGGAGAAAACAAGATATTTCAAAAGGGTTGCCAGAAAAACAAACTACTTATAAAACTAGGCAAAGTCATGTTCTCTAGGACATGGGCAGGCAATTTCACACTACTTCTATTACATATAGTGAAAACACGGCTATTAATTGTGGTGACTTAAAGAAGTTGTTCTTCCAAGTACAATGCACAGGTAACAAATGTATAGTTCGTAAGTGGGTAACTCAATAAATCATTCAAAGTAACTATACTTACATGAATAAACACTGAGGGCAAAATAGAAAACATTAATGATATACCAGGTGTTCCTTCCCACTCACTAACTCCTCATCTCTCAGTGTGATTGCCCTATCCTCAGGGTATTTGTTGAAAATAATCAGCAGCAATTGTTAAACATTATAGCTGCTGAGGCAGAATAAGACAAGTAATGTTTGCTGTGGTAAATAAGAGGCTGGAGAAATTTTTAAAGGATTGTCTAAGGAATAAGATACCAACAAAAAGCTTCAAAATATTCCTGGTGATCTCAAAAGCCATGAACATGCAGGGCTACGTACAACACCTAGAAAGATATGAAAAACACCTATTATCTCAACTCTGACCTTGAGGTTCTTTGCAAGCACGGAGGGAAAGCTAAATCTGAGTCACAGCCTTTAACAGAGACTAGGAGACTTGTTAACACAAGGCATTTAAATGAATAACTTTCTAATCATTAGTTGTGCAAGGAGCTAACTGAGCAGAGACTTCAGTGTCCACATGAACTACTAACTTTACCTATTAGTGCAAGAGAATAACTAAACAAGCAAAAACAAAACAAAACAATAACAAACTGTAACAAAAAACCTAGAAAGAAAGGAAAAATCTGACCTTCAAAGCTGGCACGTTATATTTTTTTAAAATAGTTTTTAATGACAAATTATGATTCCTGCAAAGGAATAGGGAAGTATTGCTCAAATACAGGAAAAGTAGCACTCAGTAGAAACTTCAGGGAGGTACCTCAGATAAGGATTTATTAAAGACATTTAAATCACCTATTTATTTAATGTCCATGAATAATTTGTATAAATTTATATAAATTCCTTCATATAAATAAATTATTTATATCACACACATGCAAGTCTTGATGCCTGTACAACTGCTCTTTTCAGGTAGCATTTTTCACAAGTACTCTAAGAATTTATGTAACAAATTAGTATTCTTTCCAGTGTGTTAAAACAAAGTTTGTATAAAGGATCCAACAGTAATATTAAGGTCAACATTGCTCACTTCAATATTTATAACATTTTAGAGCAGAGACTTAGGGTTTTCAATGAGCTAAAACCATTCTATTTGAAGATAAAATCATGTGCGGAATAGTTGAGCTCTCTTTAATCTCCTGTTTCCTGCCAAGGAGGAACTGCCACACTTCCACGCACACATTGAATGGAAAAACCCTCCTCGGAGGGTTCTGGAGTCTGAAACATTCTGATTATGAATTCTAAACAAGCCAAAATATCACTGGAAATGGTTGTGAATGCACCTATAGGAAGTGCAGCTGGAATAAAATGATCTGTTGACAACTGAGAGAAAAATGCCAACTAGAGAAACAAGACATTCAAGTAAGAAGCAACATAGGAACTCTGATACTTCAAAGTCTCAAGGAAATTGTAGAAGCCAATTCAAAGCTGAATAAAATAAAAACTATACTCCTATGCCTAACATACTGTTTATTTTATAATACTAAATAAACAGTGGAATTACCAAAAAATGCCAAAGCCAAACAGAACAAAACAAAAAAGTGATGTACAGCTTTCAAAATACTCTGCTGTTGGACAATCAAAACAAAAACAAAACAAAACAAAAATGCAGTCAGGATTTAACTAAAGAGAAGAAGTGAAATGAAGGAGCAACGTATTTCAGCTTGACCATCCAGATTTCCTTTGAAATGCCAGTCTCATAATAAGATTATTCGTAACCCCGCACTGAATTAGCCCATGGTAAACACCTGTAACACTGAAATACAAAAATTCCACACAAAATACTCCATGACCCTATTATATCAACTAGCAAACTTTGAACAAAACATGAGAAAAATCAGTCTAATGATGAGAGAAACAACCAAACAAAAGACAGCTAGTGGATCATTCTAGGCTAACATGGAGAGACTATTTTAGAGAAAATAATCAAAAGATTGGCTGTTTACCTGAATGCTCTGGATTTCGCTTTGCTGGTATAACCACTTAGCTCTGCTTGCTACTGAAACACACTAAATACCTAGGAAAAGGACCCATGACACCTTGAAATTATAAACAGAAAGAGAGGAAATGAAATGACATTTTTCTGGACAGAGGATGTGTGCCAGTAAAAATAGTATGACAGGTTTGAACATAGATGATCCAAACCAGCCAGAAACTGGTGTGCTCAAGGAACATCGGAAGAAGACAGTGATTTTTCTATCTTACTCACATCATGACAGAGTAAATTGCTCATAGAACAGAATGTGATTTTACTCGCTAAAAAAGAAAATCAGAGAGTTTATTGTTTGGTTTATAACTGAGAAAGGGAAAACAATGATGGAAATTTTCAAATAAGTAAAGAAAATTAAGCAGAATTATGGAAATGGGATATTGGAGTTAGAAGTGTCACAGAGTCCCCAGCCTAACAAAGGCACTTGGCCAACCTGGGTGCTGACAGGACAGCATGAGACAGGACTGCTCTGCAGGGAGTTTGGTTGCTGACACCTGGGAGGAAGAGGAGGGACCTGTGCAGCTGAACACAGAAGGAAGGAAAGGCTACCAGAAAAATGCGTCATCACTGCTGAGGGCAGCAAAGCTCCATCCCACAGGGATGTCCATATGTCCAGTGTTCCAGGATGGTCCCCTGGTTTCAGTGCTGCTATTAGGAAGTTTGAAGCTATTCTGATAGTTGGTGTCATAGGTCTCCATTTCTCTCTCTATAGAAGTTCATTGACTCTTCTCTTTATCGATAGAGTTCTGAAATGTCACAATGATTTAATTTTGGTACTCTTATCATATGTTTCCTGTGCCCTGCATCTCATCCTATCAGCCACAATTCCAATTGCAGCCCTGGCTGCAAAAGACAGTTCCCCAGTTTCTTAGCTATATCACGTCTCCTTAATGAACACTGAGAGTCTTTTTGTTTTGTTTTCTTCCCTGGGGAAGAGTTTACATGTAAGTTCAGGAGTCACAATGCTTCACATCAGCAGTACTGGAAGCCAATATGTCATTGGGAAATATCTTTAAAGGTCTAAGGAAAAAACTATTTCCAACCAGAATTCTAAAAACAGATTAGAATTTTATACTCAGCAAATTCATAATTAAATGTAAGGTTTCATTATTAACAATTTCCATGTGTTTAGTCCTCAAAAAGTTTACCTCCACATACCATTTGTCAAGAAGTTACTGGAAGAAATATTTCACATAAATATAGGGAGGAAGCTAAGAAAGACAAGAACAATGGGATCTAGTGTAAAGGGAATTGAAACACAAAGAAATACAGAAATTCCTAGAGTTCTGGTAAAGGAGATCAAAGTATACTTCTACCACCAATTTTATCACCAGAAGGGATAACTCTTAAAAAGTTGCTAAGAAGCATGATGTTTTCCAAGTATTGAGGACAATTTAAATAACTGGAGGGAAATGTGGCAGGTGGCTTAATGATGGGTGTGTGGAAAGCAAACATAGACATAAGACAAATATTAACTCAAATATTAATCAAAGAAGCAATCATAATTGTGTGAGACAGGAAAAGTATAAATAGAACACAGCTTGACTCAACTGTAAAAGCATTTGCTTAGGGTTATTGAGATAAACATTGAATTCAAAATTATTATTCAACATTATGCTTTACTTCAGGCTGAAGAAAGAACAGGAAGTGACATGTACTATGAAAGTAGACTTACTATAAGGCTAATAAAATTTAGGTGTTAGGATCTTTAACTTGCATGGAGTCATAGCAAAGTGTCCATATGTTTGCATATTCTTTTTTAAATTTGCAAAAGTAAAATAGTTCAGTTGCAATTTGTAAAGAATATTGTTTCTTTCCACTTTCATTCTCATTGATATATTTTCCCTCCAGCTTGGTAAGGTTACAATGGCCCTGGACATTTTCAGGATCTGCCTAAGGACAGGTTGAGTTAGTAACATATTCAGTTTGGACATAACTGGATATATTTTTAGGATTCTTATCATTTCTGTGTATGGTAAAGTCATGGATAGTTATTTAGGCATAGGGATGGCTTCCAGTAATACTACTATTATTCTTTTCAGCTGCAGTATTTCATGGATATAAACCAGAGTCAAGTTATACGATGTGTCATATGGAATGAAGCACTGGAAGACTGTATACAATGGAGAAGAAATAGGTTCAAATTATTTTAAACTATGCTGTAAAAAATTCTTCCATATCTTATATCTCATGTATGAAAACTCCAATGGAATTTTTCTGTAATTTGATAGTAATACTGAAAGTTTATATAACCTGTCAATAATACATTGTGGTACTAAAATAAACATTTCTAACTAGAAGTAACTTAAAAATAAATTTTAATAACATTAAAAAACCATCCTAAGTAAATGAGTGAACTATGTTTCTAAACCTCTATAGAAAATATTATTTTCTATTTGTTGTCATACAAAGGAGCAATCAATAGATAGAACAAAATTCTGTAGAAGTATTATAAATGTTTCTTAGGCAGTTAGTTAATTAAAATACCATGTTAGTTTCTGAATGCTGTAATGTTTATGGCAATTTTCAGCTTTTGAATAAAAAATGTTAGGATTTATTTACTTGTTTCAAATTAATACACACTTGTTTTGTAAAAGTGGCCACAAATTCTGCTTGCATAAACTACAGGAATCACATAGGGACCTTGGAAAATGAGAGGGACAGAGAGGCAAAGAGTAGGACATTCTTATTCTCCACAGTGAAAAATGAATTGATAATAACAGTCTTAAAAAATATAAGAATGTCATTTAAAGATAAGAAGGTTAATACCATACATAATAAAACTAATTTAAATATACTGAAAAATCATCCATTCTCGACTCTCTACCCTAGAAGCACTTTTGACCAATTAATGATATGAGAAAGTTTTATAATTAAAAATAAATTTTAAATAACATCAAAATAAAAAAAAGAGAGATGCCCAAGTATTCTAGAAGCAGAAGTGTTTAATATTTCAGACAACAAAAGCCACTTCTTAATCACTAAGATGTCAAATCCTTTGTAAGTGGTCATTGTATTTTATTGATTATATCAGAATAGCATGGAATCATCAGAATAATGGTGGATGAGTATTGTTCAAATTTACTTATAAAATGATACCATATGCTTTCAGAGAGAATGGCTGTAACTCGAAGAGGGCTCTTAAAGTCTAGTAGAGAGAAGGGTTTGCACATGTGAATTCGATTGATTCTATGCAGCTTATACTGGTTTGATGGCATTCTAAGATCATTTAATTTCTTCTACCATCCATGTGAATCGTGGCAGAGAATAACAGCAAACCTCAAAATACATAAGAGGGATATGCTAGTGACTATTTGATGTCTGCATATCACCTGGACTTTGTCAACCAGTCTGTCCAACATCTAGGTATAGCATAAAACCAACACATCAACAAATCTGCACATGGGACACTGTGTCATTCTGAACTCTCAGTTGAAGTGAAAGTTTACCTTGGAAATCACTCACTTTGTTGCAAAAATATGTTTTTATGATAGCATAAATTCTCATTTGACTCCAAATATTAGAAATTACACTTAATTTTTTTCTATTCAAGATGACATAAAATAAAATATTTTAATGTTTTTGTACCTAAAATAAAAGATTAAAGTCCTTCTAAGACCATGGGTTATTTTACATAACCCATGATGATATAAATTGCCTTATTGGGATTTGTCCTCAAAGTATGTTTTTATCACCACAAAGGAACTTCATATAAGAATAATAATTTCTTATTTTTTGGCCTAGTTAGCAGTGTTTTTTATCATTATGCCTTTTTCAAACCATATTGACTCATTGTGGATTTTGTGAACATCTGAGAAAGCAAATAATATTAGAATAATCTTGTTTATATAGTAAATGGAAAATTGGATATAGTCTTTTCTTTCACACATTATACTGACTGAGACTATTTTAATTTATTTTATTCTCCTTTTGAATTAATATCAACTAAATTAGATAAATTCAATAAATAAATACGAAAGTACAATAACGCATATGAATGCATTTGATTGTGCCGCGGGCTCATAGCTCAGTATGGACCCGAAGATAATGGAAGGAACAATGAGGTGAATTTCCATAAAACATGGTCTAAAAATTATGGTTGGTTTAATGTTGGCTGAAAAATGACATCCATTAGAAGCAATTTTCCACATCCCATTTAACTAGTGCTTAAATACAACACTATGAACCAGAAAGAGAAAAATATCTAAAGTTATTAAAAATATATACTCAGATTATGTAAGCTATAGATTTCATTGTTGCAATAATAAGTGGGCTTTCCCCTTTATAAAGAGATGACTATCATTGAAATAGAGTGCCCTTTCTTGCCTTTTATTTGTGCTTTCTAAAAAACTCTTTTATGAACATTTGCTCCAAACCACTTCAAATTATTTTGATCTCAAGTTTGAATCACGGGTCTTTTTCTTGGAAGTTAATTATTTCAATCCCTCACAGAAGGAATCTAAGAGAGTATAATTGTCAAGCACTGTAGTGAGTTTACAAAAGAAAAGAGTAATATGGATCAGTCCTGATGGTCTTCACACAGTGACTAGGTCTTTGTAGTCCTGACAAAATGGGTCGGGTCAGAACCTCATTAAAGGCTCTGCTCCAGGGATATGACACAATTCAGAGAGGTTTTATCTGCACTGTGTGTATATATATATGTATATAACTTAGAGATTTTGTGGATTTGGTTCCAAGCCAAATATCACAATTAAAAGAGTCAAATAAATTGTTTCATTTCTTGTATATAGAGGTTATTTTTACACTATATGCTATTCTATTAAGCATGCAATAGCATTACATCTTTTTTAAAAAAAAGCAACGTACATACCTTAAGGATACTTCATTACTAAAAAATGCTAACATCTGAGCTTTCAGTGAGTTGTAATCACTGATCCCAGATCATAATAACAAATATAATTATAATGGAAAAGCTAAATTGCAAGAATTACCAAAATGTGGCAGAGACAGAAAGAGCAAATACTGTTAGAAAAAATGATGCCAATAGACTAGTTCAACACCGGGTCTCCTCAAACCTTCGATTTGTAAAAAATACAGTATCTGCAAAGGGAAATAATGTGAAGGGCAATAAAATGAGTTATGCTTGCATGTGTTTAGTTCACATGAGGTATGTCAAGGAAGTTAAGCACATCCTCATGGGTGAAATCATTAGTAAGTAGCAGAGCCTACCCTTGAACCCATGTACACACACCCAAATACTGCATACCTCCAGTATTCCAAAACGACTGCCAACTAGAATTAACCTTCAACTTAGAAGTAATTCAAGTTAGTAATTCTTAACAGATTCTGATCATATATTCTATATTCTAAATTGTTTGTGGGAGTTTGATTAAATGACTAGAAATGGTGATTTACATAAAGCATAATTTTTTAATGAGCCATTTTATTACATTTTAAAGGATTTATGTATTCCTGAAAATTTCCACTTGACACTGATTTGCATACTTACAAGTTAGTTGTTGCATAATTTTAAGTGATGAAGAACAATCTGATTAAGTCTGTCATGAATTATAATTTTAACTTTGTTAATAACTCATGTTATTACTGTTTTAAGTAAACCTTTTTAAAGTTCATTGACATACAATGGTACCTTGTTACATGACAGTTTTGATACCTAAAATTAAATTATATTTATACTAGATTAGATTTTTTTATAGTTTATATTTTAATGTAGAACAAACAATGCAAGTCATTCAAAAGCAGACAAGTATTGTTTCTCATGCTTCACTGTATATACAAATTTTATGTTGAAAGAATAAATTTGGTATATTGAAAATATTTCAGGTAGTAAATTAATTTTTCTCACATTTTTATAAGATAAGTAGTTGTGAAATTTTCTTGGCAAAATATCTTAATTCAGGGATAAAGCATATGTCTTCAGTTTTAATTTACAAAAGGACAGGAAACATTTTGAAAGCATTACATACAATATGTGGTACATACAGTACAGGCAAATATATATACATACTTAATAAATGCTTTTAAATATGATGATAAGCAACAAAAAGGAAATATATATATTTCACAAAGGGTTTTTCACTAAAATATCTCTATCTTTTTTAGAATGTATTAATGTCCAGAAATCATAATCACTTTGAAGCAAATATTCCTTTACGAAAAATCACACATTAGCTTCTTTTTGATGTATCAGACGTATAAGAACACAGAGAATGGATGAAATACCCCAGCCTTTGAGAAGCTCATGATCTAGTAAAGGAAATCGACCTGTAAGCACACAATTAGAGAATGCTCTGATGATTGTCAGCTCAGTGAGGTTTATACGGAGTGGTCTCTGAGAAGGGATAAAAGGCGACATTTAAATTAAACCTTAATAGCTATACAGGAGTTTAATAGAAGAGGAAAAGATAAGAAGAAATTTCTCAGTCAAGTAAAAGAGATTTTTTTGTGTGTGCAAAAGTATGAATAGCAAAGGAAGATAACCTATTAGCATCTAGAACTATTGTAACCTGTAGACTTCAGAAAGATACAGAGATTTTAAGACTGTAATGGACTTGGCTAACATGTGTTTTTTGAAAAGACCTGTTGTCAGTAAAAAGGAAGAAGAATTGAAAGTAGAAAGAAAGAGAACAGGAAATAAGCTGGAATAAAATACAGAATTTCAATGGGACTGAAGTAAAAAAAGACAACAAAAGAAATGGAGACATGCAGTAGATAGTCAAGAATTACTTAATAAATATATTCAACTACACGTGGGGACTAATGGATGTAATGGTGACAAAAATAGTATCCAATGATGTTTCTGAAGTCATTAGTGTGAGAGCTGCAGATGAATGACATCGATCAGTCACAGGGGAATTTGGAACGAAAGGGAAATTCATTTTGGCTGTGTTAATATGGAAATCCCTGTGTGATACATGAGAGAATATGCCCAGGTGAAAGCCGAAATCATGAGTGAATTTAGAAGAGTAGTCAGAGCAAGAAATAAACATGTATAAACAATCAATATTAGTATGAAATCAGAGAATGGGGCATTGTTTGGAGTGGAAAAGAATGCTCCAAGAATGATCATGGGGGACGCTGATAACTTACTGGGCGTACAGGAAAGTAACATATTAAATAAAATAGTGAAATGCAATGCAAAGAGTTTTTTTTTTTTAAAGCGAGTTTGAAATGTCAAATGCAGGACACACCCAAGGAAAAGGACGATTTTACTGTTCTCTCTCATTAAAAAAATGAGGAACCTGCTTCTAAGCCCAAATCCTGTATTTGATTTTTCAGGCCTGACCATAGGCTATTACAGAGGCCTTACCTGCCAGACCTCATGGGGCAAGGCCGCCCTTCCACACTCACTTCACTCACAGCTAGTGCTTTGCAGTCTCAGAAGGGAGTTACAGTCAACGACTTTGTCCCCCACTCCCCCCGCCACGCCCCCGTTGAGCAACCTCCTAAACATAGCTGCATTTCTAATTCATGCGCCTCTATTTGCAGGCTACCTTGTAGGGGACTTCAGTGAAGGCCTTCCCTAGTTGCCTCTGCTGAGATGTCAATATGGGGAGGTTAGGGGCCTTGAAGACACCTTTATCCACTTTGACTTGGTGCCAGCACTTTTCTACTCCCAGCCCTTCCCTCTCTCCCTCCTCCTTGCTGCCAGGATCATAGGATGGTAGGACCCTTTTATTCAGTACTCCCTTTGGAAACGATGATACCTTCCCCTGTGCTGAGCTCACCTGATGTGGTTCTACTTGCCCCTAGCTGGATTCCATGGAGAAGAGTGGAGCATTGGTGGCATGGATACTTCTGGTTTCTTGCTTACACTACTGCAGTTAGGGAATGAAGTCATAATTGTTACTTTAATCCTGACTTGTTGTTTTAATCAACCAGCTCTCGCCAGTTTAGCTCTTGCCAATAAGTGGGTCTAGCATGGACATGGGTTATCTGGAAGGAGCTTCAATCCAGTAAAAGCCAGCAGGTTGACACAATGGAAACCTTCAACGGAGTAGTTACTATTTACTGCCCTATCAGAGGAGGCCTATTAAAAACATAAAAATTGTACATTAACATTTCTTTAACCTCCCATAACCCTATAACCTTCCATAAATATTGGCCTCAAAAATGAGTGATTTTTTTAGACAGTTTCCATCTAATAAAGGAGGAATGGTGTGCCAATTTTTCATGCAATAGGTTTCAAGCAAAATGTGTTCTTTATGTGGGCATTAGGGGAACTCTTTAATATAAATTTCATGCTCTAATATATGTCACCTTTACTTATTAGTTATTGGTGCCATATTTCCTTATCTGAAATAGAGATAGATGGAAAGACAGTTTCTTCTTAGTCTTTGTGTTCCAAGGTGTCCAACTTATTACCTGATCAATAGGTGATCAATATATGATAACTGATCTGTTATGTACTACAAAAACCATAACGAGGCAACAAAAACACTTTTGTACATAACACAGAACTATGTGCTGGCGATGATATTGATATTAGTGATAGCGTTCATAATATGGACAGCTAACATCTATGGGGGGCTTTGAGCCTTAGGCTATGCCTCTTCTGAAAGAAAAAGCACTAAATATAGAGATAAACAGAGTCCACATTTGATCCTCATTCATCCCTCTTTAAGCAGAGAACTACTTGGGAATTCTCTTTTATGTGCTAAATTATTTCCTCTCTCTCTATTACTCTCTCTATCTCTTATAAACTTTTAATTATATTTCTATCTGTTTCTGTAATTTGAAACCAAATAGGTACTGACTACTATACTTTGCCCAACAGGAGAGAGTTTTGGTCATTTTATAAGTAATATATTGGGCATATAGAGGCTGTTACTATTAAGGGTTTTGGCAATAACAAAGAACAGAGATAATTGAATGTATATATGCCGTTTCCTGACATTCAACATGACTTCGTCAATACTTTTCCCAATATCAATGCTTATGTTTTGCTAATTTACATTAAAGGTAGCTTTTATCATAAGGGACTTCTAACATTTAAGTAAATTTCTATTTTAGTTTAATTTATAGACTGAAGGTAACTTCAGGTCCTGAAGAACAATATTTTGGTAAGAGTATATGTTCAAAATGCAGGTTAGATATGCTTCTGAGATAGCAACCTGAACATGAACTCTACCTAGTTGTTCTCCAGTCCTTCCCAGCCCTGCCTCTGATTGGAATGACAAATGAAATACAAAAATAGAGAGCAACCAGGATAAATATGAAATTAGGGAGTGTTCCTCACCATGTTAGAAGCATCAGGTAATTGTTTGCAGTGTAGCATCTAAGGAAGCATATTAAAGTAATAACAGATCTATGACTCACTCCTTATCTGGAAAGCATGACAGATCAGACACTAGAGGAATGCTATTTGCATTCAGTGAGATGAACCAGGGGCAACTGCAAGTGAATTTGCAACCTTGGCAATGCCATTGGGAAAGCAGTCTTGTTACTTTAAGCCAAGAGTGCATTTGGCAAGGTTTATCCTTGGCTTAGACTTGGAGCTGTCTTGAAGCAGAAGGCTCTGACATGCAAAATCAGGAGATGTGCTGTGGCTGGCTCTTGAGGAAGTCAGATATTCCAGGCAGATACCAGGGGCCCTGCTGAAGCTCACTCCTGACTGCCACACCAAACACTAAAAAGACACCCTTGGGGAAAAGGCAACACTCCCTACTGGGCTGATTCTACTATTTCCAGCTCTCTCTAGTTCCTAGAATCTCTTTTATAAGGTGGTAAAAATCCCTCAGTTATATAAAATGGTCTTTTCTCCTCTTGTATGTCCTTTGAGATTTGGATTAGGATTTATATCAATCTCTGGCAAACCAAATTCAGCTTAAATTTGCTACCAACCCTTATTAGCAAAGCATAGACTTCATTCTGCAAATGTGAGCTAAGAAAACAGCATCATACCTATTAATAAAGTGTTGTTCCAAGAAATAGGAGTAAATTTTATACACATTTGATTTCTTATTCTCATGAGACTGAAGGGTTCTTTGTAGATCCATAAGGAAAGATTGCATTGAGAAGAAAGATCCACATGGGGAATTGGAAACTTCAGTATGGCAGTGAACAATGGTTACTATGCAGCAGAAAATTAAGTGATAAAGTAAAAAATACATGCAAGAAATCCTACTGACCCTGGAATTAGAAAGCATTAGTGAATACATGAGAATGGTAGGAGAAAGAAAAGGAATATGATAACAGATTAAAGAGATCTACACTCCTATGATATTACTCTAAACTAAATAGTTTTCATTTTTTATCCCAAACCAAAATAAACATAGCCAACATAGAAAAAGTAAAATACATAAGGAATAAAAATTAGATACATTGCAAATCCTACCTTCTACACTAAATGGCACTAGTTACTGATAATGGCAATGAAGTTTTTATTTAAAAAAATTACAAGCCCAAAATACTATCACATCTAAGTGGTCATTCAACTTAGTAAGGACCCCAAATGCTATGGGTATATGGGGCAATCTTGGGCATACTATAGCTGATGTGGATAAAAATAAGAAAAAAAATAATAAAGCAGGTTAATTCTATTTTAGTGGATCTGATTAGAAGATAAAATATGAATATTAGTTATGAAGCAGAAAACTACTAAGGTCAATACATATTTAAAATAAAATTAAGAAAATTATTAAAATAAATACACATATCAGTGTAAAAATATTGTACTGACATTTGATGCTAGTTTTCTCATTTTACATTTATATTTATGACAATCAATAGCAGTTAATATATGAGGATAACTACACAAATTATATCTTAGAAAAAAAAATGACCATTATAAGTAAGCACTGAATATATGACTCCCTAAGCATGAGAGTGAGAGAGGGAAGGAAATGATGTGTTAGTGCTGCATAGCAAACTTTATATGTACGTTGGCAATTTATTATAATATCTCACATTGTGGGGCACAGGGGTTGAGTGGAGATGGTTTATCTCTGCCCCGTGATTTCTGTGGCCCCATCTGGGAGCACTCCAATGTTTAGGAGCTGGAACAACTGGGGTCTGACCAGATATCCATCTCTCTTTCTCTCCTTGTCTTTCTCTAAAGGCTCCTCTGCATGCTTACACAGAGCATGGTCACCTAAGGATACTTAGACTTTGACATGGCAGCTCAGGGTTTGGAGTGAAAGGCAGTAGAAATTGCCCTCTTCCTAAAGGCTAGCTCAGGGACTACTGTGCATCCCTTCACCACGTTCTACTGATGACAACAGTCACAAAATCCCTGTCCCTCTCAACAAGAGGATCATCTTTGCTGTTTAATCTGACACAAGACCCAACAGAACCAAACCTTGGTCCCAGTGGAGCCATTACTTAGTCTCACAAAGTCTGTTTACTGACCTGTAAAATAGAGTTATTCACAATTCTATGTCATGGAGTTGTTACAAAGAATAAAAATTTTTGGAATATAATAAAAGTTAAGACATTTAATGAGTAACTTTTAAAGTATTAGAATTTTTATTTTTATTTTATTGAATGTTTAGTCGAGGTGTAGTATTTGTCTTTGTATCTACTCCTGAACACATTTGTGTTCACATGCTCTTCTCTCTTCCTTTATTTCTCTTCTTCTCACAACACACACACACACACACACACACACACACACACACACACAGGCAGAAGCACATTCATGAATAATCCCCACCTTAATCACCTTAATCATATTCTGGAATACACACAATCAAATATCTGCATTTTAAAGCAAAACAATAGAGTAGGCAGTAACCTATCAAAACAATTTAAAGAAAATTTAAAATTACTCTTAAATTTAAAAAATAATTGTATTAATAACAAATAACAGAATGGCTTATCCCATCCTGGAAATTTACCAAAAAAACATAAAGAACATAGTAAATCTTAAATAATTCAAAATAAAAGAGGGAATCAAACTGCAATTAAAAGTGTTTGGAAAATGAATATAGTAACATTTAGTAGCCTACATGTAAGATTTATTGGATAACATAGAAGTTCTATTGGAAGAGAAAACAATTAAACATTGAAGTTATAAAGACATGAAACAACAACAAAATATATATGAAAATATTGAGGTAAACAGCTAAAAAAATATGGAGAATACAACATATTAATATCATAGCTATTCTATACCATCCTATGTAAAAACAAAATTAAATTGATTTTTTTCTTAAAATAAAGTGAAATTCCAAGATTATTTTGTAGAGACTCTAAATAAAAAGTAATAAAAAAACTGTCTAAGGGAAATAACAGTGAAAAATAAAACTTTCAAAAGTAGTTTCATATGTGAATTCTAGAAGCAGATTATTTTATATTATTTAAAGGGTACTAGCATACAGAAAATGATGGAAGACCTTTCTGATTTGTTTTATAAGTCTAGAAAAAGTTGACAACTCAACCTCCCCTAATTTTCCTGACTAGTCAGTCTTAACTATGATATAATACAAACATAAAATATCATAAAATTAATGTAACTGCATTATAATAATATTAAATGATGTACAATAACATTAAATGAAATGTAAAAATGCCAAAAATATCTTAACAATATGTGACTACTATCCATAACTTCTGTGGAGAGGGAGGATGTAAACACCATTTTCCAACATTAGTTCATTAAAGAGGATTTGTAAATTCAGTACCTCTACTTCTTCTAATATTTGTCCCTATTAATCATTAGCAGAGACTGGAGACTCTGTCCAAAACGACTTTGTTTGTGGATCTAATAAGAGAACTGTATTAGGTGTTGCATTTGCAAACTGAATCTACCAGTTAGCTTACGGGTGAAAGGCTCTGTCTGAAATTGAGTTCCCTATTGAAAATGTATTCATCATTGATAATAGAGAGCTTTTAGCTCTCAGCAGTTGGCAGCAAAAGAAAAAAAAGATAGTGGTGTCTAAGCAATATTTCTATGGTTTACATTTTTTGCATTTTACCATTTGCATTAAAATAACACATTTGTAGGATACAAAGTGATTCTAATAATTGGCACAGTTCCACATGAAACAATTCAACAAATGTGATTCAAGGTGAAATATAACATGATCTAGAAATACTGATTTCTGCAAGTTAAGTCAATTAATTTCTACGGGGAAAGCATAGAGGTGGTCATTGTGATAAATCTGCTTGCACTAGCCTTAGGTGATGCCTTTAGAAAAGGTTAAGAAAGTCATAACTTTCAACATTTTTAACAAAGCTAGCATTAGTTACTATGCTTAATAATTTTACTCATATGTCTTTAGTTCTGCCTTTTTTCTTATAATTTTTTCTGTATATGAGAGAGGGTGTTGGAAGCTATTCCAGTAATTATTTTTTTCAGAAGCGTGCATTTCATATTCATGGACTGACCCAGCTATACATTAAAATATAGTTTATGTCAGTATACAGAGAAGAGGTAAAATATAGAATCACGCAGGCTTTGGAGTGTATATCCTTGACCCTTTTTTGGACAATTTCCAAGTTCATTAGCACTAAAGTGCTGCATGAGAAAAAAATTTAGTGATGCTTGTTGAAATATCTCCATGCCATTGTACATCAGTAAGCAAGATGTCTGAACAGATTCTAAATGCATTTCTGACTCTCTTCTCAACAGGACATCATAAATAAGACTCTCTTCGTAATGCCATTCAAAGAATCCACCTACTGCTCCACTGTTGATGAATAATAAAAAAATAACAATTGCATATCATCTATTGAGTGTGTTAAGATGAAGAATTTAACTTACAGGCCTTTAGTATAGTTACAAGAAGAGAGATACAGGGACACTGGAGAAGGAACCATGGAATATATATTGAGTTATACTGAACTCATTGAATTACATTGTCATATATTTCAACAGAAAAAGGAATATACATAAAAGAAAATTGAATTTAGCACAAAGCAAATGGATGCTCCTGTTTTTAGTGCATGTTTTCAATCTCCTCAGTTACTTAGTTGGTGAAGTGATTGAGGATAGCCTAGAAACAAAGTATACACATCATTTCTCTAAAGGTTTGTAGAACTAATTATTCATTCTAATTATTTGACAGTATCATATTGCCTTTATCTCTTAGATAAATAAATGATAGTTAAAAAATAGAAAGATTGATATTTACTTTTTATTTAGATGAAAATATTTCTGGGAGCAGAAACTTTGCAGCCTAGTAGCTATTTTAATGTTCTATGCATAGTATAAGGAATTTCTGTAACTCAATAAAAATTAATAACCCAGTTAAAAAATGGGCTGAAGACTTGTATAGACATTTCTCTAAAGAAAACATACATATGGCCAAAAGGTGTATGAAAAGGTACTCAACAGCATTAATCATCAGCAAAATATAAATCAAAATCACAATGGGATACCTCACCTCTTATGATAGCTATTATTAGAAAAAGAAAAAAACAAAAAACAATAAACTAAAGTTCAACAGTATTCGTGAAAATGTGGAGAAATTGGAATCCCTGTACACTGTTGCTGAAAATGCAAAATGGTATAGTTGACATAGAAAACAGTACAGAGTTCATCAAAAATGAAACTACCATATGACCCTGCAATCCCACTTCTGGGTATTCATCCAAAAGAGTTGAAATCAGGTACAAGAATTACTAGTACTCTCTGTTCATTGCAGCACTACTCACAATAGCTAAGATGAAGAAACTAACCTAAATGTTTAGCAATAGACAAATAGATATACATACAATGGTATACTACTCAGCCTTAAAGAAAGAAGGACATTCTATAATATGTGACACTACGGATGCATTAGAAAGACATTAGGCTAAGTGAAATAAGCCAGTTTTAGAAACACAAATACTTATATGAGGTATCTAAAATAGTCAAATTCCTAAAATCAAAACGTTGAATGGTGGTTCCCAGGGCCCTAGGTGAAAGGGAAATGGGGGTTACTAGTCAAGGCACGTGACTTTCCAGTTTAACAAGATGAATAAACTCGAGATATTTATCATGCAGCTTTGTATCTAAAGTAAATAACAGTGTATTATTTAGTACATAGAGCCTTGTATTTTTAAATATTTTGCTGTTTGTAAAGAATATATATGTCCTCATTTTAACCCTCACAGTCATAATGAAATGTAGGGCATGCATTTTTATTATCAATTTATAGGGGCTCAGAGGTACTAATAATTCCAGACAGTTTTTATAATAGCAATCTCAGTTGCTGTCATAAATGCACAAACATTTCATTTGATGTCTGGCATTAACTGTAACAAGGATTCAAGGAAGAAAACCAGTTTTAGTGTGAGAGGTAACTAAGTCACTTTAAGTATTGAATTTGGGGAAGAAACTGTAGTAAGGCATAGAATTTACTTTTCTCAATTTTCATTCATTTAAAAATTTTTCAAGCCTGTCAAGATGTGAAGCATATCACTCCACAATTACAATAATAATTGTGGAATAATACTAACTAAAACAGCAACGTGATGACACAGGATTTGACCAGAAAATTTACCTCTATATTCATTTTTTGTAAGAATTTTTTCAAGATTTTTTTAAGCTTAAACTGTGATTAAAACAGATAAGATTGAGTAATGTTTGTGTTGTTCATGGTCCTTTGGTTAATTATTAGAATATGTTACTGAAATTAAGACAGTAAGAGGCTTTTGGTTGAGGACTATGGAGTTAAAGAAAACACTCTACGAAGAATAAAATAAGAAAATGTATTGTGCTGACTTTATTCCTCTTGACCCTGTTATATTTCTCTTCCTCTGAGGCAGCATCAACCCATATGAATGACTTTTTGTTTAAAGAAATTGGAAGTCTTGTTGCTAGAGTGGTGAAAATACCTGTTGCTTTATAAAAATGAATCCCAAAGTTAAGCGGCATGAATGACAATCATTTTTAAATCTCTCACAATACTTTGGGGTCACTGGGTTCAGCTAGGTGTGCAATTCCTCTGTGGGAGTGGGGCTAAGGGAAGGTGGGGGCTCCAGGGGGCTGGAACAGGCAGGTCGATGTGCTGGCTCCCTCCTCATTCTGTTGTCTTGGAGGCGATGGTTCAAAGGAAGGGCTGAGCAGGATGGTTGTTGCTTCCTGGGGCGTTCAGTCGTCTCCTCTCCCTGTGGCCGGCCCATGTGCTCTGTCCAAGGTAGTCTGTCCCCTCCCATCACTACTCAGGTCACACAGAAATGCACAGGTAGGGGCAGCCAGCCCTCTTCCAGGCCACGTCCCAGAACCAGAACAGCATGTCCCCTGCCACTGAGCAGTTAATGCGAAGCAGCAGCTCAGTTTCAAGGGGAGAACATGCAAATATCTCTCAGGAGGAGGGGTAGGAGGAACAGGTAGGAAGCATTTCCAGCCATTGTGAATTCATTTATGTGACAAGTTATCTTTGAAAGACACAAATCACAAACTTGTAAATTCTAGACCCATTCAGAGTAAGTATAAATACTGCAGAGATTTCCGGAGTCAATACTATCCATTTGTCTTCATACGCATGACTAGTCAAATCTGGTTCTGTGGAATTGGATGAGTATTATTGCGATGAGAAGCTATCAGAGTCAGTGGTAAATCGTACATGTGTGCTTACTCTCTTCCTTAAGTTGGGTTGGGGTATTATTGTTATACAAATAAATATTTTGTATAATTATTTGGAGCACATTATTTATACAAATAAATATAAAGTCCTAATGATCCAATACAGATATATTATATTCATTTATATAATTAAGTACTGATAAAGTACTTAGTATAATGTCATTTATTCACAGAAGATTTGATTGGCTAGCTATATCTTTCCCATTTAATCTAATATCTCTATTTTTGACACTATGCTTTCTCAAAGAATAAGTTATCTTTAAAAGTTTAAGGAACATCGTTTTTTAAAATAGAATATAGCAGGGAGAGCATCTGTATTAACTGACAGTAGGCTTATCTTCATTTGGGTGTCTTAAAGCTCTTCCTCTGCTTGGATGGAGTAAGGGTTCAAGAACTATATTGAATTGATAGGAATAAAACTAAAGGTTCAAAGAAAGTTTGAGGAAAGGCAGTAGTTATTAAGAAGACAGACTTAGAGTCAGACAGGTAGAATTTAAAGCTTACTTTGACCACTTCTAAATTGCATAACCTTGATGATTTTACCTTACAGTGACTGCCAGATGGCAGTTATTCACTTCAAATTTTGAGAACCTTACTAGATCATGTTGTAATAATCAAATTCATGTCACCTAATGAAACCTCTTTGAGCCCAGTGGCTTAGGGTTTCACTGGTGAGACCCTATCTTTCACCAATGCCCAATTCATAGGTATACTTACAGACAGTTTATATGCATATGTATATACATATGTAGCCAATATATATACATAATACATAAACATACAATTAATATATAACTATTGATAACTATTGGTCAGTGTGCGATTAGTTTAATCAGAGTGGTAAAATTGAATGTATATGTAGACAGTATAAGTGAGGGAATCTAAGGAGGCCAAGTAGAATTTAATAATTGAATATGTAATATTTTATTTTCTATGACTTACGTATTAAGATACTTGTTTCTGAATAATTTATTTGTTCCTAACAATCAGCCCTAATAAATTGGAAAGGGTTACTTTGTCATCATTGTTGGGAGGAGAACACTGAGCCCTAGGTAGCTAACGTAACTTTAATGTCAACAAAAGTCAAATTGAAAACTGAAATTGAAATTTCTTTTCGGACCTTAGAACTGCAAATTGAAATTACCAAGCAATTTAGTCACATAAGAGATTTGGCAGTTGAGCACTTGTGATGGTTAATTATATGAGTCACCTGGGCTAGGCCACAGTGCCCACATGCTTAGTCAGACAAGTCTAAATGTTGCTCTGTATTTTTTATGTGATTAACATTTAAATCATTAGACTCTGAGTAAAGGAGATTACCCTCCATAATTTGGGTGGGACTCATCCAATCAGATAAAGGCTTTAAGGACAAAGACTGAAGATTCCTAAGGAAGAAGGAATTCAGCTCAGAGACTACAATAACAACAAAAAACAAAACCAGCGAACCATCCAAAACAAAACTAAACACCTGCCTGAGTTCCTACCCTGCCTGTGGATTTCAGACTCACCATTGCATCAACTCTTAACTGAAGTTGATAGCCAGTTTGCCACCTTGCCCTGTGGATTTCAGACTTGCCAGCCCTCAGTATTATATGTCAATTCGTTAAAATAAATCACTATATATGAATATATATATTCTTTGGATGTTCCTTTTTTTTGAAATCCCTGACTAATACAGCGCTGTTGTTATTTCTTATTAAATAAGATCACTTCAGGCAAAGAAAATGTTTTTTTTATATTTGCAAATTTTTCTTCTATTCACCACGAGAATTTATTCCTTAGTTATTCAGTTCCCAATAGAGCTCCCACAATATTTTATAAAGGTTTGTTGTCTTGTTGAATAGGTAAATAAATTAATGAATTCCTAAAACTTTGAATCAATTCTGAATTTTACATATCCACAACACTTAGAAAAATTTCTAGTATAAAACAATTCATTTAAAAAATTGACTTTAAATGTAATTAGATCTAAAGAAAACATTGGAGTTTCATTAGACAAGGCACTTTTTATATTCCAAAGAGCTTTGTTACGCCCAAAGTAAAATGGATTTTTTGTATTTATTGTAAATAACAATACACGTTGAGCCCTTACCAAAAATTAGGCACTTTTGAAATAGTGCTTTAGATTCATTAGCAAATAATTCTCATACCCTGCTGTGACAGATAATTTTACTATTCCCACTTTACAGATGAACAAAGTAAGATCTAAAAAGTTAAATAACTTTCTAAAGATTACATATCTACTTAGTGATACGTAATTCTAACACAAGTCTTTCTAAGCCCAAACTCTTTTTAACACTGTATTTTTAGATTAAGACTTCACATAAATACTGTTGGGCCTTTTGCTAACTGGCACTGATAGCTCCCTGTTATGGAAGAAGGCTTGTTCTTTTTCTGGCTTTGCATGCTTCCTCTTCTACTTCTGCTTCCCTCTGTGAGCCTGCTATAATCTCCCCTCTGCCATCTTTCTCTGCTTGTGTTTCATCCATTCATTACATAAATACTGAATGTGTACTGTTTTCAAAACAGGTTTCTTACAGTATTAGGACTTCTTTCTGTGTAAGTAATAGAATCTCAATTAAAACAAACCTAGGGGAAATAGAATGTGTTGGCTTATGTAATTGAATCGTGATAAAAATAGAGGAGCAACTGGTGTTCTGGGGCTATTGAAACGAGACCCTCAAATTGTGCCAGAGCTTTCTCTTTACCTTTCCCTCTGCTTCTCTTGCTGATTTCCACTACGTTCTCCCCTATTGCAGAACATGGCCACTGAGAACTCCAGAATCTCACATGTCCATCATTGGAAAAGGACTGAAACTTATGCTTTCTTGGATCCCAAATAAAATAGTAGCCTGATCAGGATTTCTGTTCAGCTGAATATGTGTTGTGTACACATCCATGACCAACTGGCAAAGCTTAGGAATTGTGATTTGAGTGATACTGGCCCTATTCTAACCACAGTTTCTTCCTAAAAGAATGTGGAGATGTACTGACAGAAAACAATAAATGATCATTGTATTTCTTTTTCACAAGGCCTACATTGGTCCTTAAGCTGATGTCACATGACTGTTCGAATCAAACACATATTAAAATCCACTTATATTATGAAAGGTAAAGAGCAAAATCTTTCTAATGCTACCTTACTTATGATAGTAAGAAGTAATAAACCAATTTCTACAATGAAGTCCCCACACAGCCTCATACTTGCTCTTCATGTAGACTGGTTCATGCAAGATTGCTGGTTTTATTTTAACTGGTGTCTATGCCACATATACTATAGACTGCTAGCTTCTCATATATTGATGGGATATATGAGACTATATCCTCATTAATATATTTTAAGTAAACAACCTAGAAAATTATACTGGAGTCTTATTCTTAAAAAGTTCTCACAAAGAAGCATATGGACAATCTCAAATGACATATAGTGAAAGCAGCTGAACAAAGAGCCAAGACAATATGACACACATAAAGATCTCTGATCATCTGGCTCAGTCCAGTTATAGACTGCAAAATGTTGAGAACAGCACAGACTCTCCATTCAGCCAACCTTCCACAAAAATCTATTTCTTTCAAAGACTTGATAATTATTTCATAGATTTTGATATCATATTCTCTCTGAAGAACCTGTAGGATGGAGACTCTATTCATATTGCTGGAGGCATTCTCATATAATTTAATGATCACTTAAACAATGATGGAGCTGGTATCTTCTATGGCTACTTTGTGGAATAGATTATCTTTGTGATAGAGTCCAGATTTTTCTCAGAAACACTTGGAGCAACATATGACTGAGGCCCCAAATCACCACTCCAAAAACATGGCTATAGGAACTTCAGTAAAAAATACATTAAATCAGGTTTCTTCTTGCCAAAAATGTTTTAATATAACTTGCAATAACTGAATTAGAAATCTAGAGGATTTCTATTATAAGTAATCTAATTCCTGCTACATTACCCAAGATGAACTAGCTGTGATATATATGTAAATATAATGTCTTGTTACAGGCTACAAGGTACTGTTAAAGAAAAAAAGTTGGTTTTGAATGGGATTTTTCTTTAACTGCTAATCAGATCACAGGACTAGTTACTATTGAACTTATTTCTAGTTTAGAACAATTAAAACCGTACATCGTTGTACATGAAAATATTTGCCTTTTCTAAAATTACATACATTTTATGATGCAATTAAATAAACACAACTCTTTACAACAAACTATAAATGAGGTATGGAAAGTTTTTATAAAATTTCATGTGTTCAGTCCCTCCTGTAAGTTTCTAAATGGTGATGCCTAAATAAAGCATCATCATTCAGTACTCATCCTGTTTTGCTCTTTTTTCAAATTCTGCTGCTCATCTGTTACATGTTTCATTCCATTATTGCTTCATTTAAATTTGTGATGAATTGCAGAAATCTTATTTATTATCAAATTGTACATGTATACCTATTCAGACTTATCTTAAAAGTTCCAAGTAGTTTATCAGTGATAATATTGTCAGAAGACACAACTTTCTTCCACTGCACTCAACAAACATAGATGCTTGTTTCCTAATTTTCTTTCTAACTAAAGAGTTTTTCTTTCTTTACTGAAATATAATTTTATATACAGAAATAATGTACATAAACTTTTTACAAGTCTATAATATGTGCAATCTTTAAGAGTACCCTCCTGACTGAAAGAGAGCAGAAAAAGGACTTCTCAATGGACATGAGCATATGTGACCAAAAATGCCCTTCTTTCAGCATTTAGAGGAAATGGGAACAGCCTCTTACTCTTGGGATTGCTTTAAAACAGGCTTCAAAGAGGGGTACTGATTTAATTGAGTCTTTAGGAAGGAAAGGTCTGGTACTAAGATTTTAGGAGGAAAAGTACAAACATAAGAAAGAGGTTTGTCCAAATTAGGAGTAAAAGAAGAAATCTCATCTGAGGCATGGAAAATAGGTCTATATGATTTTATACCTATACATGCATATACACACACACGTGCACACACACACACATACGTATACTGTAGCTGCAGTTGGAGAGGTATACAAAAGAAATAGTGATCTGAGTTATCACAATGTTCTCAGCTAATATAGAAAACTCTACAGAGGTAGGACGGCAGTAAAGCCATGATATTTAATAAGAACTTAATACTTTCAAAATATAAGACCAGTATGGCATTGGTAGGTATGGTTTATATGGGAAATAAAGTATTTGTTTAATAAAGATATAATAAGAAAGTAAAGGAGCAGTACTTTGGAAGTACATACAGTTAATATTTTTTGAGTGTTCTTATGCACCAGACACTGTTTTAAGCACTTTTTAATATTGCCTAATTTAAGATTTATAAAAATATTAAGTGTGTATTATTGTGATGTGATTTATCAGATGAAGACTCTGGCACATAGGCAGTACAGTGATTCTATCAAAGGCCAGATGGTTAATAAAGTCTGGCTGTGGAATTTGGGCCCCGACTATCTGCTTAAAGGGCTTGCATTTCAACCCAACCCCTTTGCTCTGCTTTCTTCAAGCATTATATGTACATACAGACTTTATAAAACCCACTAGAAGAGTTTTATCCATTTTTGACTTAACCAAAAGCAGGGACAGTATGTCCATGACAGTTTAAAAATAAAATCTATCAGAGGCTCTTCTTATTTGCTTCTCATTTTTCAAATAATTGCTCTTTCCTCTCTTCATCCTTTCTTACCATGACTCAGAAATTCTAATGTAACCTAGCATCATTTTCCATAGCTAGATGCATATCTCACTCTTTAAGTATAAATGGTTTATCACTCAATTATCAACTACCAAAGCAATACTTACTTTTCTAATATCAACTGAAAACCAAAAAGACAGATTCTGATTTGCATAGTGGAAGGATGGGCTGCAAGTTATTATCTTAGCAAAAAGACATCCTGAGCAGCTGGAGGAAAGGATGAGACTGGAATTCCTGCAAAGTTACCCAGGGTGGACGTGTGCCATTGTACCCACTGACGCAGCAGCACTCCCCTCAGCTGCCAGAAGTACAGTTCTCACCTGCTGCAGGCTACCTTCCCCAGCGTCCTCTGCACACTGGCGTTCTGGTGGGTCCCCTGTCTCTGGGCTCTTTTCCAGCACAGTATCCCAAGACACGTTAAAGAACAAATGTGATCCTTTATCACTTTCCTCACAGTGTATTGCATTTTAAAACATTATCATTTAGAACCTTTTACCTCTTTTTCTGCCTTACACATTTTTAGGTGGCATCCACTAGAATAAATTCGTTATTGTTTCTTTTTGTTACTCCAGCTTGTTTTCATCTTCATGAAAGGATTATCTGGAGCAAACAAAATCACTGTTATTGTAGGATCCATTTTCTAGCTTATACAAGAAGTAATGATACCATTTTCAAGCTCTTATCAAATTATACCTCTGAAGAATGATGGACCTATTTCCTGTTTTGAAATACTGGAAGTTTTTACATAGACTTATAAAATCTTAGGCTAGTGGAGCTTAACACCTTTTAAATGAAATATCTTAGAATCAGTAAAACTTTTAAATAATCTTTTTTAATAAAAAAATTTGAATCTCATTTTAAGTGATTTTAAGGAACTAAACTCAAGTTTGTCTAACAAAAAAAATGCCCATAAAATTTTCCAATATCATGTTAACTGCGAGTTAAATTAATTTGCCATTTACCACATTAAAATAATTGTTAGTGATGATGTTAAACAAAATTAGGTCTAACACTTAATTCCGCACTACTTGGCTAAACACGTTAGTGTTGTTCTGCTCAGTGCCGTTTAAAACTGCCCTTCAGGTGGGATGAGCAGATACTTTTTGATTTATGTGATACTTTCCATTGGAAATTAATTTAAGTATGTTTTACATTGGCAAATATTAGAATTTTATATAAGAAATGCATTGGGGAAATTTTGAAAATGAACTTTTTCTTAGAATATAGCTTAAATGGGTTTATTTTGTAAAGAAAAACACTTGAAATATCGCTTTCTCCATTTGAGACAATTTGCTCTTTTTTTTTTTTAAATTATGCTATTATATGACCAACAGAGATTCACTTTATCATTCTACAACAAATGAACAATAGCTAGGCATTTACTATTTTATGCAATGAAAAAGTTAAATAAATGTTTTTAACTCTAGTTATTTAGAGCTTCCTGCAAAAAAAGAAAAAGAAAAAGAAAAAGAAAACAAAACACAAACCAGACAAGCAAAAAGAAAATTACAATAGTGTATGAGGTTAGAGACACCATGAAAAATACTTCTCAATTTTGCACTTACAAATAATCTGGGATTTTCTGAATTCACCATGAAGAATGATACTGGAATTTTTCTTATGCAATTGACTTAAGTGGCTGTTTCCTAGCCATGGAAAAGTAAGTGATAAAACATGTTTGTCTTTCAAACAAAGTGTACCCTTTATTCAATGTAAAATTAGTCCTCAAATACTAGTTAATGAAGAGACAAATCAGAAACTCTGTAGAAACTGAGAAGTCTCTGAAATGAAAGTGTTTATGGGGCCTTATAGATGCCAGCCCAGAAAAGGACTTAGTCCTGGCCTATGACATTTCTGCTTCACCAGATGCAAGGCCTGGTAATAGAAACAATTTAAATTTCAGACTCAAGAAACAGGGGACTTTTATAAGATTATAAAGGGTTCAAGGAAAGAAAGTTCTCTAAATTCACATTGGCTACAGGTAAGGAAGGTGGGCTGATGCAAAGTGGGGAAAGTCTGGGGGCAAGTGGTTAGTCCAGAGAAGGCTGGTGGCTTGGCTGTTGATGGTGGTCAGACACTGGTCATGCACCAGGGGGATCCAGTGGTCCTGGGGACCAGCTAGATGATCTTTGAAATGACTTCATCCAGGAATGTGGAGTTCCTGGTTAGCTGTGGCCCCTGGCTATTGACTGATTACCCTCCCTTGTATCTCTCTCTCTTTCTTTATTCACTTATTAAGAGACATAAGTGTCTCAATTTTAGGACATTTCAGAATTTTTCCTTATCAGTAACATGGCAATAAGATAATCCTTTGAGAATTCTACTGTATCCTTTCCTGTCCTCAAATTTCAAGTCTCATTGTAATAGAGACTTCATATAGACCCTCAAATATTTCCTCTCTTTTTCCCTTTCTTTAAACTCTGAGAAATACTTGAAATTTTAGAACAAGCTCTCTTATGACAAAGTTACAATGAGGTTTAATACATATGGTCATATCAATAGGAGTCATCAGCATTCCACAGGAAAAATGCATAAAGTAAATGACAATCTGGCTAACTTAATCTGAAAAAAAACTCCATTCACTTTACCTCTAATTACTTTTTCCCATTTCCTGGCAGAAGTCAAGAATTCAGCCTCTTATATATTATTGCATAAATTTGATCTTAAGTAAAAAAGTATTTTCAAGTGAATTGTTCTGTTATCATATTCCTTTTTTTTTTTTAAGATTTCTTACCAGTTCTTTCTTCTTTGGAGACACAATAACTTCCTATCCCTTTTATATCTCTCTTTTGCCTCACTGCTTCCCTACCCTTTAACATTTTTATATCATAAATTCCTATGCTGTATTACTTTGTAAATATAAAGTTTCATATTTTTCTATTTAAAATTTGGTTGTGTATTAAAGTGTGGAGTTATTGCAAAAAAAATTCCTTTAGATTTTGGGTATCTGATACAGGGTATGGCTCAGAAGGAATGTGCTATGGGGTGGTAAGAGGAAGTCCTCTCCGCAAAAGTCCCTCATCTTTGTTTGTGCTTTTCTCATTAAAGAAAAAAAAAAGAACAGAAACAGCAAGCAGATCAATAAGGCTAGAACAAAAAGGGATAAGCAGTCAAAGTGAGACACGCAGTAAGGAATCAGAATATGGAGGCTGCAGATTTCAACCTGAGAAGATAAACCATTGGAGCTCAGCAGCAAAATGAGAGAGCGGACTTAATTTTTCAGTGTTTTATGGTTGTTGTTATTGTTAGAAGAACTCTAACATCTGTCTTGAGAACAGACTTGCATGGAAATGAAAACAGAAATAGAGAAAATAATGAGATGGTATTGTAATAAATCTGGCAGAAGATGATGTTGGTTCATGTCTAGACCTAGTAAAACAGTGAACACATGACTATGGCTCAGTAGTCACCGAATACTCAGATTCCAAATCTGAAGGAGGTACAAAATGAAATTAAATTTGTTGAGTGGCTACTGTGTCCTAAGCACTGTGCCGGGCACTTGGCATGTGTTGTATCTCTAATGCTCTCGGATTGTCCAAAAAAAGAATTGATCGCCTTTCTTGTAAAAGAGAATGAATCCTAGATATATGATCTTGGATAAAAATGCTGCTAAGTTACTGAATGAAATTTATTTGAAAGTATTGTATGACAGAAATACATAGCAAATGTATACATGGAAATCTTATCCTCAAGTGCACACAGGCTCAACACATAACAGAATGAAAAAAGGTTCAGGGGAATTTATGGATGATTGCTTTAGGGTAGATTTTTAAAGTCCTTATTAGTAATACATAGATGAGGTCCTTTGTAGAGCAATGGTAGGGAGCAGTGCAGTGAATTATTTTGTGGTTTGACCCCCTATGTCGATTCTTAACACTTCTTTGAAAGTTGTGGCCACACACTGGTCCAAATGCTTCAGTCTCTGGAGGTCTCTGTGAGGAAGCACAGTCAGTTTTGAGCCAAGTAATCAGGCAGACACTGTGTGTGCGCCTAATTAGTTTTACTGGCAGAGGGAGCTCTTTTATTTGTGGTAGAAGGACAGCTCTGTCCTCCCTATCTCAATTTGGTGACTGAAAAAAATAATTTAATGAAGTTACTGTTGACAGTTGATATATCATTATAGAATGCCATTTAAAAAATATTAGCATTAGGTTTTTTGGAAAATATGTATTTTAAAGCATCCTGTAATTTAATCTTTCTGTTAGTTTTGACTTACTGTATTAAAAAAGCTAGAAAAGTATCAAAGCCTTTTTCACATGAGCTCTTTTAGGCCATTGTCATTAACTCATTGAACACAAATGCCAATTTTTGACTTTTTCTGAAGATTTTCTCAAAATTATTACTAATTACAACCATTTTAGAAGGCTTCTTAGATAACTGAAATGGTGGTTTGGGAGCTCTTATTAAATACTGCTTTTTCTGTCATATTGAAAATTATTTCTAGTAACTTGGCATTCCTATCATTAAACACCTTTAAAATATACCTCTGTCCCTTAAAATAGAATATAAATTTTAGGGTACAATAACATTACTGAAAGAGTACTCTGATGAATAGCACAGAATAAAAAGCCACAGTTTTGATAATTAGGCTTTAGAGTTACCAAGACTTTTCTAGTCCAATATTACATTTTTGTTTAACCAATTATAAAATTCATTTAACAGTGATCCTATGTTAGCAACTATTTATTAATAATATTTTAAAAGATCTGGAAGAATAAAGGTGGTAAATTTGAAACCTACTTAAGTTTATGTAGGTTGTGTAATGTAAAGATGTGCTCTTAAACATATATTGGCCAGCACTATGTAAAATCATACAAAGTGGATTTTGTCATTATATATCATGGCCACATCCTTGTAAATCTTGAATGAAATGTAAATTACTGATTATCTTATTGTAGGAATTGTTACATGTCTGTTTTTTTAGATAATTAAGCAAAAATTAAGACATTTTAATAAATATATCGATCCATATATTTTTTGTGTCTTTACAAGCCAGAGATTAAATCTCCATATATTTTTATGTATTTTTATTAAAATTTCCTTCCTACACTGAAATAAACTTTTCTTTGAAATAAAATATTCTTTGAAAATATATTCCAAATAAAGAAAATATTATAAGTAATATAATGTAGTCTTTATAGTGACTATTTTATTCTAATTATTTTATCTCATCACATTAGCTGACCTTTATATCTAAAATTTTGAGCACATTTTTTATTGCTTCCCTTGGATGAATTAATAGGCTTGGATAATTTAAGTAATTTAATGATAGCCCTTTAAGTGAGATTAGTAAAACTAAGGATAAAGTTTTAAGTTTTTTGAATTTTCTTACAGAATGCTCCCAAAAGATTTTTGTGATTTAAACCTACATTAAGAGTACACAAAGTTCACAATATCGAACAATGCATATCTTCTTTTTCTTAATGATTTGTATGAACACTTTCTGCATTATATTGCCTTATCTGTTTCAATTTTTTTTAGAATTATTATTTGCCTTTTAATGTTTATATGGTGTTGTTGATATACTAAAGTTTTGAGCTTTTGTAATATAAATTTTCACATTTTCATTTGTTTTCTTCTGCTACTTTTATATATGAGAATGCCTTAGCTTTTGAATATTAGATAAAAACATATGCCTCTTTTCTTCTCAGTGTATTTTGTTATCTTATTCCTTATTTTTACTTTAATCTGAGATTCCCCTCTATTTGAAACTTACTTTGTCTTATTTTCAAGGTGAAATTTTTCATCACTGATACATTATTTAATCATATTATATACATGTTTCTTCATTTTCCATTGGTTTTAAATGTCTATTTTTCATATTTCTAAAGCATTTTAAATGTTCATATGCTTCTGGTAATCTATCCCATTTCATTATTTTTCTTTGTTTTTCTTTTTTCTGTTGCAAGAAAAATGTTTTCTGGGTAATTTTGTTGGAATTGATGGTAAGATAGTGAGATTTTTTTAATAAATTCCAGAGGTAAATCATCTCCTGCTTCTAACTGAAATATTAAATTATCAGCAAAAAATTGAATAACAACTTCCTATCAAACATAGTATTTGAAAGGTTTCAGGAGTTACACTGATGCATATACACAAAAATAAACCTTGATGAAATTTTGACCTGTGCACTGCTCTTTCTTCCACAGAACGGTTTTCCCAAAATAACATGATGAATATCTCAGAAGGAATTTTGCTGCCACACATTATGTTCATCAATATACCACTGTGCATAATCAGATACATGAAGAAGTCACACAATTTCTCATTAGAACTACCACTTAACATATCTTCATCAGGAAAGCAATTTCAGGCCTTCAGAAAGGATAGGAAATATTAAAACCAAAGTGTCCAGCATAGTGTTCTAAATTAACTCTCCTCTAAAGAATAGGAAATGCTACGTTAAAAAAATTTATCTGCCTTTCAATTCTGGTGAATTATAAAAGAATGAACAACTAGAATTGAACTGAGGTTGCATTAGACCACAACTTCTAAAAGACTGATAAAATTGCTTTATATCAACTCAATTCATGAGCTGGTGGCCTTAGAAAGTAGCAAGAATGGGTATTATTCTTGGTTGTCCTTATAACCATCTGGAAGAAATATGTGCATTATAGGAAGAATCTTTACTGGGACAAGGATTTTCAGCAATATTCAAATGTTGTTTATGATTTTAAATCACTCATAGATATGTTTCTTTATGTGTTTTGTTATAAGTGGCACCCTTAGATTAAATCTCACAAACCTCATACCTTCAAAATGATCATGGAAGTCAGGAGAAAAATGTGATTATAAATTGAGACTAATATTTCAGGTGTAGCCTCAGAGGATTCCCAACTTGAATGTCTGCTGCTGAAATTGCCCAGAGTGTTTTTATTCTTTCAGGAAGAGCCAATAGACTGTTGGCTTATATTGTTTCACTCAAAATGTCCACCATTCATCCTACATACAATGAAATCAATCTGCAAAGGTACATTGGAGAGGTAACTTAGAATAAACTGCTTGGAGTTACCTTAAATGCTGATCATTCTTATACCACATTTACTAGTCTATTTCAGCTAAGAGTGTCCAGGTGATTACGTTTTGAATGAAGGGATATGAGAAGTATTATGTATAATTTTCAGGTGGTGTCTTTAAAAGGAAGCTTATTTCCCTTCTTTCTTCTGCACTTTTTCCTAAAGTCTAGGACACAGTTGTGGTCATGGAGAACCTGCTTAAGCCTTGGGATGAGGACAAGTCTCAGGGAAGGGACAAGTCATAAAATAGGTAAATCTGCATTCCTGAAAGACCATGCAGAGGAAACCCAGCCTGTTTCCCTAAATTGCTTCTCAGTTTAGATTTATACATTGGAGGACAAATAATTCTTCTATCTTCTTAAGTCTCTGTTAAAGCAATCACACAAAATCTTTTCCATCTGCCAAAGGAGTACACCTTTGTGCTTTGTTTAGTATTTGTCTTCTGGTAACACTTGTTCACATTTTCTATTTGTCTAAAACTTGTGTATTTCACTGTAGGTCTCAATGGCTATTTGTACTGGGTAAAACTTCTGGTTTGATGGTTATTTTTCTTTAAGCACTTTAAATAATAACATTCCTTTGTAGTCTAGCTTCTGTTGTTCCATTGATAAGCAAGTTGACATCAATCCAATCACTTGTGTCAGTTGCTGTGTTTCAGCTCCTGAATCATCCTTCTTCAATTTGCTTTGTGATATTTGATACTGGAATCTCTAAACCACATTTCTGCTTTGCCAGCAAGTTTCCTGTTAATCTGTGCTAACCGGGGCTGAGTGTAGAACTCAGGCTGGAATAGCAGGCAGGGGCTTGCTTCTCTGTGTTTTGAAAGGTCTTCCTGTTTGCTTGAGGTTGGTCTCACAGATTTGAAAAATGCTCTTTCGATAAGTATCTTAGATAAGATTTTTAAGTGTTCATGATCATTATACTATTCATACTTCTTTATAACTTTTATATTCAGCTCTAATAATGTGGCAATTTTGTCTATAACTTTATTAATTCTCTAAAATATTATAATCACTGACGGTTTTTATAGTATAGAAATGAAAGTTTATTAACAATTCCTATTATTAAACTAGAAGGTGTCTTTTAGTATTTTATCATCTCTTTTAATTATTGTATTATTTTAATATGACATTTATCTACCATATCATATTTCTCTGTCAAATACTGCACTAAGCATTTTATGGGTGCCATCTCTGTTACGACACAAAATCCTTGAGGCCACTGCTCTTCTTGTTGACAAAGAACTTGAGATTCTGAGAGTTTAAAAGTTTTGCTTAAGCTCATACAACAAGTAATTTTTTAAAGGTAAAGCCAAAATGAAACTATTTCAATAAAATCTATATCGTACACATTTTATACATAACCATCCTTTGCTTTTGGTTTGCCTACTAGCTTTGTTGTTTGGATCTCCATTATCTATGTGCCGTATTTGTGGTAAAGAGCTGCAGCTTTCATTTGGGAATCAAAATCTCAATCAGTCTTGGGGCATGGGGTTTGGGTGGGGCTTCACCTCTGCAAATAGGCAACTATGTGATCTAGTTTTAAAGTAATCAGTGGATTTACCTTTTAGGTCACAGTAACTCAAGGCTGGGCATGATTCAAGCCGTAACAACCAGGCTTATTTGAAGCCATGTTTGGCTGTTTTTGAGAAACTTGAAGAGCAAATTTGAACATATGTGCATGTGAATCTGAGGGCATTACAGTCATTCTATAACCATGTGCAAACTGAGAATAAAACCAACACATGAAGTGCAGAGCTGAACCAACATACAGGAGCAAACCTACTTCTGATGTGTGGCTAGAGTCCTGAATTCAAAAATTCCCAAAGTCAGTTATGTCCACCTAAAGCTCCTTTGTAAAATAACCTATTAAGAGCCAACTAGCTATTCTCAGGGTATGTTTGAATGTAAAGTACTAGCTGAACATTTTTTGTTCTATTAATAGTTTTCGTACTACTTATAATTTTTTGGTACTATTTAAAAAATGCAGTGTGATTTCTTTTTATCCTTCTGTCTTCATGCTATTTTATAAAATTTTAGTTGATAGTTTTAGGAGTTACCAAGTAAACACTTTAAATTGGGAAAAATGTTATCTTTCACAGAAAGAATCTAGTATACCAAAAATTACTGCAAGGTAACTCTTTATTATTACTTACAAGCATATTCATAGCAAAATTTTAACATAAACCTTTGAAATATGAAGAAATAAAAGATATAATCTGAATGGAATGCAGAAAACATTTTTGAGTGTGATAATACTGTAATATAACTGTAATTTGCTTCACAGAAAAGGATAGCATTGTCCTGCCACAGAAATAAGACTCCATGTTTTTTGATAGGAACTATAAAAACTTCCATTGCTCTGTTCTAAATTGAACCATTTAGAAAACTTGCTGCTACAGAATCAGTTTTTCTGTAAAAATTTAAGTATTGTAAACCCCAGGATACTATTATTGGAAACAGTAAAATATACTATCCTAGATGTACGAGGGTTGAGATGACTATAGTCTCATAAGCTAAAAAGGACAATCAGTATGATAATTAGAGCGTGTTAATTACTCTCCACCACCAACAAAAAATGCAAATGGTATACAGCAGGAAATTAACAGCAGTTACTGCTCAATATTGCATGACTTTTCCATTAAGAATAATATGAGAAGTTGTTAAATTATAGAAAATGAGAATAATGAGGCTAGAATATTAAAAAGCTTTAGGTTTCCGGTCTGACTGTGGAGGAAATCATTAGGAATGATTTCAAGCAAGTGCTATATTCCATGTGGCTTCAGCAAGCTTGTTGAGTACAATGGGGAAATCTTCATGTATACTTTTGTTTTTAACAAGATAAAATGACTGGATATTCTGGCTCAGCTAGAAGCTCTTAATAACCTTTCCTGAATAATATATTGGCCAGAATCTGCTAACACCATTTCACCATTTCCTTTAAAAATTTTGGACTGTTGGAAAATGAACACAATGTGCCACAGTCCCAGGACAATCTGAAGAGTTGGGAGAGTGTAATGACAGACCATTTCTCTAAAGAGAAATAATTATAATAAAAGGATTTAGATGAAACATAAATACGGTAAGAAACAAAGACACCCTCACTTCATATGTACTACAAAGAAAGAATCATATTGACCTCCTTTTGGAAGGTTTTAATAGGAAAGGGCCCTGTGTTTGAATAGACCACCTAACATACCATCATCCCTATATAATTAAGGCTGTCAAATGTGGTACAAATATAGAAGGAGTGAACCCTAGAAAGTGTGATATTAAATATGTATTTGAAAGAATGTACAATTTAAAATATGCTCAAAGAGAAAATATGTTAATTTATTCAAGCCAGAAGGACATAGCACACCAGCAAAATACCTGAAAATCAAAACTATTGTACCAGGAGAAGGGAGAGAATGTGAGGACAAAACAGTTATCTGCAACATTTTTGATTCTTGTGCATTTTGGAATTTTTAACAAATAATTAGATATATTAGTGTTAAGTTTATTTTGACATATGCTATACAATGTATTCAGTCGACAGGATTTGATCCTATTAAACTACTTTCTTCTATTGTATTTTACAAGTCCAGTGTGAAATAATAGCCATTCAGTGTGTTCTGTGCCCATTTTCTCTGAGTTGATGAGCATTCCATACCTGAGGTAACAGATATATTTTCATCCGAGAAGCAGAATTTGAGGCTTAACTTTTCATTCCAACCAGGAACTCCAGTTCCTCTGTGGAAACATTTCTCCGTTGCTCCAACCCAGCCATTTTTCCTGATAGTGTTAAATTATGATCACAATATCCTTGTTTTTGCCTTACTTTCCTGTTAATATCTACTTATTACAGCCTATCCTTGTGGTTTCATTTGTGGAAAGATATTTTAAAAGTATCTGGGTAAGTACCACATCACCTCACTATTCCACAACAAAATTATTGGCTTAAATAGACATATCTTAGTAAATACAAGCTATTGCTAACTACACACAAGCAGGCTTAGCCATTTCTCACATATCACTGCACTCCAGGTAAGCAATTCATTCCTTTGAAAATATCTCTGAAACAGCCCTCAAAATGATTATGGCCCACTAAATATACCTTCTGCTGCTTGGCGCCTTGTTTTTACCATTGTTGTCATTTTTTCACCATAGCAGTTTTAAAAGCATATTCTCAGAAATAAATATCGTACTGTTTCTAGCCTGTGGAATCCATGTCAACTTTTTCATCAAAACACAGGCAACTAGGATCATGAGGAAGGGTTGGGTTCTCCCTAATCTTTTGTGTTTTCTTCCCTCATTCAGGAAGATCATGCGATCTCTCCCTGAACACCCAGGAAGCAGTGAGGTAGCCTTCATTGTAAAGGAACCGGACGCATGAGCCCTCCTCACTGCTGCTGATTGTCAGGACCGAGTCAGTCACAAAATGACCTGCACATAACATGACAGCTCCCCAAACAAAGGAGACAGAGTGCAGGTATTCTTGCACTTTTACTGAACCCTGAGTTGTGGCAGGATGGGGGTCCAGGGTGTGATGTACTCTCAGGAGAAGCACTTCAGATGAAAGATGAAAATTAAAAAAAGGCAACAGAAGCCACAAAATATGTTCCAAGAGCACCTCAAACACAGAGTTTTATATAAACTATCATTCACAGTCTATCCAATGAACCATCCTGGAAAGTAGGACAAGGATTGAATAATAAAGTGTGAAATCAATTTGTATATTGAAGTGCATTCAAATGATTCAATTTTGCAGAGGATATAAAAAATACCGAAACTGAATGACATTAAGTACTGAAGATTTCATTCTTATTTTTGCTTCAAACGTGGTGTTCTTTCCACAACACCATGCTAAACTGTTATAAACAAAAATCCTTACTGTGTACGACATAGTTTACTGAGCTCTTTCACATGCATTTTAAGAGTTAATCTCCTTATGATGCTGGAAAACTGCATTCCTTCCTTTAATTAGATACAAGAAAATTGACTGATAGAATTTAGTGGTCTGACTCTAAAATTCTGACCCAGAAATCTTTCTACACTATCACAGAATTTACAGGTGGGAGATACCTGGTCTTCCATTCTTAAACAAACAAACACTCATCACCTATCAAGCACTAGGCACTTTTCTCATCCCATGGGATACACGGAGGGAAACCCTGCAAAAATATCCTGCTTTCCTGTGCCTTATATTATTGCAATGTGCTCTTTCATATACAACAACAGTAATATTACTTTATACAGCAGTAATAGTGTATTGAGTCCTTTCAGGTTCCTGGACCCGATTCCAATGTGTGTAAGTGTGTGGGAGGGGGGTCTTCCCACACACAACCCCAAGCAATTCTCCAACACCAGCAGGGTGTCAGAGAGCTCAACTCAATTCTGATGCTATCTGCCTGGAGACAGCATCAGATTCCCAGGTTAAGGGCTCAGTCCTACAAGACTGCCCTCCACCCCTGACTCCAGACGCTGGGTTGCAAGCCCCAGGCAGTTACCTGTACTTCCGACCTACTGGTTACAGACTGGATGTTCCATCAACTTCCCCTTTAGATTCGATTAATTTGCTAGAGCAGCTCACAGAACTCAGAAAACACTTATATTTGCCAGTTGAATAGAGGATACTATAAAGCATTCAAGTTAGCAGCTAGGTGAAGAGATACATAGGCCAAGGTCCCAAATAAAGGAGCTTCTGTCCTCATGGAGCTTGGGGCCAGGCTCAGTGGTACAAGGAAGTGTTTTGGTTCCCCAAGCGTAGAAACTTTCCCAACTGAGAAGCAGGATACACAGAGCAGAGAGAGATAAGCTCTTTTCAGGGGGTTTTGTGAGAGCTTCATTGCATAGCAGTGATTGATTAAATTGTTGACCACTGGCTGATTCCTCCAGCCCCTGCCCTTGGGTGAGGGTCCAAAAGTCTCTCATTAACATGACAAGACACCCATTTCACCTTTAAGGCTTTGAAGTGTTTTCAGGAACTGGATCAAGACCAAATATACCAGGGAAATACATATTTGGTCATATGAATGACCAAATATGTATTTCTTATGAGTCATTATATCTCAATTATACATAAAGTGTATGAAAAATACATTTTTTTGGCTAGGAAAGAAGAAAGGAGATGCTAGTAGGGAAAGAGGGAACAAGAACAACACAGGTACGGGGCAGAGTGCCTATGCCCACGATTCATATGGGTGTTATTTATGGAGGACCCTGATTTTTCATCACTTCCCACTTAATCCAACCCTGAGTTCATAGGTAAATTTTTCTCTTTCTAACATAAAACACTTTTTTTCCTCTTTTATCTCTTTTCAAGCATCTGTATGTACATATCCTTCTTTCTTTGCTTAGTTGATTCTCATTTGTCCCTAAAGAGAATTTAGTGAAAAGGTTCTCTAAGCAGTTGTTTCTCATCTTTCAAATCTGAATGGCCACTCCTTCCTATATCCTTAGTTCCAGTGTTTCTGGTTATTGAATGTAATGCTGTACCTTACTTTTACTGATCTGCTTACTTGTTCACTTTCTCTTTTACCATATGACATCACTGAAGGAAAAATTATGTTTGTTCCCAGTAGTTAGCACACTGACTGGTACTTGATAGGGACTCAACAAGTTGTGGTTACCCTGCTGAAGGCCAGTAGTGTTCTAGGGTGTGGGTTATTCTAGTGATGGTTCCAATCAGACAGCCATAAAATGGTGTTGGTTTCTTTTTTCTTTTTAATAGAAATTTCCACACCAAACAGACTTTATGAAAGAGAATCTCTCATGAAAAGAGAAATGCTTATCTTTATAAGAACTTCAGAGATTTTGATGATCACACAGACTGGGGAGTCACTGATCTCATGGACATGTTGATCACATTTATATACCCAGCTTTTTAGCTTGAAAGTCATTGAGGCATTCCACCTAATTGATAAGTATGAAATAAAAAGTACAGATATTCCAAGAGGGATTAAAGATGGTGGCATGAGAGGTGAGATACAGGCTTCCTCCTAAAACTGCATATAATACGAAAATACAATTAATACAACTAACCCTAAGAGAGCAACAGGAAAGAGGACTGCACCAGACTGCATACACCTGGAGAAAAGAGCAGACCTCACAGAACAGGGTAACGTACCAAAGCTGTGCCCAGCAGGACCCAAGCCCTTTTCCCACCCCAGCTAACCCACAGGAGGAAGAGAAACAGAGCAGGGAGGAAGTGGAGGCCTGGGACTGCTGAATACCTAACTCCGGAGATCTGCTCTGGGAGCTCAGACCTACATTTCATAGTGCTTGCATGATACTCTCGTGATTACAGGGTTGGAAAGCTAAGACAGGCAGAATTCCTGGAGAGACTGAGATTCCAAACACTTGTGGAAAGCAGGGTTCCATATCAGGCTTCTCTGGGACAAAAGAAAGTCTGGCAGTCTGAAAGACTTCCTAACAAGGGAGCCTTTAGCAAGAGGGCTGCTAAAGGGGCAAGGATTGCAAAGAGCATACTGTTCAGGAGAGAGGACAGGTAGAAAAAATTGTCTCAATGTACTCCTCCTAGCAGGTTGGGAGTTTTCATGACTTTTGGGTGCCCCAGCTCCCTGGCTGCCTACACAGCTCCTGGGACCCCGTCCGGGATATGCAGACTACTGTGCCTTTCTCCCCACCTGGCTCACAAACCGGGAAACCATACCCTGGTGTTAGGCCAGCCAGAGGAAAGCTCTATCTACAGCAACTACAAACACAAAGCATAGAGGCTTACACCTGTGTGCTCAGCCCACTGGTTCAGGCAGTGGAGACAGGCATAGCAGCCAGGAAGCAAGAAATAGCTCTTTCCTCCCCCCAGGCACCAATACCACTCCCCTGCGACCACCGACATTGCTTCAGGGGCTGACCAGCTCCAGGCTGTAGAGCTTCTGGGCACTAGAGGGAGCCATATACAAATATAAAATGCCAAAGGAACCTGGTTCAGAGTAAAATTATTAATACCACTCCTGAGAAAGATTTAAATGACATTGACCTCATGACTCTCCCTAAAAGGGAGTTGAAAATAAAAATCATTAACATGCTCATGGAGGTACGGAAAAATATTCAAGAACTAAGGAATGAGTTACAGTCAGAGATCCAATCATTGAAGAGCACAATGGAGGGTATTAAAAGCAGATTAGATACGGTGGAGGAGACGATAAATTAAATAGAAACTAGAGAAGAGGAATACAAAGAAGCTGAGGCACAGAGAGAAAAAAGGATCGCTTAGAATGAAAGAATATTAACAGAACTGTGTGACCAATCCAAATGGAATAATATTTGCATTATAGGGGTAACAGAAGAAGAAGAAGAGAGAAAAAGGGATAGAAAGTGTCTTTGAGGAGGTAATTGCTGAAAAATTCCCCAGTCTGGGGAAGGAGGTAGTCTCTCAAGCCATGGAGGTGCACCAATCTTCCAAGGGACCTAAGGAAGACAACACCAAGACATATAGCAATTAAAATGGCAAAGATCAAGGATAAGGACAGGCTACTAAAAGCAGCCAGAGAGAGAAATAAGATCACCTACACAGGAAAGCCCATGAGTCTATCATCAGACTTCTCAACAGAAACCTTACAGGCCAGAAGGGCCTTGATGTATTTAAGGCAATGAAGCAGAAGGGCCTAGAACCAAGAATACTTTATCCAGGAAGATTCATTTAAATTACAAGAAGGGATTAAACAATTTCCAGATAAGCAAAAGCTGAGAGAATTTACCTCCCACAAACCATCTCTAAGTGTATTTTGGAGGGACTGCTATAGATGGAAGTGTTTCTAAGGTTTAATAGCTGTCACCAGAGGTAATAAAACCACAGTAAAGAAAGTAGAACAGCTAATTATTAAGCAAATACAAAGATAAATTAACTATCTCCAAAGTCAATCAAGGGATACCCAAAGAGAGCAGAATATGATACCTAATATATAAAGAATGGAGGAGAAAGAAAAAAGAGGAAGAAAAAAAAAGAACCTTTAGATTGTGTTTGTAATAGCATATTAAGTGAGTTAAGTTAGTCTCTTAGATAGTAGGAAGTTAACCTTAAACCTTTGGTAACCACAAATCTAAAGGCTGCAATGCCAATAAGTACATACCTATCAATAATCACCCTAAATGTAAATGGTCTGAATGTACCAATCAAAAGACATAGAGTCACTGAGTGGATAAAAAAAAAACAAGACCCATCTAAATGCTGCCTACAAGAGACTCACTTTAAACCCAAAGACATACACAGACTAAAAGTGAAGGGATGGAAAAAGATATTTCATGCAACTAAAGGGGGGAGAAAAGCAGGAGTTCCAGTACTTGTATCAGACAAAATAGACTTCAAAACAAAGAAAGCCACATGAGACAAAGAAGGACATTACATAATGATAAAAGGGTGAATCCAACAGGAAGATATAACCATTATAGATATCTATGTGCCCAACACAGGAGCACCTACATATGTGAAACAAATACCAACAGAATTAAAAGGAGAAAAAGAATGCAATGCATTCATTGTAGGAGATATCAACACTCCCCTCACTCTGAAGGACAGATCAACCAGACAGAAAATAAGTAAGGAGACAGAGTCATTGAACAGCACAATACAACAAATGGACCTAACAGCACATCTACAGAACTCTACACCCCAAAGCAGCAGAATACACATTCTTCTCAAGTGCACATGAAGCATTTTCAAGAATAGATCATATACTAGGCCACAAAAAGAGCCTCGGTGAATTAAAAAAGATTGAAATGGTACCACCCAGTTTCTCAGGCCACAGAGGTATGAAACTAGATATGAATTACGCAAGAAAATGAAAAATCCCACAAACACATGGAGGCTTCACAACATGCTCCTAAATAACCAATGGATCAGTGACCAAATAAAAACAGAGATCAAGCAATATATGGAGGCAAATGACAACAATAATTCAACACCACAAAATCTGTGGGACTCAGCAAAGGCTGTGCTAAGAGGAAAGTATACTACAAACAGGCCTACCTCAGGAAAGAAGAACAATCCCATATGAACAGTCTAACTCACAATTAACAAAACTAGAAAAAGAGGAACAAAAGAGGTCCAAAGTCAGTAGAAGGAGGGACATAATAAAGATTAGAGAATAAATAAATAAAATCGAGAAGAATAAAACAATAGAAAGCATCAATGAATGCAAGTCCTAGTTCTTTGAAAAAATAAACAAAATAGATAAACCCCTAGCCAGACTTATCAAGAAAAAAAGAGTCTACTCACATAAACAGAATCAGAAATGAGAAAGGAAAAATCACTATGGATAACACAGAAATACAAAGAATTATTAGAGAATACTATGAAAAATTATATGCTAACAAACTGGATAACCTTGACGAAATGGACAACTTTTTAGAAAAATACAACCTTCCAAGGCTGAAACAGGAAGAAACAGAAAATCTAAACAGACCAATTACCAGCAATGAAATTGAACTGGTAAACAAAAACCTACCTAAGAACAAAATGCCTGGACCAGATGGTTTCACCACTGAATTTTATCAAACATTTAGCGAAGATATAACACTCATCCTCCTTAAAGTTTTCCAACAAGTAGAAGAAGAGGGAATACTTACAAACTCATTCTATGAGGCCAGCATCACTCTAATACCAAAACAGGACAATGACACCACAAAAATAGAAAATTACAGACCAATATCCCTGATGAACACAGATGCAAAAATACTCAACAAATATTAGCAATCCAAATTGAAAAATATATCAAAAAATCATCCATCAGGATCAAGTAGAATTTATTCCAGGGATGCAAGGACAGTACAACATTCAAAAATCCTTCAATATCATCCACCACATCAACAAAAAGTCAGACAAAAACCACATGATCATCTCCATAGATGCTGAGAAAGCATTTGACAAAATTCAACATGCATTCATGATAAAAACTCTCAACAAAATGGGTACAGAGGGCAAGTACCTCAACTTAAGAAAGACTATATATGGCAAACCGACAGCCAACATTATACTTACCAGTGAGAAGCTGAAAGCTTTTCCTTTAAGATCGGGAACAAGACAAGGATGCCCACTCTCCCCCCTTCTATTCAATATTGTTCTGGAGGCCCTACCCACAGCAATCAGGCAACACAAAGATAAAAGGAAACCATACTGGCAAGGAAGAAATTAAACTGTCCCTGTTTGCAGATGACATGATATTGTACATAAAAAAACCTAAAGGCTCCACTCCAAAACTACTAGATCTAATATCTAAATTCAGCAAAGTTGCGGGATACAAAATTAATACACCAACATCTGTGGCCTTCCTATACACTAACTATGAACTAGCAGAGAGAGAAATCAGGAAAACAATTCCATTTACAGTTGCATCAAAAAGAATAAAATACCTAGGAATTAACACAACCAAGGAAGTGAAAGACCTATGCTCTGAAAACTACAAAACACTCATGAGAGAAATTAAAGAAGGCACCAATAAGTGGAAACACATCCTGTGCTCATGGATAGGAAGAATTAATATTGTCAAAATGGCCATCCTGCCTAAAGCAATCTACAGATTCAATGCAATTCCTATCAAAATACCAACAGCATTCTTCAATGAACTAGAGAAAATCATTCTAAAATTCATATGGAACCACAAAACACCCCGAATAGCCAAAGCAATCCTGAGAAGGAAGAATAAAGCTGGGGGGATTATGCTCCCCAACATCAAGCTCTACTACAAAGCCACAGTACTCAAGACAATTTGGTACTGGCACAAGAACAGACCCATAGACCAATGGAACAGACTAAAGAGCCCTGATATAAACCCAACCATATATGGTCAATTAGTATATTATAAAGGAGCACTGGACATTCAATGGGGAAATGACAGAGTCTTCAACAGCTGGTGTTGGCCAAACTGGACAGTTACATGCAAGAGAATGAAACTGGATTATTGTTTAACCCCATATACAAAAGTAAACAAAATGGATCAAGGACCTGAATGTAAGTCATGAAACCATAAAACTCTTAGAAGACAACATGGGCAAAAATCTCCTGAATATAAGCATGAGCAACTTCTTCCTGAATGCATCTCCTCCAGCAAGGGAAACAAAAGCAAAAATGAACACATGAGATTGCATCAAAATAAAAAGTTTCTGTATGGCAAAGGACACCATCAACAGAACAAAAAGGCATCTTACAGTATGGGAGAATATATTTTTAAATGACATATGCAACAAAGGGTTAACATCCAAAATATATAAAGAACTTACACGCCTCAACACCCAAAAAGCAAAGAACCTGATTAAAAACTGGGCAGAGGATATGAAGAGACAGTTCTCCAAAGAAGAAATTCAGATGGCCAACAGACACATGATAAGATGCCCGACATCACTCATCATGGAAATGCAAATTAAAACCACAATGAGATATCATCTCACACCAGTAAGGATGGACACTATCCAAAAGTCTAAGAACAACAAATGCTGGTGAGGATGAGAAGAAAGGGCAACCCTCCTACACTGCTGGTGGGAATGTAAGCTAGTTCAACCATTGTGGAAAGCAATATGGAGGTTCCTCAAAAAACTAAAAATACAAATACCATTTGACCCAGGAATTCCACTCCTTGGAATTTACCCAATGAATACAAGTTCTCAGATTCAAAAAGACATATGCACCCCTATGTTTATCACAGCACTATTTACAATAGCCAAGATATGGAAGCAACCTAAGTGTCCATTAGTAGATGAATGGATAAAGAAGAGGTGGTACATATACACAATGGAATACTATTCAGCCATAAGAAAGAAAAAATCCTACTACTTGCAACAGCATGGATGGAGCTGGAGGATATTATGCTCAGTGAAATAAGGCAGAGAACAACAAGTGCCAAATGATTTCCCTCATTTGTGGAGTATAACAATGAAGCAAAACTGAAGGAACAAAATAGCAGCAGACTCAGAGACTCCAAGAAGGAACTTGTGGTTACCAAAGGGGAGGGGTGTGGGAAGCCGGGTAGGGATGGAGGGAGAAGGGGATTGTGGGGTATTTTGTTTAGTGCACATGGTGTGGGGGATCACGGGGAAAACAGTGTAGCACAGAGAAGGCAAATACTCAGTCTGTGGCATCTTACTACACTGATGGACAGTGACTGCATTGGGATATGGGTGGGGACTTGATAATATGGGTAAATGTAGTAATCACATTGTTTTTTCATATGAAACCTTCATAAGAGTGTATATCAATAATACCTTAATTAAAAAAAGAAGTACAATATATAATATAAAACTTCAACAAGAAAATGAACAGCCTGATTAAAAAATAATGCGAAAGATCTGAACAAACATCTCAGCAAAGATATAAACATATAAAATAAGCATACAAATGATGCTCTACATCATATGTCATTAGGGAATTGCAAGTCAAACAACATGAGATACAGTCATACACCTATCAGAATGGCCAAAATCTGGAACGCTGACAATAGCACATGCTGGTGAGGCTATGGAGCAACCAAACTCTCATTCATTGATGATGGGAATGCAAAATGGTACGACCACATGGGAAGACAGTTCGGCAGTTTCTTCCAAAACTAAAAGTATCTTTGCCATATCATCCAGCAACTGTAAGCCTTGGATTTACCCAAATGAGTTGAAAGATTATGTCTACACAAAAACTTGCACATGGGATGTTAACAGCAATGTTACTCATAACTGGGAAAACTTGAAAGCAATCAAGGTAAAGGAATAAATCAACTATAGCACATCCCGACAATGGCGTGTTTTTCAGCTCTGAGAAGATATAAACTATCAAGCCACAAAAAGACATGGAGGAACCTTCCATGAATATTACTATGTGAAAGAAACCAATCTAAAAAGGCTTCATACTGTATGATTCCAACTGCTAAAAAGGCATTATGTACTAAAGGGCAAAACTACGGAGACAGAAAAATTATCAGTGGTGGCCGGGGGTTAGAGGCAGGGAGGGATGAATAGGAGGAACACAGAATTTTCAGGGCATTTCTGTATGATTTGCAGGAACTATCCTGTATGGTACTATAATTTTGGATGCAAGTCATTACATTTGTCAAAACCCATGGAATGCACACCACCAAGAGTGAACCCTAAAGGAAACTATGTACTTTGCATGATAATGATGTGTTAATGTAAGTTTATCAGCTGTAACAAATACAGCACTCTGGTGGAGGAGATGGATGGTAGGGAGGCTATGCATGAGTGGGGACAGAGGGCATCTGAGAAAGCTCTGTATCCCCTGCTGTGAACCTAAAATTCCTCTAAAAATATAATCTATTAAATGTATCTAAATAACCCTAAGACAAAAAAATACAATGTAATAAAATTCAACTGCTTTTTCCACCAAACTAGGGTATTATGCCATTTGACCATCAACAGAACAAAAAGGCATCTTACAGTATGGGAGAATATATTTTAAATTTTTAAGAGACTTATGAAAATGCCACCATAAATAACTTTTAATGCTTCTAGTTTTAACAAAGATTTGTTTTACATGTCACAGATGTGAGAATGAGATTATTATTTTATAGTTTCCCTTTTATATTGTTTTTCATGCTTCCAATTGTGTCATCCACTTTTGTTCCATGCATAACCATAAACTTCTGGATGTTTCAAAAAAATACAATATTTTGATATAATATGTGATTCATCATCAAAGAAAACATTCAAACTGCCATGTCACTGTATCCTGAATATATAAAATTAGAATTAAACAAAGAAAAAACAAAGCAATAAAAATAGGCAAATTTTGAATAGCAATTTCATAAATGAAGACATAAAAATGGCATAAGTACATGAAAAAAACACACAGGCTCATGAAAAGATGATTAAGATTCTTGTTCATGAGAGAAATGCTAATTTAAGTCACACTGACAAACTACTTCACACTCACAAGGACTGATAAAATTGGAAGGGCTGATATTACCACTTTTGGTGAGGAAAGGTCCACAGGAGCTCATGCATTGTTGGTGGGATTGAGTAATGCACAACCACTTAGGATTTTCATATAAATTCAGTGTGTACTGACCAAGTGTTAGGCACTCTCCTATCATATGGGATGCACCAAGGGAAAAATAAAACTGTTCTTGCTTTCATGCAGTTTATATTTTAGTGGGGTGAAATGAGACAAAAAATACAATGAAGAAGTGAATTATGTAGTATATAAAAAGGCAATAATGACTTACAAATTTCATTACTGTGCATTTATTCAAAGGGATAAAAATATTTATGCACAAAAATCTCTGCAAGAATGTTATTAGTTATATTAACAATAGCCCCAAACTGGAAAGAACCTAGATATCTACCAATATGTTGGTGGTTTAACAAACTACAGTATTTTAATACAATGGAAGCTACTTCATCATATTATTATACACATTATGTATACATATATACATATACATATACATAATGTCATTATGTATATATACACATACACATATTATATACATATATGTGAGATACATATAAGTAAATACATGAATATATGTATATACCTATATAATACATAAAAGTTCATTTTATGAAGTTTTAAATAAACTCAAAACTAAGCTACAGTGATAGAGATTATAATAGTGTAATAGGTGCAGTTAGACTACAGAACTTACAATGGGGAAATTTAAGGATAACGGAAATTTTCTGTTTTGATTGGGTTGGAGGTTGTATAAAATTCATCAAACAGAAATAATCTATTCATTTTGTTTTATTTAAATTACACAGCAATGAAATTACTTTAAAAGTGTACTGTAATCTATAGAAATAGTTTAAGAGAAGCTAAAAGATATTTTGACAAGCAGTAGGATTTTAGAATTAGATATCCTCTGATAGCATCGTCTACTTTGTAGAGGTCAGTAATAATTTTTATGAATAAATTGCATTCTTTAGGTTAAAAAGAAGGCATTTTTTATCAAAGTTCATATTTCTTAATTTAAAAATGTAATGAATGATAGCAAAGTGTGTATCACAAGTGCATATCTTACAAAATTTCACACACTGAACCACACCCATGTAACTAGCATTTATATACACAGACTTGCAGCCCCCAACCCCCCAAATCTCATTTTGTCTTTTTCAATCACAACACCCCAAAGGGAAAACTAGATTATTATTTCTTAAAGTATAGATTAGAGCTTCCAAGAACCTAGGTGTCTCTATTTTTTTCCTTTCCTTTTCCTCCCCTTTTTATTGACATTTTAAGCTTATTTCAGTTTCAACAGACATTACCTTAATTTCCCTTCCTAAACTTTTGCTTGTATAAAGCTTTAATAACTTCTTAAATAGTTTCATAATTTGAAGCCTTTAACTCATCCTATTTGCTCCATCACTTTAGACTCAGATTCTCTTATTCCACTTATTCATGTATATATGTGTATTTATAACCCATACATGTGTTTGGCGCCTGGGTCTTAATTTTTCAAAGTGACTGAGTGAACTATGGAAACGTCAGTGCCATTGAAAGAAAAGCTTAATGTTACTAAGAGTTCCCTTAGATATAAGAGACGTGGCTCACCACGCAGGGCCACTGGAGTCCCACCACATTCTGGCTGGGACACAGAAGCAGGAGGGAGGGAGAATCTACACCAGAAGCCTTCACTGGAGTCGGCAAGGACAAGGCAGAGCAAGGCAAGCAGTCAGCAGTGGCCCGTTTGAATGATTTCAGTGGCTTTGGGATCTAAGGGCTGCTGCTGGCTGCCTGACTCCCAGACCTGGAATGATTACAGCAGAGGAATACTGCCTTCTGGGTTAGATAGAGGTGTGGCTCTGGATTATTTAGTTTGTGTATCAAAGGCACGCTCCTGGTCGAGTCTCTGCTATCTCTAAGCATTAGCTAGTCCTTGGAAGGGCAGTCCTTCCCTAGCCAGGAAGGTTTCTTTTTAAGATGTCAAAACATCATAATACAAAAAAAAAAAATCATATATGTGTTGTGTGTGTATATGTGTGTGTATGAGCACACAAATGTAAGAATGCATACCTGTGTATATACATGTATTCATGAATGTATATATACAAAAATGTGTGTGACTATAAATATATGTGTCACATACATGCATATACACACAATGCCATGCTCATATTATACTTGTTTCTTTCCATCTTCTCTATAGTTTCATCTTTCCTTCTCTCTCACTAACTGAAATCTCATTTATTCTCCAAGATTCACCTCTAATTGGAAGCCTTTACCAATGCGACCAAATTTGATCTTCTCCCTGTGTGAATCCATAGAACTTAAAAAAAATCTCCATAGATTTGGTATGCCAAGTTTACCTGAAATTATGGGTGTAGCCCTGATTATAACCCTGAGTACATTTTGAGATCTGTGAAGATCATGCTCTTGTTGGAGGTCACCATTTTGTTTATTTATAGCCAAATCAATTATCCTCTGTTTGCTCCATGAAATGTGCATTAAAATTATCTCTTGGTCTTATTTAAACTACAGAAGCCTCGGCCTCATCCCGGACTCTCAGCCTCTCTAAGGACAGGTGTGAAAATCTGGATTTTAATCACCATTTCTGATGATAATTTGCACAGTATAGTTTTAGAACCACCACTCAAGCCAATAATTAATCATACAGCAAATATTGCAAAATCAATTTACACCATCTTTTTGTTACCTATGTATTATACTTAATAGAATAAGAAAATATAGTTCAGATTTTATTTATATATAGTAGTAGCCAACTTATATAGCAGTTACTGTGTACCAAGTGTTTTTCTAAGCTCTCTGTATATATTAACTCACTGAAACCTCACCATAGTCTACAGAAGTGGTAATTACTATTATTATCCCCATTTTACAGGTGAAGGAAATGAAATCACAAAATATGAAGTAACTTGCCAAACATTAGATAGCTTTTAAATCTGGCTGTAGTCTGTGTTCTTATAAACTACACTATACTTCTTCTAGTGCATAAAGAAATTAGATAATTTATTCATAGATAGATGATAGAGAGGTAGATTATTTCTGACATGTGAAAATGTGATCAAAGTTATTCTGGAGCAAATAGAAGACAAAGTGTCAGACAGTCACATGAAAAACAAACCTACCTCATTAGTATTTTAGCAAATGGTATAAGGAAACCATTACTTCTTAGCTGTAGAAACGACTCATCTATAATACAACCCAAACTGCTAGTTTATGCAAATTAGGTGTTTCCTACATTCAATATTCATAAAATACTGTCTGTTTCAGAGCAAATAAATATTTCTGAGAATTAGGCCTAAAATATTTCTCCCTCAATACTTTTTATATTCAGTACATCAGAGAAAATTCTAAAGCCAAACCTGACCATGAATTTTACTCATTGGCAGTTAATTTGGAACTTTTAATTTGAGAACCTGATTGAAGACTTGTTTTATGTCTGATTCTAGACATGTAAAGTACTCGATCTAAGGAACGTTTGTGCAAGAAAATGACAAAGCTATTCAGTAGCTTGTCTGAAGAAATAATTCAATTCAAAGGCTGCACCAGGCAATTTTTGTTACTACATAGTAATTGTTTATTGGTTAAAGTTATATAGTTAACTGTTAAAGTTATTTTTATCACCTTCTACAAGCCAAGCACTTCAATTACATTATCTTATATAGCCCTCCCAAGAAACTAGCAAGTAGACAATACTTAGAGATGAATGAACCAAGACTCAGAAAGTGACTTGCCAAGCTGGTCACACAGCAAGTCATTTTCAGATCTTGGAAAAAAGAAGATATTTCTTGAAAGAAAACAAGTTTCCTAGAATAAACTACTCAAGATGATAGCTATATAGATGATAGAAAAACAGACAACGTCTGCATATATATGGGTACATATGTGTGTATATATAAATGTGTGTGTGTGTGTGTGTATATATATACATATACAAATTGCATAAATATGCATAGATGTTATATACATATCACATAAATATCATTTGCATCCAGTATTCACGAGCTACTTATAGGAGAGCATGTTATCTTCATTTTATGTATGAACAAGATGAGACTTAGGTATTCTGTAAGCAAGCTTTCACTGGGCGCATCCTTGATACAGCACTACTCTAGGTGTTGAAGATACAGTCTTGGACCACACTGACAGGGTTTCTCTGCCCTTAGAGGCTGACATTTGGGGAGGAAACATAGAAATAAAATAATTAAAATTAAAACTTGCCATTTAATTTGGTAGAGAAAAAAAAAACCCAAAGGATTCTGTACATACACTGGGCAAGCAGGCAGGGAGTCATCACACAGATGACTTTGAGGCTCATACCCTGTAAAAGGAAGCCAGTTGTTCATCCCTAACCTCTGAAGGTGAAAACTAGTGCACAGTTTTGGAAGCAGAAATAAGTCTGCTTTATTTCCAAACAGAAGGAAGGTCAGTTTTTTAATTTTTATTTTTTAACTTAGTGCTTAAAGAAATATAGCTGTCTACCCGTGGAAATATTTTATCCCATTTGGTTTTCCTAACAGTAGGCAAGGATGGAAGAAGAAAATGTCAATGCTATGGAAATTTACCAGCGGACAAAAGAAGGATACTATGAATTTCCTTTTTTTCTATGTAAAATTCTATATTTTGAGATGGAAAGATAAAAATGGACTTGTTAGTTATGCCCATCAAGAACTAATTTAATATATTTAATGTATTGACTACCTATTAAATGATAACCATTATAGTGTATAATATCAGAAAATATACCAAAATTTGAAAACAGAGAAGTATGCCGATGGTGAGATGCATAAGAGTGGCAAGAAATATATGTTTCTGGGTGAAAAAGAAGTGACTGGCTTTGGCCTGCACTTGGACGCAGACAATATTGAAACCATCAAAAAAATCCATTATTTCTTACCAACTTGATTTTCTACAGCCCTTTTAAGTATATAAATAGCAATATTTGCACTGGAGAAGCTAGAGCCCAACTATGAACACTAAGGATATTCACACTAAAAACATGATGCCATTATTCCCCTAAAACAGGACTTAATGGACACTTAAAAGCAGGGATAGAATGAACACAGACAGGTAGTCTTTTGAGAAACAAAGGAGATACTTAGCACTTCTGAGATGGAGAGACTCATGTATATAATATGATGAGTTGAGGAATAAAAAATAAAATAGGAGCTGTGAATTCACTCCAGTTCAAAATGTTATCCTAAGCAGAAAAAGAGGATACCTATAGAAAAGATAGCACAGAATATCTAGGAAGACCAGAAACTATTATTAACAGCGAGAGATATGGAGTATAGCTCTTCTGCTGACCTCAGGCATCAAATCCTGTTCGGACAGCACATTCAATATTGATGAACCTATTTACCTTTCATGGACTATCCTGCCCAAAATATACTTTTGGATCTTGACTAACAGGCACCATGAAAGCTGAACTTTGGATCTAGGGCATCTTGAACAAATCAATCATATACAGAGACATAAAAAAGTCCCTTGCTTACCAGGAAAAAAACACATGATTCCATTTCACAGGGCAAAGGAGATCTCTATGTCTATTACAAATAGGTCAAGTGGATGAGCATAAATATATATATATTTTTCCATTCTTTAGGCTTCAAGGCAATTGCTATACAGCCTGAAGAAATAGGCTAAGCTGTTGTTTTATCTATCTACTGCCGTATCATACTCATGGATTCAGGTATAAATAAGGACACTGGAGAGACATAGATAAAACAATGTAAGAACTGTCAGCATGAAATTCTGAGAGTGCTTCACAAACCTGACTGTTAAGTTAGTTGCATATGAAAACAGGCAACCTCTTCGGAATACTTGCTCTGAATATTTACAGGAATGCAGGCTCTTAATTGGTGAAAACACAATATAGTTCTTGTGGAGGATTAGAGAGAAAGAATAGTCCTCTTTATTTATTAATCTATTCCAGTATTAATGCTCAAAAGGAAAAACAGACGTGCAAAATTGTAAGCAGAGTGTCGAGTCCTCCTGATAGCGGTGATGACTGGGGCAGAAAACTGCACCAGGAAAATGAAACAGCTATAAAAATGCTAACTGGCTGGTTACCACCATGAAACTGTTCCAATTTAATGTTGGGGGAATCTCATAGAACAAAAGCAGATATGCATTAAAGGAGACAAAAAGAACAAAATAAAACTATATAATTTTACAGAGCATTTTATTATATATATGAGATTTTGATAAACAATGGGTCAAAGGTGTGGGGCTGAAGTATTCTCATGTCCAACTATAGGTGTTGGTCTGTAGATGGTATTCTAGGTTAATTATTTACATATTTATTTATCAGACTAAATCACTAAAACTAGTCATTAAGCATCTCCTAGATGTGTATATGGATTAGGCATTTTGATGCCCTTCAATCTGAAAAATATTTTTAAATCATCCCTAATAACCAACATTAAAGAAGAATTTTAATAAAAGCCTTTGAACAAAGCAATGTATTAAGGTAACATAATATCGTTCCTAATAAAAGAAACAAAAGCAAATAAAATAGAGCTAATTCAGGATACAGGTGGTCAAAAAGTTCACACCTGCACTTTTTTCAAAGTGCAATTATAATTTAATTTTATAAGGGTGACAAAATCTTTGTTTTCTTTAGAAAATACAGGTGGACTTGTATATAAAGATCTCACAATTCAACATTTTATTTATTAATTACATGAAAGTTAATAATGCAAAAATGTTATGTATGAATATTCTGGTAAAGTTGAGTTAAACTATTTAATTTCTTATCGTTTCAGGGTATTTTTTTGATTATTTAATTATAATAACTGGAATAATTAGAGTAAAATCACAGAAAAATGTTAATTAATATGTATGCTTCTACTTCATACACAGTTAAATGTACAACATATAATTTAAAGTTTGTAACTTCCAATTCACAGTGTCTGATTAAAACTATGTTGGTAACTCACAGATTTAACTAAAAGAATTGAATGGCAAATTCACCCCAGAACTAGGACTACCCTTCTAAAAATATCCCTCACTCATTATTTTGAAAATAATTATTGTTTCTAGAAAATCAAAGCACACTGTTATTTTTTTTAATCTTGTTGAAAGAAGGAAATATGCATTTTTATTGCATCATGAAAGCCTTTTCAAACCCAGTCCTAAAGGATCTTGAACCTTATACTTCTTTTCACTATCTAAAAATTAGCAAACTTACTTAACAACACAGTAATTAAAAAAAATAATATGTTGATAGATTACCAATAAAAATTTAAGAATGATAATTATTGACTGGATTTAATAAAATAGATAGAAGTATAGTCACAGATTAAGTGTTCAGAGAAATTATCCAATTTTGACTCAGGCATTATTATTTTTTTAATTTCTCTTCTAATTTTTTTAGAGCAGTTTTAGGTTTATAACAAAACTGAAAGGAAACTAGAGAGATTTCCCACATATTCGCTGTCCTCACATATGCATGTATTCCCCACTATCAACATCTCCCACCAGAATGATGCAGTTTTACCAAGGATGAATTTACATTGACACATGATAATCACTTAAAGTCCACAGTTTACAATAGGGCTCACTCTTGGTACTGTATGTTATATGGATTTGGACAAGAGTAAAGTAACATCTGACCACAATATCATACAGAGTATTTTCACTGCCCTCTGTCTATTCATCCTTCCTCCCTCCCGCCACCACCCCTGTCCCAGGCAATCACTAATTTTTTACTGTCTCTGTAGTTTTGTTTTTTTTCTAGAACATCATGTACTTGGAATTATGCAGTATGCAGCCTTGTCAGGTTTGTTTCTTTCTCTTAGCAGTGTCCATTTAAAGTCCCTCCATGTCTTTTCATGGCTTGATAGCTCATTCATTTTCAGCACTGAATTAATTATATTCCATTGTTTGGCTTTGTCTCAGTTTATTCATTCATCTACTTAAGGATGTCTTGGTTCCTCTCATTTTGGCATTTATGAATAAAGTTGCTATAAAAATCCATGTGTGGCATTTGTATGGGCACTGGTTTTCCAGTCCTTTGGGTAAACACCAAGGAGAGTCATTGCTGGATTGCCCAGTATAGTATTTGACTTAGTTTTGTGTCCCACCATCTTTGGCACTCCCACCAGCAATAAATGAGAGTTCCTGCTGTTTACATCCCTGTCAGCAGTTGAAATTGTCCATGTTCCACACTTTGGCTCTTTTACTGGGTGTGTAGTGATGTCTCATCACTGTTTTAATGTACATTTCCCTGATATCATATGATATGGGGCATCTTCCACATGCTCACTTGTTATAGGTATATCTTCTTTGGTGAAGTGTCTGTTAAAGTCTTTGTCTTGTTTTTATTATTTGTTTTCTTATCATTGAATTTAAGAGTGTTTTGTATATTTTGTATAACATTCCTTTATCAAATGTTCCTTGTAAATATTTTCCTTTTGATATTCCCACTTCACATTTTACACCTTCTGTAATCACTCCACAGTCCTTGGCAAATACTGTTGTTTTGTTTCTCTTTTTTCAGGCTTTGCTCTTTTTGCTTCCTGGTTTTTAAGGATTCTACTTACATATCCTCTAGCTCAGAGATTTTTATCCTCAGCTATTTCCAGTCTACTAATAAGCCCATCAAAAGCACTCTTCATTCCTCTTGCCCTGTTTTTGATCTCTCGCATTTTCCTGTTGATTCTTTCTTGGAATTTCCATTTCCCTGATTATATTTCCCATCTTTTCTTGCATTCTCTCTATTTTATCCATTAGAGCCCTTAGCGTATTAATCATAGTTGTTCTAAATTCTTGGTCTGATAACTTCAGTGTCTGGTTCTGATGCTTTCTCTATTACTTCAAATTTGCTTTTTGCTCTTGGCATGACTTACGTTTTTTTCTTGCTGGCCAGATGAGAGGTATGGGTACAAGGAATTGTTGTAAGTAGGCCTTTAGCAATGTGGTGATGATGCATGGGAGGAGGGGACACTTTCTGTAGTCCTATGGATGAGTATCCATCTTTTAATGAGTTTGCACCTCTTGACTATGAACTCCACAAGGGTTTCTCAGTTTTTTCCACTCCCTTAGGTAGGATAGGATGACTACAGTGGGCTGGACTCAGCTATTTCCCTTCCTCAGGTAATACCCCAGCAGGTGAGGCTCTGGATAGCTAGGTTCCCCTGCGGGCAGATCTTGTTAAAAAGTATGAAGTTTCCTGTCATGGTTCAAAACGGTTCCTCTTCCCATCCCCCTGCCAGAAGGCTGAAGGGATTGTCTTTGATATTTACTGTGGGAACTTGGTCAGGCTCCTGGAGGCAAATCTCACCATATTGTGGGGGACTTCCTATGACTGGGTACCCCTGAAATTTTTAACTCTCAAGAGTTGTCCACACCAAACCCCCATTACTTTGTCTGTTTGTTCCATTTTTCCTACCTAAGCACTGATACCCTGGGTGGTTTCTGCTCTGAGTCTTTGCCATCATAAGCCATGAATCCTTATATCTTGCTGTCTCTCCAAACTTGGGGGCATGGATTTACCTGTGTCAACCCCTGTCTTATGGATCCCAGAAGAGTTGTTGTTTTTTTCAGGCTGTTCATCTCTTTGCTATTGCTAGGACAGAGTGAGACTCCCAAGCTCCTTATATGTAGAACCAGAAACCAGATTTTCTTCTTTAATGTTTAAACACATTTTTTGTTTAGAAATATAATTAAAATGATTATATATATGGTTAAAGAATTTTATAAATAATAGTAATCAAGTGAATTCCTATTAGACATTACTTAGCTTAATAGATAGAACATAAATACTACTTATAGTAACTTTGAAGTCCACCTTCTTTCCCTTTAAAGGTAATCATTGTCCTGAATTTAATGTTTTTCTCATCTTTCATTTTATAGTTTTTCACATATATAATCTTAAGTGACATATCAATTCAAATTTTTGTTAATGAGTATTTTGCAAGGGAATTTATGCTCTGTTTACTTCTTTAAATTGTATCTACTCAAAGATACATTCTGAGATTCATCCATGTTTATATATATATATATACTGACAGTTCATTCACTTCCACTGTAGTCTTATATGAATATACTACCATATATCAGCATTACTAATGATAGGCATGTGGATTCCCAAATGCCTATTTTTATGCTTTAAATATAATGCTTACTCTGCACCAAACTTATTAGTAGATGTTTTACAAATATAACCTTGTTTAGTCTATTAGGACAAGCTCTTAAAACACTTATAAATGCTTGATGGGGTACCTGTGAAAGACTTCTGGGATAATAACTTTTAGAATATACTGTATCTTATTCATTTTTCTTCGTAATGCTAAATTGGTTCTCAAACTGATTAGCTTCATGTATATTTCCATAGTATTATACTGTTCTTTGTTTCATATTCTCACCAACTTTTGATATTACTCTGTAATTTGTATAAAACTAATGGGTGTGAAATTTTATTTTGCACTTAATAATCATTCACCTGATAAATCTTAAGGTTGAAGACCTTTTCATATTTTTAATCATTGGTGCTTTTTGTGAAATGCCTTTTTATATATCTTTCCCATTTTCTTATTGTTGTTCAGTTTTCTTATTGATCAAATCATTTTTCTTTTAATTCCCAAGTATTACAAATATCTTCTTCTAGTTTATGTTTTTTCTTACCCATGCTACAAATACCTTGAGTTTATTTTGTTTATTGAGTTATGGTGTTTTTTGATCAACAGAAATTCTTAATTTTAATGTGTCCTATTTTACCCATCAATTATTTTATGACTTATGTTTTATTCATTTACCCTAAAAAGCTATATTTATTTTATTATTTTCTTCACTGAATTAACTTCTGACATTCTTGATCTCAATATTTTATATGTATTCTATTACTTTCTTCTCTTATTTCCCTTCCAAAAAATAATATATATGTGCTTCTATATTCTCTGTACAAAGTATTAAATTTTTAATTTTATCATTAGTATGCAATTCATCTGGTGGTTTACAATTATGACATATTTTTATTTTTATTTTCTTTTTTTACACAGATAGATATTTATTTATATGTTCCTGTTTTTCAAAAGGATCTTCAATGGGAGGATTCTCATATTTTTTATCCACATATAGCTGTATACCTCATATAGCTCCTATGCTCTATTCCATTGGCCAAATTGTCTCCACATGCAACTAAATAACATTGGCTTAATTATTATTAATCCATAATGATTCACTATCTGGTAGAGTAATTACCCATGTCTGGGTTCTTTTCCTCAAAGTGTCTGTTGAGTATATTATATCTTTTGCTTCTCCTAAGATGCTTTAGAGGGAAATTTTAATTTGTATGGAATTATTACTGGAACTGCATTGACTCTGTAGATCAGTTTAGGGAGAAATTATCTCTATCACTATTAAATCTTACAGATAATATGGTATGTATTTCCATTTATTTATGGTGTTTGATGAAATTTAATAAAGTTTAGTAAGTTAAAAAGGAAAGTGTTGAACTTAATTGGTTGAATTATATGTAAAAACCTCTTCACTCTATTACTATTATAGACGTTATTTTTAATTAAATTTTATTTTATTTCTTTTTGTGTTTTTCCTTGCACAAATAAAATTTCACATTGATATTTTATCTAGAAAACTTGTTAAACATCATTGTTAATTCTTATAACATATTCGTAGATTCTTGTGGAGTTTATATGTGGAGAATCATAATTTGTGAAAACAATAATTTTGATTCTTCTTTTACTTTCCTTAAGTTTTATATCTCCTCTCTAGTTTTATTGCTCTAGATGGGACTTGCAGTACATTGTTGAATGAGAGTTGAAATATTAGATGTCCTTGCCTTTTTTCTGACTTTAATGGATAGCTTCTAAGATTCACAGACAAATTCACTTGTAGGAATTTAGTAAATATCTATGATCAACTTAAACTAATTAAAGAAATCTATCCATTTAAAAACTTTAATACAAAATAAAACTATATTTATTTATTTTATTATTTTCTTCACTGAATTAACTTCTGACTTTGTTGATCTCAATATTTTATATTTGTTCTCTATTACTTTCTCTTCTTATGTGTATTATTTCCTTTCCTCATCATTATCTAATTCCAAAGTTAGTTGCTTGATTCGTTAATTTTTCATATGTAACATTTGTAATATAAAGCGTTTGGCTGCATCTCAGGAGTACGCTAAATTAATGGAACTCCTTTTGTCCTCTAAATTTTAATTGGCTTATGACCCAGCAGTTATACTGTTAAGTATGTATCCTAAAGAAATACTAGTACAGAGGCATGGAGAAATATTTAAAGTACTAAAGTAGTATTCATAGGAGAATGACTCATTATTGCACAAAAAGAAAAATATATGAATGTATGTATGTATATACATGTGTGCACATACACATATACACAGATAGAGAGAGAGAGAGATTTATTTTAAGGAATTGGTTCATGCAATTATAGAAGATATAAAGTCCAAAATCTGCAGTGTGCTCTGGTAGGCTGGTACCCAGGGAAAAAAAACAGCATGCATTACAAGTCCAGGTCTGCCGGGTGGCTGATTTACCTCTTGTGAGGTACTTAATTATTAATTAATTGGTTAGTCATTTGCTCTATTCAGGTGTTCAGCTGATGGAATGCGAATCACCCACATTATGGAGTGCAATCTGCTTTACCCTAAGACCACCTATTTAGATGTTAACCTTATATAAAAATGCCCTTACAGAAATACGCAGTTAAAATGTTTGGTTTCCTATCTGGGAACCATGACCCAGCCCGACTGACACATAAAATTAAGCATCATACAAGGGATGGAAGCAATAATGGCTCCCATGTTTCCAGTGACCCACTAGGAGACTGTGCTTCCTATGCCTTCAACTCTGATGTCCTCGGGGTTAGATATTCTGATTCCCAAAAATGGTACACTTTATCTAAATGCCACAGCAAGCATATCTGTAAATTATGAACTATGGTGCTTTGGCTGCTAGAATCAAAGAAACAGGAGGAAAGGAGTCATCATTATATCGTGGATAACTGTCTCTGGTCATCAGGAGAAGTAGAGATGCTGTGAAACACTGAAGGAAAAAAGAGGCACTGATCTGGGTACCTCTTGATATTTCCCTGCCTCATTTTACCCTAAGTACACAAGCTCATTGAACCCTTCTTCAGTAGGGCAGGTGGCCAGAGATTCAGATTATTGGTGGTAAGTGTCTGGGTTACACAGCAAGCAAACCCTGCGAGACAAGCAAACATAGCGTCTGAGGGAAGGTGACTTTGGAATGGATACGTGGGGGGAGAAGCAATGAGCATCAATTGTAGCCCTGAGTTGTGGCCAACTTCATGGGTGCAAAGTCTAGTCTGTCCATTTAACATCCATCTTCTAAGACTCCCACATAATAAAAGGCCAACCGAACACCAAGGGGAGCTTAGGTTTGCATGTACCTATGGAAGTAGAGTCTTTCCATGCAAAAGGTACAGTGTGGTAAACAGGAGGATGTGCTTCCCTTCCTCCTTCAAGGATGGAGGATCTGCCAGTTGCAGTAGCATGGTCAGCAGACAGCCTATAGCTATCACCTCCTTCAGGGACTTCCTCAGGTGCAGAAACCTACCTCATCCAAGTTCACGCCTTTCTGGGGCTGCCCACATCCTCAGAATGAGAAATGTAGAGGCTGAAAAGCCTGCCAGTTTTCACGTTGAGGCAGGGTGAACAGTTCTCAGCCCAGAGCTCTCTGCCAGCATGGCTGTGGTTTCAGCAGGCTTGCACTGCAAATGCACTTCTATTTTGGCCCAGACCTACTTTTCCCCCCCACTTCCACAGCATCTTCTTGCAGAAGACTGAGTGGAAGAAAAACGCTATGAAAGAGAATATGAATGATAGCAGAGGAAACTTCCTGCACAACAGACATAACTGCACTTATGCACAGGTGGAATGCTTTGTCATAACAGGTTCACAAATGTTTCAGATCAATTTGTGCAGGCATGAATATCTTCTTTTTACTTAAAATGTATCTTTGTTGAATTCCTGCAGCTAAATAGTGGTCTATTCTTGACCTGAGCCCAAAACAATTCATTTTTAAGGTCAGGTTTATGTGCTTTGTGGATACAATTCCAAAACAATTCCCAAGAACAAACTCTTTCCAGCTCCATAGGGTTGTTGCCTGATGAGGGATGTATAATTTCTCTACTCTTCATCATGTCAACATAAGATATAACTGTGTTTCTCTTGTAAATCCTAAAAACATTTAAATACAAAAGTCTTGTGCTTATGATCTATTTTAAGAATATGATATACCTATATTGTGCAGAAGATATAATCAGAACAGGGGTGCAAATACAAATACTTTTCAGATTTAAAAAAAATTTTTATTTAAGTTTACAACACTGACTCCTGATTTAGCATTTTGATTAGCTCTGAAAATATTTTAGTCGTCCCAAAAGTCTCAAACTTTATGTAGGTGTGCTTTGCACATCTCTTATATCCTGAGCACTGTATAAAAATAATTAATATGTGACTTATATGGTCATGAAGAACTTACCTACTAATATAATATTCTTCAAAAAGAGTTAAAATAAGTGTTCTATTTACTAATTCAGAGGAAAGCAAAAATCATCAAAACTTAGGGAATGACTTTCCTAGGGCTGAGGAGATGGAAGACAATTTAAGTTTACAATTAAAATTCACATTAAACTGACCAAATGCATTTCTTTACCTCCATAAGATATGTTTCACTTGGCTTCATACAGTTTATAGGTGGCCTGACATGGAAAGTTCTCTTTGGGGGTCATTCATTACTTCCCCTGCCCCTGCTGGACTGCAGAATAAGGGCCTACTTACGTTTATTCTTTTTCACTTTAACAGATTACTGCCCAGGGTGTCCCCTTTTCCAAAGATTATTCCATTTATTTTGCAGTGACTTGTTCAACATAAATCATTCATTTGAACCACTTTATTTCTCTTCAGGTAATAAGGTAGGAATTTCACCAGAGACGACAAAATAAAATTTTTTTCTAATTCCTTAAATTCAAATGATAGGCTCTGTGGGGGCCTCTATCACAGAACAGTCGGCTTAGAAAGGACATGCTCCTTGGTACCGTCCTGAGCACTGAAATAAAGTCTTCTCACACGGTTGGCATGGTAACATGCATGCATCAACCTGTCCTGTTCACATTTAAAATTTATTCCCTAATATCTTCCATATGCATATTTGTTTTCTAAACTCTGTAGAATTTCTGCTACATTTTGGTAAGATCCATTGAGTTGTGATTATAACTAAGTTCAATAATTGAAGTAACTGATTTGCAAACATGGATGCAAAACTAAGAACCTACCAAGTTCATAAAAATGGGTGTGAGAAAAAAAAATACACGGCAATTGGTAGCATTGTGCAGGTTAGCATCAAGCAATTTAAAAAATATATATGGTTCATCAGCTGAATTTAGTCCTGTTATGGTAAACTCATCTACACACCATTAGTAGAAACAGTGGAATCTTCCGGAAGAGCTTGCACACAGGAAATCAGGACGATCCTGTTACTAATAAGCTGTTCCTGCTTTAGTCAATCTACTACTACAAATGCATAGCTTATTGAGTGCTTACTGTGTCTGATATTCTTCTAAGCATTTTACCTACTTGTTCTTGCTTCACATTAAAACTACCCTGTCTGACAAACATCGTCACTATTTGCAAAGAAAACATCTGAGATATAAAGGTTTAAGTTCCTGCCTAATGTCACACTGGAGGTTTGGTATTCAAAACATATGTTTTCCACGTTATGCTACACTACCTGTTTAGAAAGATTCTGAAACTCATGTGAAAGCAATAGGCAAGTATTGACTTAGGCACAAGAAGTGTAGAGCTCTCCCAGAAATGCTATTACAAAGGAAGTGCCAAAAAAAATGTTATGAATAACCTTGGGTATTTCGTTAGGTCATATTTCGAATTAATTGTGAGCATTGTGATAGAAATTATAGAGTAGGCAGCAACTTGTATACTGGCCACTGTCCGGTGCCACGTGACATTATGTTAATTTCCCCATGGGAAAAAATATATATATTTATGTCTAACATTCACAAAGTGCATGTGTCACAAAACCATTTTGTAAATGAACCACGTTCTACTACAACCTGACCTTCCAGTCACAAGAGGTTTCTTGTCCTGCTTCTTTTCTCTCTGAAAGATTTGTCACCTCCTGACATAGTATTTCCTGCAGAGGATACTGCGGTGTTCTGCCTGGTGCCTTCTTCAGAGAAGACAAGACGCTCATCCCATAGCTGATAGGAATTTTGGATGCTGATGGATTACAGCGTCAGCTACCACTGAGAATTACTTTGGCCCAAGGGATCTGCTTACCCAAAGTTACACCCCCACCCAGCAGTCAACCAGTGTCTAAAGATACAGGAATTAAAGGTCACTTGGTACAACATATCATGGTACCAAGAATGAATTCAAATTACAATGTTTCCTCAAATCCATTTCATCTTCTTTGACCCTTAGCTTTTACATATTGATATTGGCTCCTAATGTTAAGCTTTTAATCTTTTTCCTTGTCATTTTAATTTGAGCATCAACTTTCTGAAAAAAATAAAAATGCTCAGTTCCCTTCCAAAATAATTTTAAAATACCAGTTGTCAGGATATCTAGTATCTCAGAATCATACCCAATAATAAATAGGAACAAAAGAAAAAATATAAACAAATATGTAATGTTAATGTTTTAGCATTATTTTAAGGTCTTTAGGTGAAAAATAGATATTGCATTAGCCTAGGATTATATTTGTCTTACTATCAACAACAAATAAATGCATCTGGTTGCCAGCAAATGCAATCAAATTGTAGACTTTTTACCTAAAATGCTCAAGTAAACAATTTAATAGATGCTATTTCAGTAGTTCATGCTGTATTTATATTATCATATAGAACTGGTTTCTCATGCTCCAGTTTTCACAAAACATTATATTTATATTTATATCACTATTTTCTATACTTTTAAAAGCATAGAAAATAATAAATCATTTTTTATAAAAGTATCATTAATATACAATCTTATGTTGGTTTCAAATGTACATCACAGTGGTTCAACAGTCCCTGTGATCAACTTACATTGTGATTGTGAATTATTGTACCCTTTCATCAGCTTCTTCCCCAATAAATTATTTCTTAAAATCACTTTAAAATCACTTCCAAATATTTTGGTCTTAAATCTAGAGGACTTTATTCATACATAAAATCAATAAAAATATAACAATTTTTAACACTAAAATTTTTTGAGATATCCAAATTATTACCTAGCCTAAATCATGCCATACCTTATTTCTTGTTCTGTGTTAATGGCAATGATAACCACACAGGAGAGACAGAGAAAAGGTACTTATGGATAATTTTGCAGATAGACTCCAATATGCTTTAGAGTTTCAGCAAGATAACAGGCAGTTTCTTTAATTGGGGTTTTGCTTGGATCCGGTATAAACATGGTCAAGATTTATTTGGCATAAACTCTTCCCTCAACCCCAAATAATCAAGGTAACTTTACTGCAGATCTGTTCTGGGGCCAGAGTAATTGTAGACTTGCTATTAGCATGTTTGTTCAGACAGGGAAACAGGTGAAATTAGATAATGCATTTCTCACTTCCTATCTCACCCACTTCCCACATCTTAATTCCAGCCATATCTCCTTTCTGCATCATAAATTGATAATGGTTCCACTGACAAGGGTTAACATAGATCTTTGGAAACTCCACCACTAAAAACTCTGCATTCAAGCTGTATTTGCCCTCATTTTTAGAACCCCCACTTCCAGATGCAGTTTCCCTCATTAGTCTAATTACCAATCTGCTCTTTCCATTTCAATTTTTACTAAAAATTTTAGGTTTTTGTGCTGCTTGCTAGAAGTATGTCCAGTGGGAGTGGTAGAAGAGCTGATTTTATCAAAGAAATAGGAGGGACATAAAGAAAGAGAGAAACTCAGCAAGGACTGTCAGCTGATATCAGGGGAAAAGTAGGATGGATCATATTATCCTCGGGGTTCCATTTATATGGTCGTTCATCGGATAGCAAGCTTTATCCCCCAATAATGTCATGAAGCATTTGCACATATTAATAGCATATGTAAAGGGTTAACACTTATCCCTTGATTTCTTGAATAATTACCTATTCCAACTATGTGCACATTTTCTATTTAAGTGCTCTTTTATTTCCTGTTTATCTAACCAAATATGTAAATTTAATAATATATATATTCTGTATATTCTGTGCTAAATTTCCCCACCACCTTTAAATTCTGCTTATAGTGATTTCTGTTTTTTTTTTTTTTTGGTTGAAATACCATTTAGACTTGGAGTCAGTATTTTTCTGAGTAGTTTCTGGCCTACATGTAAAGTTTAGAAATACCTTTCCCATCAAATGCTCACTTTATTTCCTTTTATAACTTATTGTTTTCATTGTTTTATTTTTAGAAAGAGATTATCCTTTCAATAATTTCTCCAAAAGTTCTTCAGGTTTCTAATCTTCCATTTCTCTCCAAATAACATTCTATAAAGGATAGGCTTGACTTCTATTGAAATTAAATTTACTGAAAATTTATTTTAATAAAGCATTGAGAAAAAAAGGCTCAGATTTGCAGCTGAATGTTCCTATAAACACCTTTTATCAACTTTATTCATATCTTTTAAGATCTCATTCAGAGATTTATTTTCATTATCAAGTGTTTGTCTGCCTGTGTTACATGAGTACAACTCCATTATATAAAGAGTGAGGTGCTGCCAATAAACATGTGTTGGATGAATGCCTTTATCAAAAAATGAATATATGAATGGAAAATGCAATGGACTGATGCAGATTCCTTTATTTTGGTGTATTCTGTTTGGGACAGAGGGACAGGAAAGAAGTATTAAAGGGATAATAATATTTATTGGTCATCTAGCACAGTGCCAGAAAATACTATTTTTTATGTAATAATTTAAAGCCTAAAGCAATAAAGTCAGTGTTATTATTTCTTTTTGTTTTATAAATAAATAATTCAATTCAAAAGTATCTGAGAAATGGCTCAATCCACTTCTAAATGATTTCAAAGTCAAAGCTCTTTTATATCTAGTAATGAAGAGCAATTTTTTTGACTCTGGGTATCCTGTAACATGCCTTTATTTGGACCCCAAATGCAATATCCGATGGGAAGTAAGAAAGTTTGTATTTTAATTTTAAAATTAGCAACAATTCTCTAATTGATACTTGTCTAGTCTTTAACATCATTAACTAAAGTTTTGAGATTAGATTTCATTCATAAATCTTCTATCTTGAATGAAAAAAAAAAGATTTAGGCCTCAGATATTTTTCTCCTAAATTAGCCTACTTTCTAAATATTTTACTTACTCTCACACCACATCATACTGGCATCTAACACAACTTTTGTGTTGTAATAAATCAATTTCACTCATATAACTGTTGAGGAAAGAAGAATACAGATACTGAATGAAGAAAGTTTTTTACTTTGAATTGTTAATAAATTAAGCATTAATTAAACCTGATGGTTTTATTAAGCATGATGGTCAAGAACAGAAGCTCTGAGTTCAAATCTTAGTTCTTTAGGGTACTGGTTGTTGATGCTGGATGTGCATCATTACATTAATATTTTCTAAATATTAAATTATTTCTTGTGAATTTAGAGAACTAACATTACTTTGAGAGGTGCAAAGATTAAATGAGATAATATATATGGAGTGTTAGTACCATAATTAGCAATGAGTAAATGTTAACTATGATTAGTAGTAAATGGGAAACAGTGATCTTAAAGAACATATTAAATAATGTGGAGGAATCATCCTGAGAAGGGACACACATTGTGTACTATTGCCTAATGCAAAGAAAAAAGTGTCCAACTAAAGTCCCCGGAAGAATAGAGTCATCAGATTTGAGCAGAACACCACACACATATCACTGGGGGAAAAAGGTGTCAAAATAAGCAGATGCTGAGAAAATTTATTCCACATCTACACAGAAAATGCTTCTGCACATTTGGATATCAACATACCCTCACTCACTCTTAAATTAAGACATTAAAGGAACTGTTCACAAACACAAAGAAGGTGGAGGTCATTTGATGTTTAAACACAAATATCACATCTAAACTTTACATCTATGCATTTAAAAGATGCTATAAGCTATGATTTCTAGTACATTTGAAAAAGCATTTTATTATTTGTTATCTGAGCAATTTTAAAGTTATACAGTCTTTAGATTTATTTAAATACTCCCGGAAAGTTTTCATTGGGCATTGTTCTGATAGTCCTCAAAACTTTAGCATTTTATTACTTTTATCATAAACTAAGAAATTAATACACTACAGATAAATGTAACCTACTATTAAGTTTGTATTTCCAGGGATATAGCAGGTAGATGCTTAGGGAAAAGCAAGTTAATAAGATCTACTCAAATTATCTTTAATTCCATATGGAGTAAATCTTATTCCACTGACTTTTAGTGACTGCATTTTAACTATTTAAATTACCACTGGGTCTTAAATTATTCTTTTTAATTCTTTCTTTTATGTTTTATATGTTAGAACTCCCTATCAGATCAAAGTTCTATCAAGTCTACCTTGAATAGCAAACAAACTGTGGATTTTTGTACTATGAAAAGATGGTTGTTCATATTTTTCACTGCTTTCCATCTTCCTACTCAAAAGCTAAATAGAATTATCATAGGAAAATAGAAAAATTAATGTAAACATGAAGATGTTAACATGCTCAAAGAAAACTACCTGGAATATAGAGAACTAATCTCCAGTGCTAAAAAATCTGGAAAACTGACATGTTGACTACTATTATTTTTAAAGGATTGTATTTCTCTATATTCCTTCTGGCTCCCCCAAATTGGGAAGCAGCCTAGAAGTATTTTTGGTGTAAAGCCAAGAGGATAAGGATTCTCTGCGTGATAGAGCTCAAGTACCAGGAAGCAGCAAGGAGCTACATAGAGAGATCATAGGTGAAAGACAAAGATTCCAAACAGCTAAGCATGGAGGCTGGCGAAAAGGGTATCGGCAGGAGTAAAAATGTCACTGCTGCACACAATAGCTTCCCTAATGCCAAGGCAATATGTGACTTGTTCCTTTAGTCAAAAATGGCAGAAATAGGAGGAATTGAGAACAATTCCTCCTCTGTTAAAATGCATATGTATAATATATATATAAACATATATATATAGTATATGTATATCCCTCCTTGTTAAAATATGTGTGAGCATATATAAAAAATATATAGACACAAAATATACATAAATTATTGTGTATGAAATACATACATACACACTTTTTTTTAATTAGCAGATGGTAGAAATTTTTATTCATATGCTTTTGAAAACATATAAATGTCTTCCCCTGCATTTTGAACAAAATGTACTTTGGCCAATTATTATTATGTTCTTAATTGCAATCATCATAACAACAACATATTTTATGATTCTCTTTCCAGTTTCTTACTTTCTTCCAAGACAAGTTTTATAAAATATGCTGAGAGTGATTCTTACATATCTTGATAGTATTAGGGAGGGGTGCATAATACTCAATAAAGCCTACACTCCTGAGCGAAGTCTCCAGTTCTTGCCTCCGTGACACAAAAGTCAAGTGCATGGCTAAAGGGAATAAACAGTGTATGGAATATGATATGATAAAAATACAATATTAAAATGAAGATAAAATGTTTCCTCTTCAGCCTTTATGATGGCATTGTTGACTAACATTTTCAGTGGGACTATTTCCTATTCTTTAAAAAAACTATGGAACTCTAAAGCCATGTCACTGATAACATTATTTCTAAACTGAGCTCTAGCCTGTGCTTATGTACCAGAGTTATAACATGGGGAGTGGCATGCAGTCTAAAGGAAAAAAGTGGCATAAACACATCGAATAGTTATTATGATAATAAATGTTGGCATTTATTGACAGCATTGCCATTTCACATGTAATATATGTACAGTTACAAAAATAAATGTGCATAATAAATACAGAACAAAATGTGCTCAGATGATTCACATTTATTGTACTGAACTCATGCATGGTGCTTTGAGGACAGAAATAGGACAAAATCATATCTTTTCCTAAAGAATGTAAAATCTACCTTGGAATAGTTTTTTAAAATATGAGAATAATAAGGACTCATATCAAAGCTTAATGAATACTCAAAGAAGATGACAAAGTGTTCTAGCAATTCAAAAGAAACAAATAACTATAATTTCACTCATATGGCTATTATTATCTTTTACTGTATTTCTACTATCATTCTATTGCTACTCATTTCTCCTATAATCATAAATTTACTTATACTTTCACTATTTTGTTTTGTTTTGTTTTTGCAATAAGAATGCATTGCTTGTCTGTATTTTCCAGCTAATTAAGAATAAAAATGGTAGGCTTTAAACAATAGAAGGAAAAGATGGTTGTTACTGAAGGAAAAAAGTATCATGGAAGGAAGGCACAGTGTGGGTTGAAAATATTAGAATCCAAGTCTAACTGGGGCAAAGAAAAAATAAGAGGTTAGCTCAAGTAAGTTGTGATTATTGTAAAGAAGACCTTGAAAAGAAATTTAGAGAGCAATAATTATGAAAAGAAGCTTAACTTAATAAGTACGGAAACAAATTGGACCCTAAAAGATAAACTTTCTATCAAAAGGGATTTGTATTTATAAAAGCTAAGTCAAAATGCATATGTGCCACAAATCCACATGCATTTTTCTGTAGACATTCTTTATCTCAACAAAATCAATGTCCAGCTTTCACATATTTAATATATTTTTCATGCTATTTTTTTCTTATTCTATTATAAGGCATCATTTGTTTGAAAATAGCAGTCACACTATCATTTGCCTAGTCTGGTGGTAAAAGCTTGCATCAAACTTTTACAATTGAAATAATTAAAAAAATTAAAAGTATAAAACAAAATGACAGAGTATAAACCAAAATCATTCACATGTCTATAGGAGGATATAAATATATTCCCATTGTACTTTGACCAGAACTGCACTTTGATCATGCTTACTATTATGTTATTATTTCCAATTATCATCCAAATAATACCCTTTATGATTCTTCATCTAATATCCTACTTTCTTCAAAGACAAATTCACTCAAATTCTTTTGGAAAATATTTTTCCCTGACATGATAGTTTATGAAGATGAACTCATTCAGGCTAGTTATGTAATGAAGATTTGGTATGACTCTACAAATAGAAAAAAAGACATAACTATAAAGAAATAAAATAAAAAACATTGTATGGCAGAAACCTTAGGAAGAAAAGGACTGAATAGGACCACTAGCAAGGCGAGCAACCTCAGAAGCAGTCACTTCGTTGTTGATTTTGGTTCAGTTACTCTCCATATACCTGTTTCTCTATTATCTGTCTCTGTTAGTATTTAAACATCATTTCACTCCCTTGTGATTTCTGTTTACAGGCATTACCTCATTTGATTGCATTTTGTTTTCTCGTGCATTGTAGAAAATGAGTTTTTTACAAGTTGAAGGTTTGTGGCAACCCTGAGTTGAGCAAGTCTGTCAGCGCCATTTTTCCGACAGCATTTGCTCACTTTGTTTCTCGATCACATTTTGGCAATTCTCCAATATTTCCAACCTTTCCATTGTTATTTTTTATGGTGATCTGTGATTACTTATCTTTGTTGTTAACTACTGTAACAGTTTTGGAGTGCCACAAACCATGCCCATAAAAGAACTTAATAGATAAATGTGGTGTATGTTCTGACTGTCCCTCCAACTGCTCATTCGTTCATTCCTCCCCCTCTCTTTGGGCATCTCTATTTTCTTAGACACAATAATATTGAAATTAGGCCATTTAGTAACCCTACAATGTCCTCTAAGTGCTGAAGTGAAAGGGAGAGTCATAACACCTCTTGCTTTAAATCAAAAGCTAGAAGTGATTCAGCTTACTGAGGAAGGCATGTCGAAAACTGAGGCAGCCAAAAGCTAGGCTTCTGGCACTGGATACTGAGGCAGTTGTGAAGGCAAAGGACAAGTTCTTGATGGAAACTAAAAGTGTTACTGTAGTGACCACCCAATGATAAAATAACAAAACAGCCTTATTTCTGATATAGTTTTAGTGGTCCGGCTAGATCAAAGTAGCCATAACATTCCCTTAAGCCAAAGCCTAATGCAGAGCAAGGTCCTGACTCTTCAATTCTATAAAGGCTGAGAGAGGTGAGGAAGTTGCAGGAGAAAAGTTTGAAGCTAGTAAATGTTGGTTCATGAGGTTTAAAGAAAGAAGCCATCTCCACAACAGAAAAGTTCAAGGTGAAGCAGCAAGTATTGATAAAGAAACTGCTGCAAGTTATCCAGAAAATCTAGCTAAGATAATTAATGAAAATGGCTACTCCAAACAACTGATGTTCAACATAGATTAAACAGCCTTCTATTAGAAGATGATGCCATCTAGGACTTTCATAGCTAAAGAGGAGAAGTCAACGCCTGGCTTCAAAGCTTCAAAGGATAATATGCCTCTCTTGTTAGGGGCTAATGCAGCTGACTTTCAGCTGAAACCAGTGCTCACTGACCTGTTACAAAAATCATAAGGTCTTTAAGAATTATGCTAAATCCATTCTGCCTTGCTCCCAAATGGAACATGAAAGCCTAGATGACAGCACATCTATTTAATGGTTTACTGAAAATATTTTAAGCCCACTGTAGGAACATACTTCTCAGAAAAAGAGATTTATCTCAAAATATTACTGCTCTTTGACAATATACCTGGTTACCCAAGAGCTCTGATGGAGATGCACAATGAGATTACTGTTGTTTTCATGCCTGCTAATACATCTATTCTGTAGTACATGGATCAAGGAATAATTTTGACTTTCAAGTCTTATTATTCAAGAAATACATTTTGTAAGGCTATACCTTCCATAGATAATGATTCTCCTGTTGAATCTGGGAAAAGTAAATTGAAAGGATTCACCATTTTAGCTGCCATTAAAAACATTCATTCGTGATTCATGAGAAGAGGTCAAAGTTGATTTCAACTCTAATGGATAACTTTGAAGGATTCGGGACTTCAGTGGAGTAAGTCACCTCAGATGTTGTGGAAGTACCAGGAGAACGAGATTTAGACGTGAGGCCTGAGGATATAATTAAATTGCTGCAATTTCATGATAAGACTTGAAAGATTGAGGAATTGTTTCTTTGGATGAGGAAAGACAATGGTGTCTTGAGATGGAAACCATTCCTGGTAAAGATGCTGTCAAGATTGTCGAAATGACAATAAAGGATTTAGAATATTACATGCATTTAGTATAAAATGCTATCAAACACTATTGTATGCTACCAAGAAGTCATTTGTGAAAGGGAATGTCAACTGATGTGGCAAAGTTCATATTGTCTTGTTTTAAGAAACTGATTGTGGGTAAAATTGCAATATTTCCAGGATCTCTCACCTTGCTTTAGTGCATCTCCGTATCAACAGGCATTTCCAAGGGGTGGAGAGAAGTAGGCATCTCCATATCAATGGGTAATTACCTGGACTACCAAGGGCTTATCTGGGCCTGAGAGGTTGTGGGGAGGCTTGCTTGATTCAGCAGCAGCAAGAGAGGGAGAGGGAGAGGGAGAGAGAGAGAGAGAGAGAGATGCTGGATGGCCTCTGGACACTGTTTGTAAGCAATAAACGGGTTTTAAAACCGACTGATTTTGGTTTCCACTAGGTATTTTACCCTGGGATTTCCTTTCCCTGGATTTACACTGATACAGCCACCCCAGCCTTCAGCAACTGCCACCCTGCACAGTCAGGAGCCATTAACATGGAGGCAAAAACCTCCACCAGCAAAAAGATTATGGTTTGCTAATAGCCAGATGGTTATTAACATATTTTAGCAATAAAATGCTTTTTAATTAAGGTATGTACATTGTTTTTTAGACACAATGCTATTGCACATTTAATAGACTATTCTATAGCTATACAACCATAACTTTAATGTGCATTGCGAAAACACAAAATTCATTTGACTCACTTTGCAGCATTCACTTTATTGTGGTGGTTTGGAACCAAACCCACAATATCTCCAAGGCAAGTCTGGACCCAGAGTCCTCTTCCTTCTCATGATGGTCTCCACTGACCCTGTTTATTTCATGAACTTTCAGCTTCAATTTAGCTTCTAACTTTTGACAAATCTTGTTATCTCTATTTCTCAAATTCCAATTCAGAATTGTTATACTAATTTAAATATCATTACTCATTTCACAGGAATTTTTTTCTTAACAATGCATTTAGTCACAACTTAAATAGTGCTAGTTGTAGGAAAATCAACTGACTGCTAGCAGTGGTGCTCTCAGACTCAAATATCAAGATATAAATTTGGAATCATCAGTGTTTTTCTGTACTTAAATTTTATGTCAGGAGTATAGTTAGAGGATAAAGGAGAAATTACTCCATTACTTAAAGAAAAAAAGGATAAGAGTCTGTTTATTATACAAGAAACATCCAGTGACGTACTAGGATAACAACATGGAGAATAAAGCTTATGCTTCAAGGAGAGGTCGACAGGATCAAAAAGTGCTTAGAGGTAAAGTAAAATGAAGATGGGCCTGGCCATTGGCTTAGTGTCATAGAGATTTTATGTCACAATGGTAATGCTATTTGAAAAGGGTGAGTTTTTAGAGTCTGTTGAGAAGGATATTCATACACAGAAGTGGTAGCAAATATGGATAATTTGGCCTGACATATAGTGCAAAAGGGAGCTGAGAGATAAAGCAGTAGCTGGAAGAAGATACACAATCAAGGGAGAAACATTTTAACAAAGTTTTTGTGCTGATGTGAATAATCCAGTAGAGAGAGGGTGAAAACTAATAAGGCAAAAGACGAGAAGATAAAAGAAACACTTACAAGAGTAATCCTTAAAAAGGAGTATAATGGGTTTACTTCATCCAGTGCACAGTGAAGTTGTTGGCCTTTGATGGGATGGACACTTCACTGATTAAAATTGATGTAGGTAGTGAGGGTAGGTTAATGAATTAGGTGGTAAGTCAGTATAACATTTTACTGTTGAATTTTCTTATTGAAATAAGAAAAACAAATCAGTATCTAAGATTGTGTGTTTGATAACTGAGGTTTGAAGAGAGGAGAGACCATACTTAAAGATCATTTTAAAAAATGGGAAAACAAATTGAGTTGGAAAAATATAGTAGGATTTCTAAGTCCCTAGTTAAGATTTCCTAAGTCATAAAACAAAGAAAATTATCAATGAATTTAAGTTCCTTAAGCCTAAAAATAAATCTAAGTCAATCTGTACTTAAAATCAAGATAAAAAGACAAGTTGTACAGACCATGAGAAGTGCTCACATAAAATTGGCAAAGTATAGAACAAACATCTGAAAAGACACTAAGCATCATAGTCATCAGGGAAATGCGAATCAAAAACACAGTAAGATATCCCCTCACACTTGTGAGATGGCTAGGATCAAAAAGACAAACAATAACAAACGTTGGTGAGGTTGTGGAGAAAAGGGAACCCTTGTGAACTGTTGGTAGGAATGTGAATTGGTGCGTTTACTAGAAAACAGTACGGAAGTTGTCCCCCCCAAAACTGAAAATAGACGACCAAGTGATCCAGCAATTCCACTTCTAGGTATTTAGCCAGAAAAAAAAAATGAGAACACGAATTCAAAAGGACTCATGTGCTCCTTTGTGCATCACAGCATTATTTACAATAGCCAAGATAAGGAGGTAACCTGTGCCCATCAATAGATGAATGGATAAAGAAGACGTGGTATATGTATGTGTGTATATATATATATAATGGAATATAACTCAGCCATAGAAAAAGAATGAAATCTTGTCATTGATGACATGGATGGATGTAGAAGATATTATGTTAAGTGAAATAAGTCAGACATAGAAAGTCAAGAACTGTATTATTTCACTCAGAATCTAAAAAGACAAAACAGAGGAAGAAAGACTGTAAAACAGAAACAGACTCATTATACAGAGAACAAACTAATTGTTGCCAGAGGGGAGGGGGCCAGAAGATAAGCAAATAGGTGAAGGGGATTAAGAAATACAATCTTCCAATTATAACATAAATAAGGATGATGTAAGGTTTTGCACAAGGAATATAATCAATAACATTGTAAGAACTTTATTTGGCAAGGATGGTAACTTGACTTATTTCAGTGACACTTATATAATGTACATAAATATAGAATCACTAGTTATATAAACCTGAAAGTAATACAATATCATATGCTAATAATTCTTCAATTAAAAATAAATAAATAAATAAATAAAAGTATAAACTCTGGGAATAAAATAACATACACTTTCAAGTCTCCCTGCATTTGCCATATATACCAAAAACAACTGAATCCCATGGTTATGTTTCTTCTCAAACTAAATATGACTAGATATTTCACATTGGTCCCAATTTCTTTTATTTTTATTCTATTGTTTTAATTAGTCTTTAAATTTTGCTTCTTATCCTACTAGAAGCACTTATGGAACAGTATCATTCAGAAATGTTCTTATTCTTGTTAAATGTTCATTGTTTTCTTGTTTTGAGATCAGAGAGGTTAAATGGTTTACATAAGTCCTCCAAAAGACTGTATAAAGATTGTATAATTAGAGTTTTAGGGAAGTTATAATGGCATTAGAAACTTCTTTCTGAGGTAGTAACCCAATTCTGATTTAATTATTGGAAGACTTTAGAACCATACCTTGTAGTGATCAAATGGATTAAAGTATCACAGAATTTAGCAGAATCCTGCTAATTCTGAACTAGAATAACCTTGAAATTATTGGTATTATGATGTACATTCAGTGTTAATTATTCAAGAAAGATCTCACATAATTATATTTAGAATGAGCTACTCTGTGCAACAGAGTCAAACCAATGATGTTTGTGGATTTTTTTACCAAGTAATTAAAGGAAACTATGTTTGCAAAAAAGTGTCGTAACTAATTCTGAATTTAAATTTATTGCTAGCATATGGCAACTTAGGTAATATTATTGATCATCAATTCAAATAATTTTTGAAGTGTATTCATTCATAACACTAAGTTGTGATTTAAATTTTGTTCATATGCAGGACATGACCCTTCATAAATTTACTTATAGTTACTAAAGACATTTTTATCAATAATTCTTTAGTCTTAACATTCCTTTTTCAACCCCATTTCTCTCTGCTGGGTTACATACATTTGAAGATTCTTCTATAATTACATATGGGTTTAGATGTTCAATATGTTTAGAAGACAAGATGAAAGAAATTCCAGAAGAGTCCTTACCCTGAATTTTTTGGCAATGGAAATAGCTCATAAGAATCTGAAAAAAATAGACTCATATCATTAGGTCCCTATGGGATCTCTTAGAGACTTTTATTCCAACCCTTTCCTAAATTCATCCTCATTTAGTTACTTATCCCAAGGCAATGTTAACTATAACTTTCCTTTTAATTCTTTATCTTCCTTCTTCCTTCATTCAATTCTATATTTATATCTGTTTAATATGTAATGTTTTGCATATGGTACCATAAGCTTTTAGAAAGAAAATTAGTTTGAGGAATGTTAATAAATAAATATAAGAATAAATATGTAAGTACAATATGTCAGAATCCATAGGTTATATGATTTTATTTTTAGACATATAAAAATAGGGTAATAAATTGAATTATAATCTGAAGGCAGTAACAAGTGGGAAATCTTTTTCAGTTCTCATTTATATTTCAATCCTTGTCCTGAGAATAGATTAATGCTGCATTAATTTCTGTCCTTTATTAAGTTTTGTCATAAGAAATGAAGTAGTGGAATTTTTATACCCCAAAGTGTTTAACAGTTAATGAGCCTGAATCTCCCAGTGCAAAATCTACTGCCTAGAACAAATGTCAGTTATATGCAGCTGACACAATGGAAATGCAGTAGAATTTATCATACACATTTGATCATTTTCTCAGAATACCTGATCACAGATTATTTGACTGATACACTGTTTCTGTTCCTATACCCATGGTCAGTGTAAATCTTGTTTACTTTGTTTTGAAGTTATTCATGGATGTCCATGAGTGATCTATTGAACTGCCTTGTTCTGGTTCTGTCATTTATATAGAACTAAATAGAGATATATACTCAGTACTATGTTTCAAGAAAATCCCTGAATCTTTTAATCAGCCAATTACTAAATGGTTTCCTCTGTGCAACAGAGTCAAACCAATGATGTTACTTTGTGGATTTTTTAACCAAGTAATTAAATGAACGTTTCTAGTTTGCTCTGTTTACCTATAAGGAAAATAAAACAATTACCTGAGAAAAAGCTAAATTTAAGATAAAAACTTGGGTGAATATAGCTATAGGTAGTTTAAGAATACATAATTCAGCATCATTTTCAGGCCTATCCTTTCTCTTTTCTTTTTAAATCAGTTAGCCTTTTAAATCGCTGGGCAACTTTTAAGCAAACAGCTCTCACCAAAGTGATACTATTCCAAAATGATAAAATAAAACCACTCACACATAAAAAAAAACATTTAAAACTTACCATAGAACTCATACTGGCTTAAAGTCAACTATTTCTTTTAATATATTCTTACCTGAAATGCAACATCTGAAGTATGCAGGATGAATATTCTAGATCATTTTTTAGTAATTCATTTACAAACCTATCCATACATTGTGTAGATTCATGCTAAATATATATCAATTCATTATATTTCCTAAAATCACATATGTTGTCTGTTCCATGGAAGTAAAATAAAATAAGTATTGTTGAAATCTTTCCATACATTAGGTCTATTGACATAGTCAGCCAAGACTCTAAAGGCATTTTATTTGAATGATTTTTCAAGACTGGATTGGCATGTGAATATATTGAAGTTTAACAGATAATTACTTTACCCTTCACCATGTTTAACTCTAACTTCTCTCAATGGAAGAGTAGAAATCTCCAAGCCTTGAATTTTCAGTATGTTGCTTAAGATCTCAAACCATTTCTCTTATCTGCTAATTGATCTTTTCTAATTAGAGTTTAATTGTGCATATATTTCTCCTGCTTTTATTTAAAGAAATTACCCTCTGTTACTTTTTATTAATTCCTTTTTTTAGTCAACTTATTTAGAAAGTGTGAATAGTCTACCATATTTATTATGATTAGCTGGAAGAAAAGTCTAGCAACTTCTCTTACAAGAACTCAAAGAATTAAAAAATAATAATAAAACTATGTGACATAATACACATGTATTTTATATCAGCAATACTCATTAGATAATATTTTTAAATCACAGGGCACTGACATTGAAAAAGTCAGTTAGTGTTCAGTTTGTAATTCTGCCACATACTAAGACTTGTCTGCTTATAAAGTTTATGGTTAGATTTAAATATTAAAATGCATAATTTGTTTCAAAAGCTGTTGATTTCCCTTCTCATATTATAGAAATCAAGGCTTAATCGCCTTTAAAAATAAAAGTCACTAAGTGGTATTTAGTAGCACCAGGTAAAGAGATATTTTTATCCATTTGGCTAATTCTGGAAAAGACTTCTAATATATTTTAAAAGGGACTATTCTTCTAATATTTTTCAAAGAAAATGCCCTTCCAGTAAGATCTGAGGTTTAGATATAAATATGACTGCCTGTTTTATATAATCCAAAACTAATACTGTGTCCTGCAATGTTCATCAGGCAAGTTAATGTTTATACTGGCATTGATACATTACTTCCAAACCATTTCTTTTCCTTTTGACTTATTTTCCCTAGGGCCATTTTGTTTTTGTCTTTTGGATTTTTGGTGATATTATAAACTGTGCTTTGTTTTACAATATTAAGTTCTCAAAATGTCTCAGAGACAGTAACCAAGTTGAATTTAGAAAGGATATGGAGAGAAGGGAGCTGAATTGGACATCCCTGGTGATGGCAATAACTCAAAAATTCACACCTCATTTCACTCCCCAGGCAGGCCACCATCTAACTTCCTGGATATTCATACACTCAGTAGGCACTTGTGACCCATTCTCCACTCTTCCCTCATGAATATTTTATTGCATATAAGTGGTAGAAAGTTCAGTTCTGTAAATCTTCCTGCATATTTTACTGACTCTTTCCCTTACTTGCTATTGCAGAACCCTTACTCCTCCACAAAGCCCATGCATTATTTATTGGAGTGTCATGTAGGTTCTCCTTGGGTGCTCTAAACAAGGCTTTTCAGCTTTGTTTGTGTGACACCATCCATGTCTGTTCTAGTACTGTCTCTGTTCTAGCTTTTAGTATCATTAAGAGCCTATTGTATGCAAGAAGGCGGATGCTAAGCAAATGGTCTCAGACACAAGTATACAATTATGGATGTTGATACATACTATGAATGAGAATAACAAGGTACAGTAAAACAATAAACATAGCCTTTAAACATATGAAATGAAATTCAACTTTACTCATAGCGAGAGGAATGCAATGAAAAGGACACTGAAATTCCATTTCTCACCCACCAGATTAGGAAAACAGCAGAAGTTTCAAGACTGGCAAACTTGTGAGAAATCAGGCCCTCATGTATTTTGTGTGATGGGGATGAAATTTGCTATAATCCCTTTGGAGAGGAACTTGGCAAAAGCCAACAGAAACTATGCTTGTATGTCTTTCCCATTCTCCTCAGAAGTCCCACTCATAAAGAATGCAGCTTGACGATAGAACTTTAACAATACAAAAATTCACATACATGAGGCTATTAAGCAGACCATTTTTCATAATTACAAAATATTGGAAAACAATCAGCAGCTTGGGTGAATATACTATGGTACACACACAAATAAGAATGTACAATTATAATATGCAGCTGTAAAAAAAGGGAATGTCTATGAACTGATGTGGAATTAGTTAAGGAGATATTCTTAAGTGAAAAGAATACCAAAATACCAAAGAGTAATTATATGTGTGTATATAATATACGACAGACAAGAAAAACAAGGTAACATGCATATATATGCTTATCTTTACAAAACAAATACAGTGGGGATAAAATGTATAGCCATTAAACTGGTTACCTACAAGAGGCTGGGAGAAATGAGATAGAAGAAATACCTTATTTTGTTTTGATATTTGTAAGCATGTCAGTGGTCTACCTTTTCAATAAAAGTTAAATCAATAATAATGAGATTTTTGTGCTTCTTTATCCCCCTCACCCATCCAAAACATATAAAGAACTCATATGCCTTAACATCGAAAAACCAAATAACCTGATTAAAAAAATAGGTGGAGGACCTGAACACATTTTTCCAAAGAAGAAATACAGATGGCCAACAAGCACATGAAAAAATGCCCCACATCGCTAATCATTAGAAAATGTAAATCAAAACCACAATGAGTTTCACTTCACACCAGTTAGAATGGCCACTTTCCAAAAGACAAGAAATAACAAGTGTTGGCGAGGATGCAGAGAAAGGGGAACTTCCTACACTGTCGGTGGGAATGTAAATTGGTGCACCCACTGTGGAAAACCATATACAAGTTCTTCAAGAAACTAAAAACAGAACTATCCTATGGTCCACTCAATGCACCACATGCATATATGTTCTAGCTCTGTTTCCTAGAAGGTCCAGGTAATGGTACTCTGACAGCAATGAGCATATCTAATTCCTGATTTGGTCACAATCACCATTCTTCACTAAAAGAAACCAGAGTTCTGAAGAGAAATTAATCTTACATGATTGGGTCAGGATACGTACATGGTAAGCCTGGAATGTATTCGGCTAGAAAATGATTAAGTACAATAATAATAATAATAATGATAAAATGGCCAAATCAGGAACAATTTGGCGAGCAAAATAATTCAGTTTGTTAATGAATTATTAACAATTTAAAAGAGATGTGTGAGTTTATAAAGATAATAACTTAATATACAAATATATAAGTGAGGGATAAAGGAGTACTAGAGTTGGAAAGCCGACATTATGCAGCCATCGTATTAAGAGCAGATCAAACAAGAATCACTAAAGGGAGGTTATATCTAGGGGGAAATTATGATGAGGAGCAAGTTATGTGCATGTTCTTCAAGTGTTTCCCTAAAAACAGCTTCTTGGTTGCAAAGGAAAAATAAACAGTATAAATATGGTGAAGAAATCAGACTATACCTTGAAAAACTCACCAGAATTAACATCACGAGTGGAGAGAGATGGATATCATGTGCCTCCCGGTGTGATACTCTGGAAAGAAAAAAAAACACCTATCTGATTCCAGCCAGTAATACAGAGCCTGATTATAATCCAGAGGGAACACTGAACAAGCCCAAAATGAAAAACATGCTATTTTTTTTTAATGAAGAGGAACCAGTTCTACAAAAAAAATAAAAAGTCAATTTCATGAAACACAAAGAAAATTGTGGACATATTCCACATTATAGAGAGTCCAAGTGACATGGTAACTAAATGCAATACCTCTCCATAGACTGCATCCTGTACTGGAGAGGAAAACACACTACAAATAACATTATAGCATCAATTGACAAAACTGTATTTTGGATGGTACATTAGAATCAATATCAACTTTACAGAACATAAGTATACTCAGTTTTCTTTTAAATGCTATTTTTAGGAATTACAAGAGGATGTATTTAGTGGAAAGGGCCATGCTTTAATGCATGTTAACCTCAAATATAAGGAGAGAGAGTCAGAGAGGTCCACCAAGAGAAGTTACAGCAAATGATATAGTAAATGTGGTAAAAGGTTAATGATTGGTACATCTGAGTAAAAAAATAGATACTTGTTCTCAGTATTATTCTAATACTTGAAAATTTTTATAAGTTTAAAATCATGTTCAAATAAAACATTTAAACAATAAAAACATGTGATGCATTTGCTACTATAATTTAGTAAATTTAGGAAGGGTGATTAGTGTATTAAAGATGATTTTGATGACTGAGTAATTATTAGAAATATACATTATATATTTATTTCTAGAATATGCTTTTTTTTGTTATATGAGTAAAGGAAGCCTTCATTTAAAAAAATGCAAATCTGACATTTTCATATGTATCAAATTCTAGTCAACTTCTTGCCTAGGCAGACTGTTTTTAGCTAAGCAAACTGATCTCCAAGAACTGTGACAAAGAGTTAGAAGGGAAGGTATTGTAAAGTAATAAAAAAGGAATTTCAATAAGAATTTATTTTGTTTTTTTAGCAGGTTGTTTTGCTTTTTTATCTCTGAAGACCGAGAGACCAGTCAGGCTCAGAATGTCACATAAAAAATCATCCTAATAAAATATTAAATAGGTAGAGTATATCTCAGGTGTAAAATAACATCTACAAACTGCTTAAAGTAGACAAATCAACTTACAGTTCCTCATAAAAAGTGACTGTTTAATTCGCGATTTTTATAAATTTAGATTATCTAATCACCAGCTAAGTTGCTAGGTACCAAAACCTTCTTCTTAGATTCTAAAAAAGTCCAATCACTTCTAACCTCTTGGAATGACAGATGCTTCATTTTCATGATAGAATTTAATACAGAGACAAGGCGGGTTTCATTCGAGTTTCACACCATAGGCCAAATTGTGGATTTCTTCAGTACAGGGTAATAGGCATGTTGCTTTTCACACCAAATCTACCGGGCACTCAGTAAGCATTTATTTTCACTTAACTATCAAAGAGATGTTCAACATTTACCCATTTCAAGTCATTATGCTGAGTTCTTGGGATATAATAAAGAGTGAACAAAATATAGTCCCTGACATAGACCAGCTCAGTTTAATGGGGAGGCCAACCAAACAGGCAATTTCTGTTCACTGTGTAGGTACTGCCGTCGGGATAGATGCTGGCTGCCAGAACATGAAGAAGGGGTACCTGACTTAAGTTTGGGGAGTCAGGAAGTGACAATGGCTGTGAAAAAGAAATATATGTTTAAACCAAGAAGATGAATAAGAGTTTACTCATAGTATTACAGAGAGGATTGCCTGGGCTGTGTGTGTGTGTGTCGGGGGTTAGGCGTGTTCCTGGGTGGGCAATGGGCACCCACACGGGCATAGAGGCAGAGCCGGTGTAAACTGGGAGTATTTCATTCTGGTTAGAACATGGAAAAACAAGGGTGCGATGAGGCTTCAATGGAATCCGACTGCCACATTACAAGGGCCTTGGGACTCTAGAGCTGGGGCTTCATCCTGAGAATTATGGGTAGGAATACATTCAACCACTAATAAACGTTAGCAGTCAACTACCATTTGGTTATACAGCTCTGAATGGAGTAGTTTTTGCCCTCAAAGATCTTGTATTCTAGACTGTAGACTCCAGAGAATATAGCAGATGAAAATTAGGTAAACAATTTGACAGTAAGAGAATAAAGGAATCAAGTATATTTGTATAACGGTTGAATAACTGATATCCATTTGTTAATGCACTGTTCACAGTATACAGTCTGTATGGCCTATCTTAGAGGTAGAAGAGTGATCAGAAGGCATATACCTTTTGCTCTCTAGAGTTTACGGTTTAGTGGGAAATGAAAATAAACTGATAGCATTTACTATGCGTCAAGCACTTCTCTAAATACTTAATACATCTTAGCTCTTTTAATCTTTGTAACATCTTTTAAGATACTAGTATTCTTCCTATTTTATAAATGAGCCAAACAGACAGACAGGTTACATAACTTGCTTAAAATCACACACCTAGAATGTGATGGAGTCAACCCTTACTATACCAAGAAGTGTGGCTCCATTCATGGAACTACTGCACCATGTTATTCATTAAGTAAGGACAAATACAGAATGGAGAAGAAAAACAGAATGTCACAGGGATGTGTTACCTAAGCAGGGGTAGGACAGCCTTTCCTGAGGATCGACATTCAGGTTGAGACCAATTAAAAATACACAAAAAACATTAAAAAGGAATTTGTTTCTCCATGAGCAGTTGCAGGAAGAGTGTTCCAGAATGAGGACATAACATATGAAATAGTGACTAGAAAAGTAGAAACTTACAAGCAACGGTCACGATTTTGAGCTTTATCTTCAGGACAAGGGGTACAGAAACTATAAAACCATAGGCCAAATCCATCTGTCCCGTTTTTGTAAATAAAGTTTTACTGGAAGCCAGCCACACCCATTGTGAGAGATCAGCCACACTTGTGAGTGATCTATGATGTATTTCATGCTACAGCATCTGGGCTGAACAGTTGTGACAGAGACCATAAGACCTGCAATGCTTAAAATATTTACTATCTGCTTGTTTACAGAAAAAAGGTTGCTGACCCTTGTTATAGGTAATAGAATGAAATCAAAGGTGTCAAGCTGGACACTGGGGAAATTCTTTGCATTTAAAAGTATCTCTTTGCATACAGTATAAAGATGAACTGGAAAAGGGCAGAGATAAAAGGAAATGAAGAAGCCATTTCCGTTTTCATTCATAGATAAAAAATGATGATGGCTTAGGCTAGGGTAGTCAGAGAGGACAGAAAGGAGTATATAAAGTGGAGAGAAGGGAAATACTCTGGTGATTAATGGATATGGAAAGTGATAAAAGGAGGAACGAGGATGATACCAGACTCCTGGCTTAAACAGTTAGGTGGATGGCAGGTGGTGGAGGGAGTGACATAGCTAAATACATATTAGGGTATTTAAATAAGTTTCAAGGTGAGTTCCGATTGAATGATGTCTGGGGTGTGCCATCTAAATGAGAGTTGACGCAAAGTGTGTTAGTTCACCTAGGGTGATGGCAGAATCTGCTCCTGATTTTTCTGTTGCGTTTCAAAATTATCAATAAATGAGAGGAGTAATCCAGCAACATTAAATGACTTAACATATGTTTTAATCTGCGTATGTAAGTAATAATGAAGAAGAGAAATTAAGGAACGAAGAAAAAGTCTCATCCCAAGACTTAAACCCACACCTGAACTTCCTCGGATGTGGTGGGCAACTCAGTCATCACAAGCAGAGAACTGAGGGGTCAGATGCCCCTCTTAGGTCAATGGAGTGAAAGGAACATTCTTAAATAGTATGAGAACACATAAGGAGTCACTTTCCATGAAGGAGCTCTTTTCCTTGAAGAAGCCCCAAATTAAAAGATGCATCAGGAAAAATAAAGGAGATGAAGGAATGACAAAAAGATGAATATATGTGGTCATATTTGGAGAATTATTAAGAATTATGCGGATGTGAGGCAGGGTGACATGAACTGACCTCTGGTTTTTCAGAAGATACCATTTTATCTGAAATAATCCATATGCAATGTGATAGTGGGGGATTCAATAGGGCATGTGAAACAACTGGTGGAATTAGCTACTTCTCTGTTCTATTTCTTTCTGTGCAAACACTCCTGCCTCTTACACACCCAATACCCATTATTTATAGAATTCCTACTAAGAATGTCATATCCTTTGTTCTTTATGGCTTCTTCAAAAGCTCCAATATCATTGAAAGGGCCAATATCCTTCTGCCAGTCTTGCTCTGATACACAAGCTTGGGTCAGGCATCAGATACAGCCCATTAGGACTTGACTTCTTTGGGAGAAATTCCTCCCTGATAGGTAATTGATGTGCAACTGGATAGAAAGAATGCATACTTGAATGTTCTGTCACTGCTCAGATTCAACCCATTCCAATCTGAATTTCATTTTTCAAATATTATCCTCTGGTGTACTACAGTATTTCTTTCAGTGGCACCACTGTTCTTCAAATCTCCCAGGTGAGGTAGTTTAAAAATTATCTTCAAAGTGTCTCTTTACTGTGTTTGCTATGGGTAACTGGTCATCCACTCCTATAATGGCAAAATTAAGTCAAAATACCTATATCATTAATTATATGTGTCATCTTTGGCCAATTATTTAAAATTATTTAACATTCTGGGCCTCCATTTTTTTTTCATTTAACAGATCAAATGAGTACCTCTCTCATGAAGAGGATAATCTATTGAAGCTAGTAAAAGAAGCACCATATTCTTTTTTTGCAGTGGTTCAGAGCATGAAGTTTGGAGCCAGTTTGCCTGGGTATGAATCCTAGGCCTGTCCTGCAGTAGCTGTGAGAACTCTAGCAAGATCATGCTGTGTGATCTCCATAACTCAACTTCTCCACCTATAAAAGGCAGATAATAGAGCATCTACCTTGTTCAGTTGTTAGGAGGCTTAAATGAACAGGTACTTGTAAAGCTTTTAGAATTGTTCCTGACACACAGGAAGTGTTTGATAAGCATTTGTTAAATAAAGGTCATATCTACATGTATGGTAGAGCATAGTTCCTGGGACCTTATAAGCTCTCATCAATGTGAGTCTTGTGTCAAATATTTGCTACATGCATTATTATTTATCCATCTTCTCAGCTCTCATTGTCTCTAACTCATATTTTCATTAGCTTGCTCTTGCATTACAACCAAAAAGAATATTTCTCTCTAACACCCTGCTCTCTACCTATGCTGGATTGTCTGTGATTCATTTAGCATTTTATTTGTTTCCTTCTTTATTCTTGGAATTCTCAAGTTATATTTCCCCCTGTTTCCTCCTAGTAGGGTTCAGCTCATGAGAAGTACTTGTGCAAGTGCCAGTGATCGTGTGGGCATCGACAGTTAGCCAGCTCGGGGTATGGCCAGCAGCTTCAGGTCAGTCTGCTGTGAGGACCGCCTACTTAAGCGCTACTGGAATCTGAGGTCATTATCAACGGCTTCCTTCCCATTTCTTCACTCTGAAGTGCCTCAGAATTACTAATGATCTTGCTAATCTTTCAGCCCTTCCAAAATTAATTTTCTGGATTGAATCCGTTCCTGTTCCAAATACCTATTTGTTTCTCTTTTCACCCATATTTAATAATGGAATCAGTATGATTCCTTTATTATCAAACCAAGTTCCTATCATACCTGAAAGATTTCTTATCAGAAAACATTTCCCCTATTATCATTAGACTCTTTATTTCAAATAGATATTCCCACTGATCATATTGTAGGATAGTGTAATTAAGGACTGGTTCCAGTATTCCTAAACACACAGAAACATTTCCACACTAAAATGGTCTTGCTAAAGTGTTCAGTACGTTTCCATCTGATGTTTCATTCCAGTATTTCATCTTATCTTGGCCCAGATATTTGAATATCTGTTGCCCTTTATTCATTGTCATTTTGCCATTCTGTTTCTGTCTTTTTCAGAATTCCTTTTCTCCTTTATACCCGCATGTTTAGTTTCCAACAGGGGCTTCACTTCCAAACCTGTGGGTAGGCTTACATATAAGAAAAAGTTAGTATTCCGTTTGCTCTACTCCATTCAGAAACTAGAGCCTCCCCTATGTATTTAAATGTACGTTTGCTTTTTAAGAACCAAGGAAACCTATTTACCAAACAGGAACTGCTTCTAAAAATACGTTTTATTTCCCAAGTTTTGAGACCCAAACAGCTAATCCTGAAGGAGAAAAGAAAAGATGATGGAGTAAAGATAAAGAATTTCTGTCTAGCAAAACTCCCTTTCACCATCACAACTTTCCCCTATGGGTACGTAATCTGAGTGAGGTCTCACAGGGTTCCTCCACAAGGGGGCGCGAGCGAAGGAGGAGGGCGCTCGAGGGACATCATCTGCCTGTTCCGGACCACAGTTTTCTTAATTCCTGACTCCTGCTTGCTCATCTGTTTTCCCTTCATTGAAGTCATTCTTTTTTTCTCGTATTCCAGTCAAAAACATGTTTGCCCAGTCCCAGTTTTCCTTGTTTATATCTATTGCCTAAAAGGAAGTATTACGGAAAAGAAAAACCATGGCAGAGTGATTAAAAGCATGGCCATGTGTGTTCACATCCCAGGCCAAATAATAATCAGATGTTGCCTCATTCAAGTTATTCAACCTCTTTGTTAAGAATCAGACATGCACAGGTTATTAGTTTATAACTCTAGATGATAAGAATGCTTTCTTCATACTTTTGCAAGATTAAAGAAACTAGTGCATGAAAAGCACACAGCAAAGTGTCATGTGTATATGTTTCAAAATGTTAGCTTATTAACATAGGCATGATTATAAATATCATTGTCAACTTGATTATATTTTGAAGCACAGCTTTTGAACCAATCCTTCAAATCCAAAATGTCTATGTTTTCTCCAAATACCTCTATAATCCGGTAAATATAACATATCAACACAATTTTCTACTTCTTGTCAAAGTAATCCTTTCATTCTAGTCAGGTTGAGCTCTCTGTTTCTGTATATATATTTCTTAATAACAATACAATAATCACTAAAATATATTGGGGGATAGAGTTTACAAATCCCTTTCTCATATACTTCAGCTTTCAATCCTGAACTATCCCTGTGAGATAAATAGTTTTATACTCGTGTTTCAATGGGAAAAGAGAGATTTAAAGAGGCCGATGACTTGTTTGAAAACACATTTTAAGTAAAACATTGTGAAAATAAATCTCACTATTTTTTCTTTCTGCTTGTTCTCACTTTATGTCTTAGCTTATTCTGTCCCAAGTACTTGAAACCCACCACCTATGCTCATGTACAAAATTAATGCAGAAGCTCCGACTCAAAGTATTCCGCTTAAAAGATTCTCAGACTTCACACCATATCGATGTGTTTATGCTTTTCATTTTCCTGTGTAATTATAATTACTACCATACATTTTCACACTTTAATTTCAAAAAATGAAAAAACAGCAGATTAAAATATACACCAGAAGAAGTTGAAAATGAATATTACTATTAGTCTTCTTTGATTCATCTTTATTTTATATTGTGTTTAATACATGAAAACATTCATATCTAAAAATAAAAATATGAGAAATAAAAGTAACATTCTCCTGTATCTTTTCTCCAAATACAAGTATTACTATTAATTCAATATATGCCTACACTGTTCTTTGGGGTTTATTAACTATATTATAGTCTAGTATTATAGTATACATACCTATCTATGCATAAGTATTAGAGTATATGTGTCAAATCTTCACAACGTACATGCATATGAGGCAAAAATTATTAACTCCAATTTGCAGATGAGGAAACTAAAAAGCAGGATTAAGTAACTTCTTCAATGTTACAAAGTGATTAAGTGGCACAGATAGAATTCAATTCTAAAAGGTCTGATTCTCTTATACTCTTAAACAACACTTAATTATTCTGCCTCACTATACTGCCTGTCAATTCTATGGACAGAGATTTTGGTAAGCTAAGATCTGAGTTGAAATTAAGCCCTTTTCTCCCTAGTGACTAACACTTATATAGAACAAGATTATACAGAATGCAGACAAAGAGGTAGGTGTCAGGAGGAATGTTGTCTTTCTAGATAAGAAAAGGACTTGAGTTGTATTAAACAGGAAAACATTATTCTGCAGGTTGTGTTATTTGTGTATCAATAATTTGAAAGCATTTTACTTAGAAATGGAAATATTTGCAAAAAATTGAAGCTACAAGATAACTGGTTTGAAACTGGTCTCAGTAAGCTGGATGCAAGACTGGCATGTCCCTAATGTGATATATTTGTCACTCTACTGGAAAAGGGTCTAGAGCAAGAAATTTTGCCTGACATTTGCTGAGTATTGTATGTCTTTCTTATGTGGACTCTTTTAACACTTTTTTTCACTTTAAATACTTAATTGTTGATCCCTTTAAAACAGTCACTAGTATGAATCATGTTTACAAAATGATTAACAATAAGTTGTATAACCAAATATGAAAGAAACACCGAATAATATTTAATTTTGATGCATTGTGGCACTGCAAATAGAAATCTAACTAGAGACATATTTATAATACTTAAATACCAACGTTCATCTCATCTGCAGTTAGAGTTATTTAAGTAACTTGAAAAAGTAATTTCCTATTTCTCATTTTCAGACTATTTAACTATAGAATAAGAAAATAATGTATTTCCTGTTTCAGAATCTTTCAATTAGTTACATATCATATCAAACATTACCATGTTTTGCAAGCTAGGAGAGTTCCTAATAGTGAAGTTACCTTTGGAAAGACAGATGAAGTATGCTTTTCATCATTTAACGTAATTTATTTAGCATCTTTAAACAGTGAATAGTAGGTTTAGCTATGAAAAATAGCTCAGAAAACAGCCTTTAGTGATTATAAGATGGAAAGATGATTTCATCCCAGAAGTGAGAATTAGAGATGTTGAGACACCTTTCATTAGTAAGTAGGAATAATAATATATAAGACAATCTGTAGAAACAGGATCTGTACACCATATGGCTGATTAAGAGGGAAAAGGCATACGCCCTTGAAATACATTTTCCTTAATGCATTCAGTGATTCACAATCAATTTCATCAATAGATTAAAGACAAACATTGGAAGAAATCACCTGGTGCCTAAAATATTTTAATCTTTTTGTTTTTGAGATACTCAATATTCTTGATCTTCCTTTGCTCTTTTTGGCTCATTTGGCCTATATATAACTTTAAATAGCTCCCTGGCTGACAGACAGGCTATCTCATCATATGGTAAATGGTAATACACTCCATTACACAGTAACTTAAAAATCATAGCCCCACTGAGAAGCTGCTCCAAGAGTTTAACTACTCTCCTGGCAGATATCAGCCAATATCTGGACATATCAGCAAGGGAGACGCCACCGAACACAGAAGGGTGTGGGAGGGGTCAGCAACTTATTTCAATTCTGTATGAAAACCTCTGGAAGTTCAATAGCTTAATCTATTTTTTTATCAAATGCATATGGGAAAAAGAAAATCAAAATCTCCGTATCAGAGAAAACTCTGCCACCTGCTCTATCCTTGATCCGTTTTCTAAAGACTCCAGACACTGAAGAAATTAAATACTATTAAAGGTCATATTTTTAAAAATTCTACTGATTTTATATAGGTTTATATAGTATATAATGTGTAACTGGCAGGTGGGACAATGGCATCACTAAAATGTTGAACCTGTGTTCAAATATCCAAATAGTTTTTAATCTTGCAGAGATTATTAGTGCTATGTTGTCCTTTATTTAGTGGTCATTTTACATTCAATGTGCATCTGAAATCTAAAATCATGTAGCAATACTGTACAAATACAATCGTATAGGATAACAGGTTAGAGGACAAATACACTTTTATTCTTCTTCTCTCATTTCTACCACTGAAAAGCAAACCAGTGGCTCCAGCCACCAGCATGTTGGAACAAAGCACTTCACTTAGCTGATATATACTTTCTATTTTTGTTTTCATTTCTGATCATGGACTATTTTAAAGGCACATTTTGGAAATAAGTGAGGGAGTTATGTGTGGGACTTTGAGTTCCTTGGAAGAAAGCCATTATACATATACACATAGATGAGTGGATTTATTAAAAAAAATGACTCTGGTCTGGACCTGGTGCAGTATTGAGCTGAGCATCCTGGTAATAGTATAATTATTATCCCTGTCACTTATTATTAGTGTTAGTAGTATAGAAAAGGAGGTTAGCCCTTTTTTCATGGGGTATATATCAAGGATTTTCAGGATCTTGCCATAAAAGTTTTTCTATATACAAATGATAAGGACAAGGGGTAGTTTGAACAATTTTCACATTTTTAATTACAAAAATCTGTGAAATTGCTTTTCCTTCAAGATGTGTGACTGCCTAGTATTGCATCATATTATTCTCATGAGTAGAGGAGACATAATTGCATCACATATTTTAAGAAGACAGTAGTCACAGCAAAGGATAATGAGAAGAGCCACTGATAAGGAGCAAATGAAGATTCCATTGTGTGTCCTTCTAAAGGACAAGGGACAAGGTACAGCCAACACGGAAAAAGCTAGAATCTGAAGAACTAGTATATAAATATATAAAGTGTATATTATATAATATATATTATAAACTACACACACACACACACACACACACACACACACACACACACACATACATATCCCCCTCATTCACAATTCCAAAATGATAATTTACATTATTTATAAGCAGGAAATATTGTGCATCAAAGTTCATTATTTCAATACAGGTACAAAACATCAAAAAGCAAAAACTTTCATTTCAACTACAAGACTAGTTTGCCATGTTTCAAATGTGTAAAGCCTGGGATAACACAAAATAAATGGCTTTTTTTAAACACATTACTACTTACTACTGGACAACAAAATGAAAGCTATATACTAGTAATATATTCTTTCTAGTGCACCCAGTGTCATATATACCATTTATATAATTCTTTTAATTATTAGGATGGTATTGCCTAAATTGCCTATGCATATGTGTGTGTGTATACACATATTTGGATTTTCAAAATATCTGAAGTAGGGTTCAGTGTTCCATCAAAAGATTTTCAAATTTAAAACAAATTCAATTATTGTAAGCAAGCACATCATTTTAAATAGAATACATCAAAATGCCACTAGGATATTATTCTCTAATTCAAAACTCCTCCCTATATTGAATATAGAATTGATCCATTAAAAATTCTAAGACCAACATGATATATTGCAAGTAGAGTCACATATTACTCCATATTTATTTGGGAAAATATGTGTAGATCACCAAAGAACTTAATATAATTTCACATCTTTTTTTTTTTATTTTGTAGATTGTAGAGTGCTTTACAGATTATAAAATACTTTCTCATGCATTATCTCTCTTTATCCTTAAAAGAACAATTTTATGAGGTTAACAGAGAAATATCATATTCCTAGTTCTGTAGGTAATGTTTTTCAAGCTCTAAGAGAGGGAACAAACTCTCTGAAGGCAACTTCTACAAAATGGCAGAACTAAGATTCATAATAAAACTATGCTTATTAGAGGGAAATCATACTCATTTGCCCTTCAACGATTATTAGTTACCTTGTTTTCCTTGATTTTTCACTTATTCCCTCTGCAGTAGTATGGGTTTCAGAGGTGCGGAATTTCAAACCTTGTCAAATCTTTGTTAATCCTCATAGATTTCTGTACTATATTTGAATATTTTCTTCCCTAGGGTGCATGTTTATAACTGAAACCAGGTCCTCCTGAATGAAATGCATAGAATTTTAGGTAGTGACAAATAAACAAAAATGTGAAATATAGACAAATATTTAGAAAAGGTAACTAAATAGGACCATAGTTTTAAAATACTAAAAAGGAAAAGAAAAGTGAAGAATGGAAAATAAGAAAATCAATTTGGGGTTTAGGAAAGGGTTAGAAAATATAAGAGAAAGACAGGAAAAAGAAAAGTCAGGCTTCCATCACTTACTGATCATCAATTAATTCCCAATTTCATAGAAAGATTTCCTTTAAAGTAACAACTAAAAGTTATTGCCTTATATCTGTGCTCTGTCTGCGTTTTTGTGGTGTACAACTGTCTTGCACCCAGCAGGGGGAGCAGAGGAGCACTCATGCTCTGGGCTCTACTTTGAGCCTTTTTACATCATAAACCCAGGAGTTACTATTTCTATGAATACTGCCAATGGCGACCACTGCTTCACAAATAATAGCAGAATAGTATGCAGCATTTACTAAGTAATTTTTATGAAGGCATGAGCGCCATCTCACAGATCAGTCTGCATTTTTATGCTTATTGTTGCAAAACAGAACTCAACATCACTAGGGACAGAAAAATGTAGGAAAGAGTTCTTTCTCACTCCCTCATTTGCCTCTGCTCTAACTTGCACAGGCCCATTTGGATTGTCCTTTGCTGATTAATAATCTCTATAGAATATATAAGCCAAATATTAATCTATGAACATATTGTCCTGAGGCATGAAAATGTGACAACGTAAGACAAAAAATTGCTTACATATTTCAATTTAATTGGCATTTTTTTGAATGACAGCTCTGTGCTTATTTAATTATATGCCATCCTCTCTTCTAAGTAATGTCATACTTGGAATTTCAATGACTCAAACAATCCTTCTTCTACACCTCTGCTGTGCAAAACACTGTGGAGAATTGTTTGAGAATGTAGTCTTTCCACCTTCTTTATTCTTTTTATAATTGGAAATTCTCATCTTCCAGTAGATAAGCTAGATTTAACACCATTTATACACTGTATGTGTAAACATTATAAACATATTTTCCTGAAGAGAAAGTCATGTATGACTATTGGATAGAATGGCTTGTTGACTATTTTCTCCACATTTTCATTTTTACCCACTATGTAACCAAAAAAAAATTGATTTTGCTCTAGTGCATCTCACACGTTTGTCATAATATGCTAAGCAAAATGTTTCCTAGGATTCTTACTGCAATATTTTATTAGTTATTATTTTGGATTTGTGTGTGTGTCTGTTTTATTTGCTGTCTCCATCCTTTAGAATCACTCCGTTAGTAAGTGAAAATATTTCAGTGGGGTTTGATTAGTATTTCCCTGACACATAATAAAATATTGAGAAATATTTAATGCATCTATTGGTCACTTATTTAAAATGTAAAAATATTCTATGGTTTTAGAAATACAATGATTTTGCATTTACATTTATATTTATTAAATTTATGATCCATCTGGAATGAGTTGTTATGTATAGAGTGAAAAGGGTTTGATGTTCATTTTTTCCCATATGAACATTCATTTGTTTTACTATAAATAATATATATGTTATATATTCTCTCTTTCTCTACATATGTGTACAACATAATAAAATTACATATTATTATATATAATGTATTTAAATATATAATATAATATGTAAAAATAATTGTATAATATATAATATTAATAAATATTTAATTTTACTTGCAGAATCAGTGGCACAGAGGTCTGCTTAACATACTCATTCCTTTAATGACTCAAGGATTTGTAGTGGTCTACTTATTTTATTCCTGGTATAAAACTTTATATTTCTTTCTTCTTTCTCCTTGAATAGTCTTGCTAGGTCTATCAATTTTATTAGTCTTCTCAAAGAAGGGTCTTTTGACTGTTGATATTTCTCTTTTAAACACTCATCTCCATATTATTAATTTCAGGTTTTATGTTTATTAATTTCTTCCTTCCACTTACATTTAATTTGCTTACCATTTTCTATTTGTAAAAGTTGAAGCTTAGAATACCGATTTTCACTTTCTTTTCTAATGTAGACATTTCACCTTAAAAATATTCAAGAAACAACAATATGAATGCAAATAATGAACTTTTATGTATTTTGTTTTTATAGGAATACCTTGGGGATACAGTGGATTTGGTTCCAGACCATTGCAATAAAGCAAATATCACAATGGAGCAAATCATATTATTTTTTTGGCTTCCCGGTGCATATTAAAGTTATGTTTACACTATCTGCAGTGTATGAGGTAGGATGAAATAGCATTATGTCAAAAAATGTACATATTTTAATTAAAAAGTGCTTTATTGCTGAAAAATGCTAATCATCATTTGAGCTTCAGTGATCACAGATCACCCTAACAAATATAATAATGCAAAAGTTTGAAATATTGTGAGAATTACCAAAATGTGATATAGAAACATGAAGTGAGTAATGCAGTAGGAGAAATGGTACTGATAGGTTTGTTTAATGCAAGGTTGCCATAAACCTTCAATTTGTAAAAAAAAGAATATCTGAAGTGCAAAAAAATAAAATGCAACAAAGCATATCTGTATTTCTATTCATTGTAAAATATTTTTAGATTTCTCTTTTAATTTCTTGTAGGGCCTGAGGATGTTGAGAGGTTAATGAGTTATTGCCTAATTTCCAAATATTTTGGGGTCTTTACATCTATTATTTTCATTGATTCCTATATTAAATTACTGTGGTAAGAAGACACACTATATGATTTTAGTCCTTTGAAATTCATTTACAATAGTTTTATGGCCCAGTTTTTGAATTATATTTGTGCATCTGTGTGCACTTGAGAGGAATGTGTATTCTGTCATTGCTGATTGCACTGGTTTGCTTTATAATACTGTTCAAATCTTCTTGGTCCTTAAAGATTGTTTTTGCCTAATTCATCAACTTCTAAGATAGCAGAATTAAAAGATTAAAATATTTTGTATATTTTAATTTCACATTTTAGTTCTATTTTCTGTTATGTGTTTTGAAGATTTGTCATCATACACAGATGCATTTAGGACTGTATTAATCACCTGATGCCTTTACCTGTTGATTACTATGAAATGCCTTTCTTTATCTCTGATAATATTCTTTGTTTTAAAATCTATTTTTCTGATATTAATAGAGCCACACATGGTCTTTCTCATATTTAGTGTTTTCATGGTATATTTTTCCCCAACCTTTAATGTTTAACTATTTTAAAAGAAAACATTATTCAAAAAAAGTGTATTCAAAAAAAAAGTTGTGCTTATTCTTATTGTGGTAAAAGTTATACATACATACATATGTATATAAATATATATATATATATATAGGTAAAGCATAAGATTTTCCATTTTAATAATTTTCAGGCATAGAATCAGTGACATCAGTTACATTCACAATGTTGTGCAAACCAAAATCTCTATGTAGTCCCAAAATATTGCCATCACTCCAAAGGAAAACTCCTTATCTATTAAGCAGTTTCTCCCTGTTTCCCTCACATAGCCTCTGGCAAAGCACAATCTGAGAACAACCTGTGTTCTGTGTTCTGGAAATTTCATGCAAATGAGATAATCAAATATGTGACCTTTTATATCTGGCTTCTTTCTTTTAGAGAGAGAGAGACAGTGAGAAAGGGGGAGAGAAAAATAGTTTCTTTTTGCCCATCTGTATATTCTTTCTGCTGTTCTTCATTTTCTTTCCTATACATATACTCGTCCAACTGGTATGACTTATTTCCCATTTAAAGCACCTCTTTTAGCATTTCTTGCAAGGTGGGTCTTCTAAAGGAAAACTGTCTCAGCTTTTGCCTGTTTGAAAAGGTCTTTATGTTGCATGCATTTTGGATTTAATTTTTACCTGTATTAAATTCTAGGTTGTTAGTGATTTTCTTTCTTTCAACACTTTTGAGATACCATCTCACTGTCTTCAGGATGCCATTGTTTCCAGTGATTGTTTCTCTATATGGAATGTGTCTTTTTCTGATAGCTTTTAGGATTTTCTCATTTTCTTTGGTTTCAGCAGTTTTACTCTGACATGCTGAGATGTGGTTTTCTTTGTATTTATCTCATTGAGGGTTCTCTGAGATTTTTTTCATATGTGAGATTTATTTTTCATCAGTTTGAGAAAACTCTTGGCATTGTCTCTTCATAAATTTCTTCTGCTCTGTCTCTCACTACTTCATTACCTATGGAATTCACAGAACATGTTACACCCACATAACATAGGTTCCTAGAAGATCTTTCTTTCATTTTTTTTGTATACTTTTCTGTTTGGATTTCAGTTTGAATAAGTTTTATTGCAATCTCTTCAAATGTAAAGTTTATACAGTTTTCATTTCTATACTAAAATTTTTCATTTACTTATGCATACTTTTCCTTTTAAATTCTTTAAGATATTTTTAAGCCCTTACGAGAATTCCACTTCCAACATCTGGCATCAGTGTTTGTTCTGTCTTCCGATTATTCTTCCAATCTAGGTAAAATTCTAGCTTCTTTCCAAGTCTCATAATTATTTAATGCATGTCCAATAGCCTAATCCTTACTTAGTCTCTAAAATGAGCAATCCTTAACCCAGAAAGACAAAAAATGAATTGTGGTTGAATAAACTTGGGTACTAATGCTTACTGTATCCTTCCCCTTGCTGACTAAGATTGCAAGTGGTCATACTGAAGAGATTGAACCATTCCGCAAGAAGGCGATATATTTAGTTATCTTTAATCAAAGAGTGTGCTAGTCTTGTTTTAACACAGAACTTGAGGAAGAAAATAGCTTGCTACATCCCACACAAATTTTGTTTGGAAAATGCTAAATTAGGTCCCTGAAAGGAAAAAAAAATGTCAGGTTTTTTTGTAGTCCTTAATAACTAACTGTTTTGAAAAGGACTTTGCCACTATAGATTATTTCATTAAGACAGGTCTGGATAAGTAAGAAAAGCAGCATATTTGAAATTATAAGAAAAGTTCTAAATTAGATATTTATTGCTTTGATAAATTAGTCATTTTTCAAGGTTCTGAGTGACCACATAGATGACATTTTGTTTTACTTGCCACCAGATGATTTCAATTAAATTATACTAATTTGTAAGCAATTCATAAATATAAATACTTCATACAACTTGTACACTTTGATTTAAAAAATGCCATTTCTAAAGCTTCAAAAATATTAATTCACACATGAGACTTACGTAGCATCACATGTAAACAGGAATGTCTGATTGCTGTACCCTTCTAAGAAATGTCCAATTAAACATACAATGACTGTGACTAAGAATACTATCTTGAAGCAAGAAAGGGTCAGAAAAGTTGAGTCCTGGTTTAAATTATACCAAAATATTACTCAAAGGATAAAAAGACTTTTGATTGTGTGTGTGTGTGTGTGTGTGTGTGTGTGTGTGTGTGTGTGTGTGTGTGCATGCTTTTAATAGATTTGGTACCTCATAAAGGCAGACTAGGAATATCAAACCAAATATTATGCTGAAGAAAAAAAAAAGATGTCTAGACATAATTTAAAATACATATTTTAAAAAACATCAAGAAGCTAACTAGACAGAATCTAAGATCACCAAAATCATGTAAGTACAAGAATGAAGGTAGATGGCTCTTTAAGTACAGATGAGAAGACACTGGGTTCCAGAATTTTGTTAAACCACTGCTCTCTGGGGGCAGGTGATCCAAAGGAGGAAGAGTGAGGCAGAAGAGCACCAGTCCCCACCACCAGTGTAACAAAACCGGCTTCCAGGTTGCCCAGAAAACTGCAAATTTTGAGGCTGTTTGGTGATCACATAAACTATTTCCGAACTGTGACAGATGTAACAAGACACTAAAAATAATTAAATTCATATAAAACTTATAAAATATGCTATTGACCAATAAATTTGTTTTTCATTATTCATGGTATGCCTATAACATATGTCCCTCAACTATTTTTAAAAACATGATTATTATTGAAATAACTAAATACCACATTTATGTACATTAAAGCAAAATGGAGCTCATTGGTTATGTAAAAGCCTTAAATAGCATAAAGAAATTATTCTTGATGCACATTTATGTACTTTAATACTCAGTCGAATCAACCTTTAAGACTATGTTCAGTAGTATTTTCTGAGGATTTTTCCCAGTATTTTCTTAATAGTAAGAGTTTTAATTTTTTTTAATTAACAGAATATTTCTTCTAAGTTGTATGCTATGGTTAAAATTGAGTTAAGATTTGTTCTAAATAATTTCTTGCTTCATATAAATTTCCCTGAAGTCCATGAGGTTTTGAATTGAGAAACCACTCTTTTTAGAACCGTCAATACTCAGTAAACTCAGAACAGTTATGATAAATTGAAGTTACTCTCAAATATACTTATTTTCTCATATTGAAACATCCAAATAGTTCAGTCAAAATATTTTAACAGTTAAGTATATTATTGCCTCCATTCAGAACACCTCCCTTCAGTGAATACTTTTACAAGTCAAAATTTATCAGTATGTTTTCTTTATAATTATTGAATGTTTTTATTTGGTTGATTGGTAAAATTAAAGGCCTTTTCAATTTTGGTTCATCAGTGTTGAATATGTATTTTTCCAATTAAAAACAGAATATTCACAAAAATAAATCTTACAGATTGAAATAGTTGAATATTGAATTTCAAAATTAAATGTCATGTACCATTAGGATTCTCAAATTATAATTTTAATTAATTCCTTGTTTTCAAAGGATGAACTTTAATAATGCTTTAAAATTAAAAAAATCCAGTATGCAAATTTTAAGTACATTTCTGCCTATGAATCCTTTAATTTAGTAAGAACATTATTGTTTTTTCAAGATTCCCTCCATAATTTTTATTTGCATTATTTCTGCAAAACAAATTATTTTATCCTCAATGATAAAGTATTAGACTGGATTTATAATAGCATCACAATAATGTTGGACATTTCAACTTGAACAAATGAACTTCTAAAAGATTTAGTTTGATTCTACTGTTGGGTGAGAAATCAAACTACTATTGAAATTTACTAACTTTCTAGCTGAAACCTCTGAGGACACTGATATCAAAGGCTAGCAGGGCAAAGAGAATTTGCGGATTCCTTAAAGCAAAATACATTCTTAATTTTGACATTCAAACATATGGTAGTATTCATAAAAACTAAACATTTTTAGTTTCAAATAAGTTTGTTTGATATATAAATATGACATACATTTTACCTGTAAATGCATTAAAATCTTTCTGGTAAAATCAGCTGAATAAGAGTTCAGTTAATGAGCTTGCTTTCCATATTATATATATATATAAAATTTTTGTAATGACAATCAACTGTAAGAAACTGGTGTTTATATTTAATGAAAAATATAATTATATTTAAAAGGATGTTTCTTGTCAGTTCCCTATCTTTTCCCTGAGATTGTACTGGTCCATGTAAACTAAAAGCCTGAAGCTTCTGTGGTATACAAAGTGATGATAAACCAAAGAGCATCCACAGAGGAAAATTTATCAGGCACCAGCTCATTAAACAGCAAGTCCTTTGAGTTGCTGGGACTGGGAGACGTTTAATGGCTGAACATAGGAGAGATAAATGGACCCAAACAGGAAGAGAAATATTTTCAGGAAATAACTCTGCACACAAATTGGGGTAAAATTGCTTCTCCTGTGTCTAGAGGGCACAGAGAATGTTGAAGGCACCAGAAATACTGTGGCCAACAAAGAAAAGACAGACTGATTAAGATGAAGAGACAGTTCTGTAATTCTGTTAAAGTTAGCCTTCAGAATTTCAAAGAAAATACTGAAGGGAAGCCAAGTCTTCTGTAGAAACCATCTGATAGAGACTCATTATATAAAGAATCCTTTAAAAGATTTTCAGAAATCGCTGATGCAAAGAACGTTCCACCTTTGGTGAAGAAACCTAGCACCAAGAATTTCGTATCCGGTGCAATACACCATGGAATATACAGAATTGGAATGCAAATCTTGCAAGAAGAGTGATGCAAACTAAGCGAGAATCACACTCTTAACCCAAAGTTAGTCTATCTTTTCCTTTTATGTACGTTAGAATCTCCTAAGAAAGTTTTTAAAAGTGACCATAACCAAGCCTCACCCAACACAAAAGTACAATTCCCAGGTGATTCTAATGGGCTGCCAAGGTTGCTGTCCATTGACATGGCCAGAATTTATCATTCCATTATTTTGCCATGATACATCTGGATAGTTACATCATACCACACTTTATAGTCATTACTGCTTACTGTATATAATTTATCAATCCTGAGCAAAAGCACAAGGAACATACCTCAAATCTAATAAAGGGAGTTCATTAATTGATTCAGCCAAAGTGCTCCACTTTATGGGAACCTTGGAGCTTCTCAGTCAGAAGGACCTAAGAAAATCTAGTTCTGAGTATTTGAGTCATTCAAGAGAACGTGTAAGAGGGAGGGAATATTTGGGAAGGAGCTCTGAAGAAGCAAGGGCAATTTAATTTGTATCTGGAAGAGGGAAGAATTACAAGTCCTAGATGTATCATCTGTAGGTGTGAGAATCCTTTGAGGCAGCAGGGGACAGGAGTGTACTGGATGGCACTTGGGGCGGCACAGTGCCCTTTTCTTTGGCTTATGTTTAGAAATGAGGCCAGATTGATCTTGTCTGTGAATGTTTCCAAGTATTTTTGACATTCTGTGTAATTTTTGTTAAATTAAGCTCAGTAGGAAATACGACAATCTAAATTTGAGTTGTAGGCTTCTAGAGTCTTTTAACCTCCTATGCTGATATAATAAAATACGTATTTTTATTTGAGGGTGTGTTCAGTCATTTTCTGGAAATATTGTTATGTCTCTGTAAAGTTTAGAATTTAAAAAATATACTTTCTAGGGTCTATATACATGTAGACTGGGATGTAGAGTCCTTTTGAGCTTCTAAAATGGAACATTGATAAATAAGAAAACAGGGATCCTCGGAGGATGCTTTAAGACCTATTTCCTATGGGTATGATAGAGTTTGTCTTATTTTCACTGACTACAAAATGCAACACTACTGTATCCTTTCAATTTTACAATGAATCTTAAGCCATGTAGTTTTCTATTGGCTCTGTATGTGTGTGTGTGTGTGTGTGTGTGTGTGTGTGTGTGTTAGGATGTTTGTATATCATACATGCATTATCAAAGAGGAAAATACTTGATCTTTAATATTGTCAGGTGTAATAATCTTCTGCTTCCAGGAAGCTAGAATTTTGAATATAAGTTCCAAGAGAAAAAGAGAACTACTAGTTTAAAATTGAATCCAGGACTGACTTCATGAAAAGAAGTTGGTAAAGAGACAAGGGGAAGAATACATTCACTTCTTGAGATCACCCATTCTAGATACTATCTCATCTATAATATCTAGAATTGTTGATAGATGAGACCAGTACAATCTCAGGGAAAAGATAGGGAATTGACAACAAACATCCTTTTAAATGCAATTATGTTTTTAATTAAAAATAAATAGATGGTTTGTAAAATAAATGGTTGATTGATGAGATACAATAGATATTATAGGTGAGAATAGAGCCTAAAATGTATTCTGCCTGTGAATTAGGGACACTTTTCCTGGGAAGTTAAGATGCCTTTAAAATGTGAAGAAACACTTGGCTGCAAACATCAAGATAAATAAGCACATATAATATGAGAATCACAGCTCCCTATGACATAGGAGGAGTGTCATTCAAATGTCAAAGAAACAGAGCCGGATACAGTGGTCTTTCAAGCAGAAGTTTTGAGGTCATAGAGAAGGTCAATGTGAAAAATAATTCTGCAAGAAGCATTCAAGTAGTTTGGAAAAGAGCATGATTTGAAATTAAATCTGGACAGGCAGAGATTCTTATAAGTTCTGGCAAAAATTGTTAAGCCTTTTAAAAAAAATCAGTAACAGCATTCTCAGGATAACACCAAGGAATGTCAAGGTCATTTAGCATCTGCGATATTTCTATGCTAACAATTGTAATGTGAATTCCAAAGCAGTAAAATAGAAGGTAACTCTTCCGATTGAGATGCCACTGCAATACTCCAGAGAAAGAACGGCAGGGCCTAAGTTTACTGGAGGAACAGCAAGGATGGGAGGAAAATGATAAATGTTAATGAAGTGAAATCAAAATTCTTTGTGTGTTATTAGAAAGAGGGTCTGAGGTTACTCTTTTGTTTCTGATTAGCATGTCAGGGGAGGAAGATGTCATGAACTAAGATTGGAAATACAGGAGATAGAGCAAGATCCAGAGTGGAGAGAAAGATACTGAAGAGAATAGATTAGATGAGAAATCTGAAGAAAGAGCTCAACAGAAATGTAATTTGGGAATTACCCAGTGTTTGAAATGGTAGCTATCGCTAAATAAATGCTGGAGGGAGAAAAGTGATAAAACTTTGGAACGAGATAAGAAGACAGTTAGTAAACGAATGATGAAAGTTACCAACACTAAGGAAGAGAAGCAAACACAGGACGGAGCAGAGACGGTCATGGAGATGAGAAAACACACATTTGGCGCTGGCTCAGAAACCAAGGGAAGAGGCGGTCGGGAGCAGAAGATCTGCACGGTGAAATGAAGCTCCTTGGATGTAGCCATCGAGAGATGATTTTACATCTTCAGCAGAATATTTTAGTGGAATATAGAAGTGAAAACCAGATTGCGGTGGGTGGAGAGAGCAAATACGATGTGAAGAACAGAAGACAGGAAATATGCTGTCTTATATAAAAAAAATCACACACACTTACACAACAAAACTTGTTCTCAGGAAAAGAAAACTAGGGTGACACCATGAGAGAAAATTATTTGAGAAAGCTCTTCGATAAAAAATGTATCTTTTCATTGTTCCACTCTAATAATCGAGGTAGGTATTACTGCAAACCTAACAAACATCAGGCACTATAAAAATTAATATAATACTATATGATATTGGTATTTGACAGTTTTTCCTTAAAATTCAGGTCTATCACCCTAACTGATTCAATAAGATTTTAGAACATACAGAAAGATATAGATATACAATTATCACACATTATTGCTTTCTAATACAGTTGTATAGATATTTTATATACTTAGGATGTTTCAAATTTGAATATTGTTAACTATTTGTTTACTATCTTTACATGTACACTTTAGTACACAAGTATAACCAGCCACTTGCTGAAGAATACATGTGTCCCCCCACCTCCCAATACTAGGGATCCTTTGTTATCATTTTATACCGTCTTATTGCACACAATCTGTAAGGCATACTAATCTGCATTGGTGTTCTGGGTCTTAATGCCAAGCTGTCAAGTTGAAGAACTCAGTCCTGCAGCCTAGAGAACTTTTTATATCTTTAGGTTTCTAAAGAGCAGCCTTGAGAAAGATACCAACTAAATAGGTTATATGATTCTCATATAAAGTGGGACTATGTGAAGTGTAGTATTTTTCGTCTTGCACTGGGCAGAAGATATCTCAGGAAACCACTGGGCCCTCAGAAACTGCGCTGAGGAAATGAGCCTTTGTGTTTGTGTTCCACGCTCTGACACACGTGTATCAGGCACTGAGGTGGCCTACTCCGTGCACCTTGTGACGTGTCAGCATAAGGCTGTCACCCCAGGGGGCCATTAACGTATCCTGTTGTGGGTCAGATGGTGAAGAGCTCTGAGGCTTAAATCATAGCAGAGAGGGAGGATGGATGTAAATAAACAAGACAATGGCATCCAGTTTCTCCAAGTGTGCTAGAATCTTACTCTGATTACAAATTTGGGGAAAAAATTAGGTCAGTTGTGCATAAGGCCCAAGTTGAATAGGCTTCACCTCACTGGATAACTTCCACAGGTGAGATATTGAGGAAAAGCATGAATAGACTAGATGTAAAAGGGAGGAGCAACTGGTCCAGCTGTCAGTGAGATTCAGTCCATCCAGGTCCCTCTAGTTCATGTGATTTATTTCCATGTCATGTATCATGACCCTTAATGCTATCAGAGGCCCAGGGCTTTCTGCTCAGCACCTTCAGATTTTGCATAAATGTCCTGGCAACACTGTGAACTCTATTTATGTAATTCACAATTCAGCACCTCATAGGATGACACATTCATTTGATTCAGAGCTATCTTAGCTCTTCTGATGCCAGGTATGGATGCCTTTTGCATGGAACCAGAGAGTTCCCGAATCTCCTGTGCTTCTGAAACAGAATTTAGGAATGTGATCAGGTCATTCTCTTTTTAACTCCACTGCACTTTCAGGAGAATCTGCTGAAACTTCTTAGTATGTGAAACCATCACATCCTTATACAGCATAAGCAAAAGCAGTTTACTCAAAGCATCCTGGCATATTTTAATGCAACAACTTTTGATAATCATTCATTAAAAAATAAAAGTGCAAATAATCAACCAGATAGAAAAGCAGGAAAATAGACGTAAGTCAGGCATGCCCCAGGCAAACTAGACATGCAGACACCCTATCAAGTGGATCCAGAATTGTTAGTGCCTCTAAGCACCTGGGCAGAAGCAAATGAAAAGCATCTGTGAGAGAAGATAAAATCCTGGGGTTCAATTTTTTCTCTATATATAATTTTTCAAATATGTGAAGAGATAAGACAAACTGAGGGGGAACTAGCAGAAAAAAAACAACAGAGAAAGATCCATGGGCCCCTCAGATAATGGAATTATGAAAATGACTGTAAAATGACTAAGCCAAGTCTGAAAATTTTTCTCAGGGAAGTAAAAGCTACATAAACTGACTTAGTTGATTAAAAATCAAACACTTCCATAAATCTGTAAAGAAAGGACATAAATGAGAACACAATAAAGCAATGTAACATAATTTAATTCTATTTTCTTTCAATGTTTTAAAATATTCTACTGTCCTCCAGCATTCAAAGAGCCGATGTGACTCTAAATGTGCTTCCTTTGTATTTAGTATCCCTGCTTATAGCACCTTTTTTCCCTTTGTCTTTGATATTTTGCAGTAACAAGAATTTATCTCAGTTAGTGCTTCTTCGATCTTAGGATTTAAGTCACCCATTTTGAAAATTTTCAGCCATAATCACCCCAAGTATTGTCTTTTATTTATTTATTTACTTGTTTTTATTAGAGTATTATTGATATACACTCTTATCAAGGTTTCACATGAAAAAACACTGTGGTTACTACATTTACCCATACTATCAAGTCCCCACCCATACACCAATGCAGTCACAGTCCTTGGGTGTAGTAAGATGCCACAGATTCACTATTTGCCTTCTCTGTGCTACACTGTTTTCCCTGTGATCCCCCACACCGTGTGTTCTAAACAAAATACCCCTCAATCCCCTTATCCAACTTTCCCACCTGCCCTCCCACAACCCTCCCCTTTGGTAACCACTAGTCCCTTCTTGAAGTCTCTGAGTCTGCTGCTATTTTGTTCCTTCAGTTTTGCTTCGTTGTTATACTCCACAAATGAGGGAAATCATTTGGCACTTGTCTTTCTCTGCCTTATTTCACTGAGCATAATATCCTCCAGCTCCAACCACGCTGTTGCAAATGGTAGGATTTTTTCTTTTTTATGGCAGAATAGTATTCCATTGTGTATATGTACCACCTTTTCTTTATCCATTCATCTACTGATGGACACTTAGGTTGCTTCCATATCTTGGCTATTGTAAAAAGTGCTGCAATAAACATAGGGGTGCATATGTCTTTTTGAATCTGAGAACTTGTATTCTTTCGGTAAATTCCAAGGACTAGGATTCCGGATCAAATGGCATTTCTACTTTTAGTTTTGTGAGAAACCTCCATATTGCTTTCCACAATGGTTGAACTAGCTTACATTCCCACCAGCAGTGTAGGAGGGTTCCCCTTTCTCTGTATCCTCACCAGCATTTGTTGTTCTTTGTCTTTTGGATGCTGGCCATCCTTACAGGTGTGAGGTGATATCTCATTATGGTTTTAATTTGCATTTCCCTGATGATTAGTGCTGTGGAGCATCTTTTCATGTGTCTGTTGGCAACCTGAATTTCTTCTTCGGAGAACTGTCTCTTCATATCCTCTGCCCAGTTTTTAATTGGGTTATTTGCTTTTTGGGTGTAGAGGCATATAAGTTCTTTATATATTTTGGATGTTAACCCATTGTCAGATATGTCATTTACAAATATATTCTCCCATACTGTAGGATGCCTTTCAGTTCTGTTGATGGTGTCCTTTGCTGTACAGAAACTTTTTAGTTTGATGTGGTCCCATGAGTTCATTTCTGCTTTTGTTTCCCTTGCTCGAGGAGATGCATTCAGGAAGAAGTTGCTCACGCTTATATTCAGATTTTTGCCTATGTTGTCTTCTAAGAGTTTTATGGTTTCATGACTTACATTCAGGTCCTTGATCCATTTCAAGTTTACTTTTGTGTATTGGGTTAAAGAATAATCCAGTTTCATTCTTTTGCATGTGCTGTCCAGTTTGGCCAACACCAGCTGTTGAAGAGGCTGTCATTTACCCATTGCATGTCCATGGCTCCTTTATCATATATTAACTGACAATAAATGGTTGGGTTTATATGAGGGCTCTCTAGTCTGTTCCTTTGGTCTATGGGTCTGTTCTTGTGCCAGTACCAAATTATCTTGAGTGCTGTGGCTTTGTAGTAGAGCTTGATGTTGGGGAGCATAATCCCCCCAGCTTTATTCTTCTTTCTCAGGATTGCTTTGGCTATTCGGGGTGTTTTGTGGTTCCATTTGAATTTTAGAATGATTTTCTCTAGTTCGTTGAAGAATGCTGTTGGTATTTTGATAGGAATTGCATTGAATCTGTAGATTGCTTTAGGCAGGATGGCCATTTTGACAATATTAATTCTTCCTATCCATGAGCATGGGATGTGTTTCCATTTATTGGTATCTTCTTTAATTTCTCTCATGAGTGTCTTACAGTTTTCAGAGTATAGGTCTTTCACTTCCTTCGTTAGGTTTACTCCTAGGTATTTTATTCTTTTTGATGCAACTGTGAATGGAATTGTTTTCCTGATTTCTCTCTTGGCTAGTTCATTGTTAGTGTATGGGAAGGCTACAGATTTCTGCATATTAATTTTGTATCCCGCAACTTTGCTGAATTCAGATATTAGATCTAGTAGTTTTGGAGTGGATTCTTTAGGTTTTTTTATGTACAATATCATGTCATCCACAAACAGGGACCATTTGACTTCTTCCTTGCCAATCTGGGTTCATTTTATTTCCTTATGTTGTCTGATTGCCGTGGCTAGGACCTCCAGTACTATGTTGAATAGAAGTGGGGAAAGAGGAATCCTTCTCTTGCTCCGAATCTTAAAGGAAAAGCTTTCAGCTTCTTGCTGTTAAGTATAATGTTGACTGTGGGCTTGTCATATATGGCCTTTATTATGTTGAGGTACTTGTCCTCTATACCCATTTTGTTTAGAGGTTTTATCATAAATGAATGTTGAATTTTGTCAAATGCTTTTTCAGCATCTATGGAGATGATCATGTAGTTTTTGTCTTTCTTTTTGTTGGTCTGGTGGATGATATTGATGGATTTTTGAATGTTGTACCATCCTTGCTTCCCTGGAATCAATCCTACTTGATCATGATGGATGATCTTCTTGATGTATTTTTGAATACCTAAACCAGAGATCTGCTCTGTGAGCACAAACCTACAATTCATGGTACTTGCATGATACTGTCGTGATTACAGGGTTGGAAAGCTAAGACAGGCAGAATTCTTTCATCTTTTGCAACACTTCTAATAATAAAAGCACATAATAATACCAGCTATCATTATTGTACCCTAAATGTGTGCCAGGAACTAGATAAGCACTTTATATTTAACTTCTAAGAATCATACTGGAATCTAAAAACAGATTCAATCACTTGCTGATGGTCACATGTTAGGTCTTGTGCTGCCTGTGGGGGTTTCCCTCCTTTTCATTTCTGTGTTCAATTTATCCAAAGTTTAATATCAATTTCAATTGATGGAATTATTCATAAGTTTTCTATTTTGTTTCCTTTTCAGATATATGTGCTTTTTTCAAAGTGCACTATTCTTGCTTTATCAATTCTATTTTTAAATTTATCTTTTTGAACACATTAACATGCATATTTTAAAGCATAACTCATGTTATTATCGAACCCATTTTGTGCATGTAAGATCTCATATTTGCTTCATCTACTGATTCTTAAAGAGTTTGTTTCCTTTTTTGCTTTGAGTTTTGGCTCAACATCCTAACTTACGTATTAGACAAATTCCTGCCCAAAAGAAGGAGCCCATTTCAATATTCCCCAAAGCTTTGTGGCTTTACTTTATGCTCTGTAATGGCATCCTTTCCTCCTCCTTCTCTGTCATGTGGGAAACCCCTTTGTCGCTGTAGAGCTGACATATGCATTTAAAAATATCCTATTACATTTCATCTGGACTTTCAGTATGTTTGGAGTAAAAATGAGAGATGTCTTCAGTCCTCTTTCCCAGAAGATAAATCTCTTGAATTGGATACTAGAAAGACAGTTTAATATTGTGTCTTCTTGGTTCATGGCTTGGGGAAATCTATCTGTATGTGTAGACCTACACTGTAGAAATTCAATAGGACTCTCTGGAAGCCTTCACATTGGAAAATTCTACAATTTCTCCCTTACCTCTTGCTTTACAGTTCTGACTTTATGGACTGGAAGGACATTTCAGTCAACCACAATTTTGGTACCTCTACCAGGGTCAGGGAATGGGATGAATTGTTCAACTTCAAGAATGACCACCACTCTCAGAGAGACTATTGCCTTGACCACCATGCTCTTCCTTCCATCCTTTATATAAACTGGGGAAAGATCATGGTTGGTGGTCTTACTAAAATAAAATACAAACAAACAAAACTGTGTTTTATTTGCAAGTCTGAATTAGGAAAAATAAACTGCACTACACCTATTCCAAATAGTTTTCTCTGAATGCCTAAGATAAGTCAGAGTTTTTGCCTTAAGACAGATTTGCCTATCCTCCCAAATGTTACCATATTATCATTAAAATAATTACACACCTCAGAGTATTCCCCAATAAGCTGTAACTTCCAAGAATATATTGGCAGGCATAGAGTAGTTTCTTAATAAATAATAATAAAAATAATTTAAAATATAACTCATGGGAATTAGTAACATTTTGCAATGAAAATACTTAAGACCATACGTTTATCTTCAAAAATACTGATAGTAATTTTTAAATGACACAAAAAGTCAGTATAGCAAGAGTAATTATAATTCTTGGAATAATTCATTTGGTCATGTTTTTGGGATGCAACATATTTGTGCTTCTAGAAGTCCTCAGTGACTACTCTGGCTCTTTACCTTATATTAGAAATTGACAGCTCATTAACAGCTCATTAGGAATGCTGTTAACTGTGCAAAAGAAATATATTCTGCACAGTAGATACTTAGTTGTGAAATGTAATCAAGTTTAGGCCGATTGAGAACTTCAGGGAAAATAAACAACTCTGCTTAGGAATAATGGAAAAGCACACACATGCAGGGTTAAAATAACAAAAAATGAAAATGCCATACATTTCAATGTATTTCAAAAGATACCCCAAGGTGACATATTTTCTTTTTCTCTTCCTTTTTCTCTGACTGCCAATTTATAGAAGTTGTCTGTCAATCTCCAATTCCCTTGAAAACACATTCACTCATCATTCATTCCAGTTTCCTAAATATAAATTATTTCATCTAAACTTTGGAGATTATTTGGAATGATTTGTCAGTAGAGCCAAATCACTTTTTATGAATAAACACACTAAAGGAAAATATAGTAAAATATTTTTTTTAAATTAAGAAAAAATTATCCCAAAGTTAAAAAAATACCCATATCTATGCTTTGAGAATGATTTTAACTTAAAAAAAATTAACAGTAGTTTAGACTGAAGATAGGGAAGCTGTGGCCCATGGGTCAAATCCAGCTTATTTCCTGTTTCTATAAATATAGTTTTATTGGAACTAGCCATACTTATTTATTTTGGAATTATCTATGATTGCTTTCATACTATAATAATAGAATGGAGTAGTTGCAAAAGACACCATGTGGTCCAGAAAGCCCCAAATATTTTATATCTGGCTTTTACTGTTTTGCTGACCTCTGGTTAGACTGAGATAATTTTTTATTTATCTTGAGATTTATGCCTTTTGAGTTTAAAATAGTACATAGGTATAGGGAATATTCTTTTTATAGGAAAACTCACAAAACTGGACATCTTTACTTTTGGACTTTGAACATCTTTAAATCTTTAGTTATAAGTAAATTATAGATAAACTATAGAATGATTTTAAGCTTAAAGTATTATTCTTGTGTTCACTTCCTTTCTTTGTTATAACAGCAGGGATGGGATCTCACCCCAAAGTTGTAGTATACAACAAATGAATTTTGAAATGTTTTTATTAGACTCTCTATTTTGAATCTGTAGTTATCAGGGTAGTAAAAATTTGAACTCAGTGTGTCAATTTTTATATTTTCTTCATTCAAAATTTCTATGTCTATATAAGCTACAGAAGTATTGGGAGGACTGGTTATGGATATTGACTACTTTCTCTTCTAATATAATAATTGTTCTTGTGGTTTGTGCTTTTGGTTTTAGTCATTAATCCAAACACATGATCCCAGAGCTAACAGTAATGTTTATCATCAGACATACTATTTTCCAGGCATTTCATGCTTATTGGATGTTGCTCCCATTTCAAGACCATTCATCTGGACTGTGGTGAACAAATCTCTATAGGCCATATTTATCTATTTTTTCTCTGTAACACCTTTATTTTGTTTTTTGTGTAGTCTTCTTATCACTTACTGGGAGTAAGAAACAGAGACCCTTTTCTGCAACATACCGATACCTTAACATTTCTACTCTGTCTCCCTCCATTCACTGCAAAAAAGGATGCTCTGCCTTTCTTAAATCCACTTTTGCAATATATTTATTTATGCCCAGTAGTATTGTCCTTTGAGAGATAATGGATTGTATAAGAAAAGCTCAAAAGAAGAGCACATATCAATATATCTTGCCATTTCTCTCTGCAAAACCAAGGCACCCAAATATCAAGTTTGTTTACATGAAGGTGAGAGGAGAAAAAGGAAAACAAATCTGGGAAACAAAAACAAAAGTCTGTTAAGAGTTCAGAAATAATATTTCACTACACTGATTGCTTGCTATTGCCATCTCAATGTTAGTCAAATATAAACTTTTTATATCATTATCCTCAGTACAAATACATTATTGGATCAGGAGAAGTTATTTTAAGGCAAAGCAGCAGGTAATAATAGTATAATGTGATAATTGTTAATATGTGATAATTGTCAAATCTTAGTAGTATAATGTGATAACTGTTAATACCATTTCAATGTATATATCTACTGCAAGGCAGTGTGGGTGTGTGAGCCATGCAGTCACTCAGGGCTTCAGTATGATGGAGGCTGTACCATTCTGAGATCCACCCTTTGAAACATGAGTCCTTTCTCAGCATCAAAAGGAAACAAGAGACTAGAACACTGTGTGGGGACTTTACTCTGGCTCAGCCTACATGTGAAATATATTGCTTAAGTTCAGTTATTATTGACTAAAGTTAGTAGACACTTCCACTTTAGAAAAATATAGTTTGAAACTGAATCTTTTGTGGGCCCAGAAAGGAGAACTGTGAAGTAAGACATAATAGTATTTCTAATACAGGAGATATTATGTGATGCTAAATTCCTAACTATTTTAAACATTTATTTAGAAAAATCTCATGAATCATACTTTCAAACCAAATGATAAAAAATTTTACAATGCAAGGGAACCATTCTTTCTTGGAACAAAGAGAATAAACTGAGAAAATGAGTTTGTCTAGTCAGAAACAAGTGAGGATATTTCTTCATTCTAGGGGAAACAAGTGAAGGCTTTCTCCTCCAGTACATATATATAATGCATGTGCATATTAAATTTCACTTTGGATAGCGTGATTTGAAAACTAAGGCAAGCAAGATTAAAAGACTAAAGAGAAAAAGGATGAATTAAATTTTAACACAATATAATAATTTTCTCATATGTGTATTTAAGATAATCAGAAATGCATGTTTTATTATTATTTGCTGATTTGAACCAAAGAATATGGTAATGATTTTTACAGACCAAATGTTTTTTTAAGTGCTAGAAAAGTAGAAACAATTATCATGAGTACAAATGTATCTGGAATTACACATTAGAGCTCTTCCAATCACAAGTTTATCGCATTGTGAAACAACAACAACAAAAAAACTGTTTAGTTGGAAAGAACTTGTAAAGCAAAATAGATTTGAGTCAGCAAACAAGCCTCGTGGCTGCAAAGACCCGATTCACTTCCTTTCGTTAGTTCCCCCTATCAAGTAAACTGAAGTTTACATTACCATCTTCAAAGTTTAATTTACTTTCTTAGTCAAGCAATTACCCATATTTATAGAAGCCTGACAGTTCTAGGGAGGAAAAGTGCTGACAGTGGCACCAGGAAGAGGAAAGAGGGATTTAAAAAACGTAAATCTCTATTTAAAATGCTAATGAAAGATTTCTCTAAAAGTGCATGTGATTATAATTTAGCAAAATTTTAACTTTTGGGGTGCTAGTACATCTATTCATTTTTAATCAGAATTTTGGTTTTCTTCAATTATATAGTCATTTATTTCATCCAGATTCACAAGCATATAATCTTACCTAAGTAAATTTAAGCTTAATGTTGGGAAAAAGAGAGAATATCCTCAGTCTATAGGAAGCTGTCATTCTTAACATACATAGATATTAATAAATAAAATAGTTGCATTTATATATTTTACATATAATGTATTTTATTTTACTGTATGGACATGAACATAAACTTAGCTGACTCAGAATCCAGACCATGACAGACTGTTGTGGCTGCATATCCACCTGATGTCCCATAGTCAGGTGCTTTTTCTCTCCCAGGACTCAGAAGTACTCTAGTAATTGTGTTTGACTGGGCCTAATTCAAATGGCTTATCTGTTGCAGAGCTCTTTCTTGCTCTTAACTCACTAAAAGCTGGCAGCCTTCCATGTAACTCAAAAAGATGTATTGAATCTATATTCCCAAATGTGTTATTGCCATTGAAATTTTGCCACTCTAATTTTGCTACTCATTTCAATAATTGTTCTCTAACTCCCTTGCTTCTGATAGTTAAGCATCAACATACACCCTGTAATATTTTGGGATCTTCCCATCCCCACTGCTATCTGGGCCTTCAGTTCTATAATAATAGCAGCATCTACTCTCACCACCAAGTTGCAGAGAAAACCCAACACTGAGTTCTGCGTGATGCTGTCGCCTCTCTGTCCAGCACAACGCCTGCTGCTTTCGTAGACATAGTGTCCTTAGACCACCCCCAGTGCTCAGGGAGCGCAGTCTGCTGGAGAGTATTCACACCTTACTTAGGAAGTCCACTCCCTTCACTGAATCTTTTGATCTCTTACTGTTAACAAAGGTCCTTTTCTCATGTCTTCATTTAATGTTAGTCATCACATTCCCCAAACTTTTAAGGTCCATCCTAGAAATATGTAAGAAGTTTCTTAGGGTCTTTATCAGAGTGAAATAGTCTCTTTTCTTTCTTAAAGACCCAGTACTTCCCTATCCAGTTATGTGGTCCATTAACCCCAATTATTATTGTGATGACCTGGAAGGGAAATGGGGGTATATCATCAAGAAAATGCTTATTTTCTTGAGAAGCAAAGGTCACAGTGATATCTTCCATCAGGGGTTGGAGGGTAGTACTAGGTTTCAAGAGAAAGTAGTGGGCACTCCGACCCACCTAGAGGGATCACAGGGATATGGGAATTTAAGGTTTTCAAATGCCCCCTGCCATTTCTAGGGGTATCATCCCTTCCTAATCAGGGCCTTGATCTCAGCATAGCCAACTCACTTAAGTTGAAAATTCAACCTCCTCTGGATCTCTGCTACCCTTATAATTAAGTTCTTGGCCTTCAGTTGTTTTCTGTTCTCCACTGGAGATGAGACTTTCTATATGTTACCAAGAAGGACCTCTTGCTTTCAAATGTAGCTTTAATTTGATACCCACAGCCTTTCATTCTCTTTCTCCAATGCATCCATTGACCCCAGCAACAGAACCAATTCCACTATCCTACCTAAGGGCTTCCTCTGAACTTCTCACAAGATGGTGGTATCGATTTCACCAATGAGTCTCTTTTTGCTTCCCATGAAGGTCATCATCGGGGTGCATTCCACCATCCAGCTGTGATGATTTTTCCTTGCTGGTAGTTTTTAGGTGATCAACCTTAAAAATCTCATTTTTGAGTCTCCTTCTGGGACTACTCTGACATCATTTATCTTGGATCAAGTTTCCAGGAATTAAATTCTGAGATAGAGATTTGTATGCAATTATTAGGGGCATTTCTTATAAATACCTGTGAGAAAATGAGGGAAGTATTCTCAGGCAGAAAGAGGAATTAAACTGTGAAACAGTCATAGCACAAAACTCTGTCTGACTTCAGGGAGATCCAGAGCTGGACTGGCCCTTTGGAATTATCCAGCCCTGAAGGCAGGTAGCTGGGCTCTTAGTATTCTTGCATGTAGAACGGCCTCTATGCCTGCCACAGGAGGTAAGCTGGGCATGAGGTACAAGGTGACATTGGATGTAATGGTTCTCTTTGGCTGAGGGCAATTCTTAGAAAGGTCCTCATGTGAAAGTGGTCATCTACCAACACTCTTAGCAGCTGGGCATGAGTCTGATGGTAGGATCTGGGTGGTACATCACAGCTTCCATCTCAATATTCCAATATTCTTATTTAGATTATCTTTCATTTTCTGTAATAAATTGTCTCTTTCTTACACACACACACACACACACACACACACATACACAGTGGCTTTGACTAACTTAAGTACCCCATATAACTGACTGAGATTATCTCAGAATAACTGCTTCTGTATCTCTACCCTCTTGATTTCAGATCTTATTTTCATCTGCTACTTCCTTCTAACACATTCCCCATACATGTTAAAATTATAAAGGCCCACTTTTCTGTGATCTTAGATTCTGCCTTAGAGGACATTTGAGTAAACCCATGAGATATTATATTACAATTCTACAACGGTATTTTTAAAAATACTGTTTTATCCCCTTGTGATTTTTCACTCCAAAATTAGAAAAATGGAGTGTTTGTATAGAATTTGGAAAGACATCAAAGTTAAAAATTTAACATTTAGTACATAAAAAATTTTCTTGTACTCATCAGAATTTTGGAGACTCAGTATATAAGCTTTCAAAGTGTTGCCACTAATCCTTCCTTTTTTTTTATTAAAGACATTTGCATGAACAGAAGACATTGTTTTTAACAGTTCACAAGCTTCTGCTGTTTTTATACTCTCTGAAGGCTGTATCATCTTTTAATGTCAATGTAGTTGGTTGCCATAGGAATCGTCATGATGTCACTCACTATTTAAGTCTAAAAATAAACAGCAAGAACAGATGGGCATTTAAGAATGAAGGGCAGACTTTTAATGCACATGTTCTTGGAAACAAAGAAAAACAGGTTAAAAATCACATGCAAAAAATAATACTATACTATCTGTGAGATATAAAAAATTAGGAAGTGTTTCCAGAGTCAGCTCTCTGAGTCCCTGGCTTGGAATGAGGGACATCAGAGCTTAAGGAGCAGAAAAGGCATTCTCACCACGTCTGAAATGGGGTCTTGTCTAAATGGGGCTGGAACTGGATGCTGGTTACAATATATTGATACCAGTAATTCCAAGCAGGGATGGGACTGAGATGGACTAAGCAGAAATGTGAACTTAGTTTTTAAAAAATTGGTGTCAGTGGGATAACAGTTAAAAAAAAAACAGTAATATGTGGGAGGACCAGTAGAAACATGTTTGACATTCATGGCCAGGAATCAAAGAAGGCACGTGTCTAGGTGTGAAATGTCAATAAGAATCACTGAAAATGCTTTTGTTCTAAAATTGCTGCATCATTTACTTCTAGAAGAAGATGTACAGCTATGTCTATTATTACATTCTTTGTCATAAAACCTCACCCTGACATACAATATTTACAAATTACTCAAAATATAACATTTAAAGTACTATAGGCACTAGTATAGAGGGGTCACATGGAAATCAAACCAGGTAAGTCAGTGTAAAAGGGGAACACACTACCAACTAAAAATTAACACAATTTAAATAATACTCAGACACAGACTTTTTAGATTATTTGTTTTTAAAATATTGATTAGGGATGATAAAAAGTCTAAAGATGACTTCCTCTGCATGGCTTTGTTTTGTTTAGCTCTGTTTATCTGCCTAGAAAAATTTACTCAATGGTCACTAATTTATAACTCAAAAATATAAGAACAAATAAAAATCAACCTTCTGAAGACATACTGAGTTAATTCAAAGTGGACATGCAAATGAAAATTCAACACAAAAATTATTAAGAAAACTGCTTTTAAACTATTTTACCCTCCACTGATTTTCATTATGTGATCTTTTTAAGTTCCTACTGATGTATTTTAATTTAGGTATAAACTATCCTGAGTCATGAGCCTATGGAAACAGGTGTCCAAAATAAGAGGCGATGGAGTTGTGGAAAGAAGTGTCCTTAGGGTAAAGAGAGCCACCATTGGAGCTTTGTTCCTGAAGGTCTCTGCATATTACCCCTTCCAGTTATTTTTAAATGTGTTTATTATTGTGTTAATGTAAGGAGAGACACATTCCTACAGCCAGGGGGCTACATTGAGACGCTATTTTGTAAGAAGTACTGTTTTCCTCCAGACTATGAACTCTAAAAGTGAGTTGGGTATTTGAGTTCACCTCTCCTTATGATTTCAAATTTTCTTTTTTTTTTTGAATCACAAATGAGAGTTTGTTATAGACTGAATATTTATGTTCTCCCAAAATTCTTTTGTTGAAACTATCTCCCAGTGTGATGGTATTAAGCAGTAGGACCTTTGGGAGATAATTAGGTTTCGATGAGGTTATGAGAGCTGAGTCTTCATGCATGGGAGTGGTGTCCTAAGAAAATGTGAAGTGGAATAAAAGGACAGTATTTACCTCCTCATACATAAATATCTCCTAATATCCTCTATGTGCAACTAAGAAGCCATGATTAGATTAATACATTTTTATGTTTTTTTTCATTATCATGATCTGATGGAAGTAAAATTGATGGTAATTTTCACATTGTCAAAAAACATGAAGTAATTCACAAGTGGTCAGTGGGCGCGCTAAATGCTATTGTAATGTAGCTGTTGAGCATCCGGTATTTAATTTGCTGATAATACATATGATGGCATACAGGTAAATAGTTGGATAATGATATTCAAAACACTGGATTAAGATTTTGAAAATGATAAGAGTTCATTTATCTCTTTTGAACACTTCCCAAAGAGAAAAGATATTCATCTCTCTTAAAAGATGAACATCCATCCTTGCACATTTCCACAAAAAGAAGCCAGGTCTCATCTCATGTTGACTTTCAGTGCCATCCATAAACTGACCTCACCTTACCAACATAAACCATGTTTATTTTTAAATACCCCCAATGCATTGAATAGATTTTTAAACTTCGTTTTTTAAACTATCATTTCAGCTTGGCTTGCAGTTTTTTATCCTTATGTGACTTTCTTTAAATATTGGGAGACATGTTTGCATCTTTTCTTCATTTTTCAAATTAGAATAGTTGTCCTTCATTTACAGTCTCACCTTCTCTCCAGCCTCTCCTTAACTTCCAATCTACTCTTAGAGAAAAAATGTGGATTATAATCACACTATAAACTTCCTAAGCTCTCATTTGCTTTTCCACCATCTACATGGTTGATAATGACCTGCCCCGGACACTACACTTCCCTTGACCACTAATGTTTGTTTTGAGGATGAATCTGTGGGACACAGTCTAGACCTTAATGAACTTTCTTTCCATGACATTATTCTGCATTTCCTCCATTTTGAAACACACTTCCCTTGAGTTTCTAAGACAAAAAAATTAGTTTTTCTCCAACCCCTTTTCTAACTACTTTTCAGTCTTTCTTCTCCTTTTTTTAGGCCCTTTTTTCCTGGCCTATCCACAAAATAATTGATATTTCAAGTTCTATCCTTAAAGATGCCCTTACAGACCCACACACTTCTTATGCCTCCATATCTTGCTTGGCTTTGTCACTGATCTCAACATTTTCAAATCTCATAGAAATGCTGATGGGACCACGCTGGTTCTTCAGCACTTACGTCAGGGTGTTGTCACTTAAGCGTTGCAAAGATAACAGTAATTGTATGTGCTAATGTGTGGCTCTCAGCTCCTTTTGGACACCCTGCTATACCATCTTCTGTAGTCTAGTTTCTACAGTACTTGTGTAGCCATTCACACCTGAAATCTGGGAATTACCCTAGACATTCCCTTTCTTTAGTGGGTGAGATGCCATGTGCTTTCTCTTACTGCTCCTTATCTCATTGGCCAAAAAGCCCTGTTACTGTATTTCTAAATTTCTCTTCATGCAATTTATTTTCCATCCCACTATTGCCTTTTTCTCCTTTTCCATGTCCATACTGCTTATATTTCTTAACAGCAGCTAATCTGATTTCAGTCTAAGTACACAAGCCTTAAAAATGCCATAAAGACACTTTCCAGTTTCACTTAATGCTACTTGAATTTGCTTTTTTATATCAGGTTCACTCAGATCTTCTTATCTTTACACATATTATTTTTTTTGCTGACATATCACTGATCCCCACTGTCATGTATCCCTAGGAAACCTTAACTGATTCTATACGATTCATGTAAATAGCTTTTCTGGCAGGAAAATCTCCTCAATAGACTCCTCGCCCATCCAATGTGACCAGATCATATGTTCCTCTTCTTGCCCGCTTAAATACATACCATTATTTCTGTGTTATATTTATCGTATTCAGATTTATTTACTTATTTTTCTGTCAGCTTCATGAAGGCAGATATTGTGTACTCTATATCTGTGTCCTGAACTGAAGGACTTGCAAATATAGTGAATAATGAATGAATAAGTAAAACCCAGATATTATGGACAATGAAATCATATAAACATTTAATTGTATAATTTGAGTCTGTTCATTTTATTTAAAGTTCTTTAAAATTGGCTAGACATAGATGTGCAAGCAAGTACATGGTAGATATGCATAAAACCTAAGCACTGTATTTTATCCATTGTCAATATGATTGTACCTTTTGCTTGCCTCCTATGGCACTCTGCCACTCACAGACATTTTTACTTGTCTTTGGAGCTCAAGTGTGTCTCTCTTCTCACTCCTTTTGCTCCTCTCATGTCTGTGTTTCCCACTTTTGTAAATTTTTAGCTCCATGTAAAAGATATTGAAGGGCCTATGAAGTCATGACACAGGAGACTATATGCAATCATTTAGATTGCTTAATCTGTGGAGTGAAAGCTGAGATGAGCAATCTCGCCAAGAATCCTCAGCTTGTTGAAATGTTTGGGGAACATACAGATCTCATTAATTATTTAGAAAAATCATGTAATAGAAGTAAGGTAACCTTGTGGAATGTTTACTCATGGGAATTTGGAATCTTGAGAAGGGAATGGTTAAAGATTTATTTAGCAGTCATCATCATACATGATTATTTATCTACGAGTAACTTTATCTCAAACACTGAACACAAATATTCAGGAACAACGGATATCTAAAACTAGGTCTCTGTTCCAACTCAAGTATGGTCATTGTTCCCAGGAGAGTAAGTGTAGCACCTGATTCGGGAAGCAATTTCCCCTATCCTATAATGTTTACTCAGCAATTTGGAATGGAAATAACTATCGCTTCGAAGGCAGAAACCCAGTAAGCAACACTAATCATTGTGAACTGACTTTCAGAGAATAACCAATTTAGGATCATCTACTCCTTCTTACAGTCTCACTCTCATCCCCATAAATATTGTAAAACCATTATGTCAAGTATCATCTTACCTGAAAAATTGGATTGGATAAGTTCTAAAATGTATTGATAGGAAAGAAATATTAGGGTTCCAGGATTGAATAGCTGAGAAACAAAATAAGGTGCTCTCATCTAGACAAGATAAGAAGAATAAAGTGGATAGATTTTCATTAAAATATTTATGATAAAGCTATAATAATTGTCACCCTATTATTGATGCATGTCTAGCAAAAGAAAAATGAAATATGTAAACATAATAACTATGTAGTGATACTTGATATGTTATTTATAACAAGATGACACTTCCATAAAGTAGAAAGATTGTCTCTTCCATGAATGGTGTTGGAAAAAATAGGAAATTTTTAGTGTGTGTATGCTACTTCTACTACATTAAAAATTATGCATAGAGTATTAAACTAAGTGAAAAGGCAATTCAATAAATTGGTAAATAAATATATAATAAAACTTAAAAAATATCATCCATGAGAATATTTTCATGACCTGACAGTATAGATAGATTTTTTTTAAATATACAAATCATACAAACCATTAAGGAAAATAGAGTGGTGACAGTTAATTTAAGAAGTTGTGTCCATCAAGAGCACCGCTGAGACCATGAGAAAATAAGGTACAAAATTTGAATTTATATTTACAACTCAAATAGTCGTCAAAATTCCTCTACATGGAATACAAAGAACTGTGTTAAAGCAAGGACAAAGTTAGATATCCTAAAATAAAAAACAAAAGATTGAGACAGTTTGCTAAAATGTTTACTTAAATGGCCAGTAAGTATATGTAAATATGATAAATTCATAGGAAATAAAAAGTACTGGTTAGAAACTATGAGTATCAGAATGTCTAACGTTACTTTTGAGTACTAATTGTAGATAAAAAGTTGAGCGAGACGGACTCTGATGATATAAACAGATAAAAATATTTTGGGCAATATATCACTCTTCGGTAAAATAAATGCTGTATTTACCTTATGGTACAGAAACATTTCGATATACACCATAGTGAGTTGTGTGCACTTAAGCACTAGAAAATATACGCAAGACTATTCAAAGCTCATACCTGGAAGCAAACTAAATATGTTCAAACAATTGAGTAGATAAATAAACTGCATTTAGTCTAATAATGGAATATTTTACAGCAGTGAAAATGAATGGCAAGTGCTGTATCCAACAAGAATGAGTTAAAATGGAATGCATTTTCAAATTGGAAAACTAAAAAGAAAAGCAAGGAAGAAAACACTTATTTTGGGGGGTGTGCAAAACAACACCTTCATGATGAGTAGGTAACCAATAAATTATGTATAATATAAAGCTAAAAAATGGATAAACTGTGGAAAATAAAGAGTTGGTGGGGTCAATCATATCTTTGTAAGTGTATATCTAAGTCTGGAAGAGTGTGGAAATTCAGGTTGTTTTTTTTGGTTTTATAAACAATATAATCACATGAACCTTGAAAATATAAAATAATAACATGCCTAACAAAAGTGGCATAAAGGAAAAGTAGGAAGAAGTTCTTGGACAATAGTTTCCTCATTTTTTGATACTTAAAAAAAAACAGGTCTAAAAGTTAATAAATAAAGTAATTGATATATAAAAACAATCTATAAAACTTCAAAAGGACATAATGCTACCATGAAGGTAAGTAGAAAAGAAAACCAAGAAAGATTAGCAAAAAATGTGAAGGAAACTTTAAAAACCGAAATAACAAAATGGTGACCATAGACAGATTATAAAACTCTTATATAAATAAAGGTACATGGGATTAATTTATCCAGTTAAGTTTTAAGAGTAAAATAACAATGTTTGGATTACCACAGAGACATATAACACAATGTGGCTCAAAATGATTGAAATTAAATATTTGGCAAAATATATGACAAATCCATGGTAAGAAAAGAAAACAAAGTTTGAATTCAGACCAAGGCAATAGATAAGGAAAAAAAGGGTACTAAAATATAATAACCATGAATATATGGTGACCATAAAATATCACATAAAACTGTATTATAATAAATACAAAGATGAAAAGGGTAAATACAGAAGACCTAACAAACTGGACAAAAGTCCTAGAAGTGTATAGAGAACACAATCATCTCAGTAAGTGTGATCTAACAGATTCATTTAAATCCATATGATTTGAAAACAGCAACCATTATTTTTTTAACGCATGAATGGAAATATTGTAAAAAGTACCTATATACTAGGACAAATAGAAATTATGTCAACATTTGCAGAGTAAAATCACATTCTCTGATGAAAATGTAAAGAAAAAATAATTGAATAGTAAAAGGAAAAGAATAGACCAACCAATGAAATTCAAGAAAAAAATAGCTATTGAAATAAAAAAAAATTAAGACACAAATTGCAGATCACAGAGAATAATGGTAACAAACATGCTAATTTCCCCCAATTCCTGGTTCTGGCAAAACATGGTTAAAGATTGTCATTTGACTAACAGTAACTAAAGGCTTGCATTTCAAGATTTCAAGACTTATATTTCTAATCAAGAAAAGAAAAAAATTGTGCAGTGAATAAAAATGATAGAAAACAATAATAAAATTAATGTAATAAAACTGGAAGAAATAATGTAATGAAACATACAAGAAATGAGTAAGTTAGAAAAATAATAAAACAGGAAAATTTGTATTTTACAAAAACCCACATCAGTTGTTCATTAAAAATAAAACACATCTATGCCATTAGCTAACCTAATCAAGACAAAATTATCTTGAATGCACCAAGAAGTTATGAGAAAGAAAAATAAACATAAGCACAAAGGAAATGTAGTAAGTGAAGAGATCATAATTTGCCTAGTCCTGAAGATAAATTTGAAAGTGAACTGACATGTGACAAAGCCAATAAATTTCAATGCATGACTTCTCTCTCTTTTTCTCTCTCTCTCTCACACACACACATTTTTAAAAAAGGTATAAACATTTCAAAGGTGAATTTAAGTAAAAAATTTCAGAATAGGTCATTCCAATTCTCTATTTAAGATGTGCTAAGGAGTCTTCTATTAAATGTGTATTCTTGGACTTAGAACCATTGACATCACTAAAGAGCTTAGTAGACCTATTTATTTAAACAAAATTTGCAATTTTAACAAAACACTCTAGTAATTCATATGCATATGAAAGTATGAGAAGTCCTGTATTAGAGCAATGGTTCTCAGAATCATTTACACATTACAATAACCCAGAGAGCTGTTAAATGAGTGAAGAATAAACAGGAAAAAAAATATGGACCTCATACCCAGATTTATAATTAAACCAGTGTGGAGTGGCTCCCAGACAATAATAATTAAAAACAAAAAAATTGTTCTAGATTGGCGAACTAGACTACAGCATATGTATCAGGTGTGAATTGTGTATAAACATAAAATATTTTTATTTTTGCTAATAAATGATATCAACATCATGTGCTAGGACCATATGGCATGATCATTGTAGGGAAATTTTTAAGGTACCAATTAGCATAGCTCATCCTCTGTGGTAAATTTAGGATAGTCTGGTGATTTCTGTAATAGAAGGCAAATATGAAAATTTTACTCACTACATTATTAGGGGTCTCAGTATTAGGGGGTTCCTTGCATTGGGGCTATTTCCCTTGCTCTTACTCCAGTCCCGCTTGTCTAGGCACAAGACTCACCACAACACTCTCAGCTGTGGGAAGAGGGAGAGAATAGTTGGGCAGGGTGAGAAGTTTACAAAAGTTGTAACTACCAGCAGTTGCTGATGAGTTTGGAGCTCCTCTCTTCGTGGGATGCTCTGTATCCCCCAGCCCTTGGTCTCATCCACCTCTCGTTAAGAAATCTGGTCAGTTTTCTGGACCAGCAACTTTCAGATGGATGATTTAAAGTGTCTGTTTTAATGACTGGCTACAGAAACGTGAAGCCCTGTGGCAGAAACCATACCATGGGGATTAGTATGGAAGGACATTATTAAAATCCAGAATTCTTGTCTCCCAGGGAGAAGATATTCTCTTCAGTTAATGCTGTCTTTATAGGGCAAAGGAGCAGGGGCAAAGGAGTGGCTACTTGCTTTGCTCATTGCAAACCCTGCAGTGTGGTTTCTAATACTGAAGTATATAGTGCTGGAATGTGGAAGGTAAATTCTATTGGTTATCTCTAGAGCGGCAGTCAGTCAAAACGGGGTTAGACTAATAAAAAAATAAATGTTTATGTTGGAAGTTATTCATATATAATATATATATGTTTGTGTGTGTGTATATATATATATATATAAACATAACATCTCACTATCTGTAAACAAGGTTCTCCTAGAATCATGCTTAATTTATCCACTAAAAATGTTCTAAACAGATTTATGAACAATGGAAGTAACTCTCTAACCACTCTCATTAAAACCTATTCTGTACTGTAGCTCCACGAGTAAGGGGGTTCCCCTCTCGGGACAAATTCCCTATTAATCTTATGAAACCAAAGGAGGAGAAGGGGAAGGGTAGGTTGGGAGAAATTCTTATTTCTTACAGCTTGCTTGGCATCCCTAGCCAGGCCTGGCCTCGGCCCACACTCTCCTGCATGACAGCCCCTTCTGGGAGGAACGTTATGGGAGGGGCTGTGGTGACTGACTGGAAGCAGACAAATTAGGTACTAGAGGGGCGGTGAGAATGGCCATTTTCTCTCCACCCTTTGCCCCTATTGGCCACTAGGCTCTGCAGTGGTAAACACCCACTGATATGTGAATGGACTAAGGCTAGGCAGGAGATTCCGGGAAATACTGCCATTTACCCTACATGTAAGTTTGTCTAAAGAAATTTGTTTAAAAAGTTGTATTTTGAATAGAAAAGCATGTTAATATTAACAAGCGATAGAACTGCAGAAAATTAAAAGATAACAATACTAAAATATTATGGGTACAATATTAGATTTCAGTTAACACAACTATGGTATGTTTATCAAAACTAAGAAATTAATATTTATATAATGCCATTAGCTAAACTGCAGACTTTATTGGATTTCTCCAGTTTTTCCATTTTCCAGCCATCTATCTATATACTATGACAGAAATACACAAACCAATGGAAAATAATAAAGTCTTTTGTTAAATGATAAATGTAGCTCTTCATATTAGTGAGTAAATGATTAATTGTAAAAAACATTTTATTTCCTAAAAATTGGGTAGTTATTTAAAAACAGTTTACATTTTTCATTACACTAAGATAAAATATAGGTGGAATCAAGGTTTATGTGCTTTTTTGAAAAAAGAGTTCACTGGAAAAGCACTAGAAAAAATTATGAGGCTCTAAATATAGTATTGGAGTAGATAAGGCTCTAAGTAGTATGATTTGAAATTTGGAAGCCAAAGTGAAAATATCAGATGAATATGTTTAATATAACTTTTTAACTATTAGCAGGGGAAAATTCTCTGTAACCACATTCTATCAATAAATTAAGGAAGCACATTTGCAATGAATGACAAAGGAATAGGTCCTGCAATATACATATTGCTCTAATAAATAAGGAAAATAAAGCAGAATTTAAAAATGGAGAAAGTCAGGAACAGGCAGAGCACTGTTTAAATGAAATTAAAAAAAAATACATGACCTCTATCAAAATACATATATGTAACAATCAATAATATGTCATTTTCAGAGCTCAGATGGGCAAAGATAAGAATGAATTAGTTAATATAAATCTTACATAATTTGTTTAAAACTCCATATTATTATACATTACTAGTAGGAATACAAAATGACACAAACTATGAGAAGAATTTGTGTCAATATTTATCAATATAGAAATTCATATACTTTAATTCCTTTTTGTGTTGTATATGCTACAGGTATACTTATATACATGCAGAATTATTGATGTATATAATATATATAATAATCTCTGTAGCAATGTTTTTACTAGAAGAAAATATTTACAGCAACAAAACATCCACACTTACAAACTTTGGAAAACCTTTCTCTGGTAAAGAGAAGATAGCGTGACTTTACTGGGACAGCTTATTTTATGGTAGGATTATGTAGGTCACTAATTCTTGATAACAAATGTTTCTCATGTCTCAGTATGTTTTATTTAACCCCATTTCACTGCCAGTTTTAAAAATGTGTATTTGTTGCTATTAGATTATTTTTATTTAAAAAATTACCCAGGAGTAGTTTAACATTATGCACAAAGGATCTCCTAGTTTTCACTTTTTGTTTTATTTACCCTAGTAACTAGATAACCAGTGGGGGAAATAGCCCTTAAGACATGATAGGTAGATCATATTCAGAAACTTGGACTAGTTTCATATTGTCCAAGGGAATAAATGTGCAGCCTATTCCTTTGTAATTTGATAATACCACACATTCTATAGGACCCTAGTAAACTAATATAAGCTCTTAACCAAATAAGAAGATTCCTTGATTATGCATTTCCCACTTATAGACAGTGATGTAGAATTATTTCCTACTACAGAAATGTAAACACTGGATGTTAAGAGTGAGATGAGTTACCTGAAATGCTGCATTTCTCCAACAATATAAACTTTGCAGATTATCACAACTCTTATAAAAAGAACATTCAAAGAATTTGGGAAATTACTGATGGCTCCTGAAAGGCACTGTGGCATCCTGAAGACGACTATCTAGTTGCCAGCTGGACCCATGAGGTCACTTGTCTGCAGAGAATGTACCACTGGGCCTCTTGCCTATTCTGCCAGTGATGGCAGTGAGCAGGCTTCCAGCACATGCTCAGCTCTGCCTGGGTAGGGCCAAGCCAGAGTCGGAGTGGAAGAGCTTAGTAATTTGAAGTGCACACCAATTTTCTGTTCTGCATATGGAGGGAAATCACTAATCAAGTGATTTCTTGATCATTCACTAAGGAAAGACTGTCACACCCACTGAGCTGTGTCCATGAAATGCCTCATGACCACCTCAACTTTTAGCATTATTGGAGACAAAATCATCGGAAACTATTCTCAACTTTTAAATGTTAAACTCCTTTGGTCCACAGACGTGGAGATAAATGTGGATTGTGACTGATGCATTTAAACTCTTACCACAAGAATCCTATCATAATTAATAATGATTTCAAAATCTTTGTAGATAATGCATCTAGTATTCTGGCTCCACAGCTGCTTCACCTCCTCTCCTCCCATGACCACCACCTAACCCCTTGGTCATTTCCTGCCCTGGTCAATACAGACAGCTACACCACCATGATCCCAATATCAACACTGCCTTCCATCTTTGCAGCTCACTCTTTCTGGTATCCCATCTCTAGTAACTCTAAGACACCCCTGAAATATATTATCCATTGGCCCAGCTATATTTGTAACATCCAGCGCTCTAATGTCTTTACCCCTCTCTTTACAGAGGTTGGATCCTACAACCCATTATTTATCTTCTTCCTTGTATACACCCTCAGCTTTCCTGCGATTTTCTCCCTTCCTCCTATTCACCTGATAAAAGTTAAACCTTTTGTTTAATCCAAACCTCACCTATACCCCAACTGCAACCCACTCCCTGAACTTGGCTGCCTGAAGGTTCCATTTAAATTCATGGCCATTCAACTAAGTTACTGTTTCATGTACTCTCCCTCTTTGAATCACCAAGGTTCCCTCTCCAATTGCCACTGTGAACTGATAATCCTGCTTCTTTTTTCCCCACTGAGAAAGCTGAAAACATGAGAAGAGAAATTCTTTATCTCCCTGCATACCCAAATCTAATTGCATCAGAAACACATACTCTGCCTTCTGTATGAAGTTCTTATCATTATCAAGGCCAACTCTTTCACCTCTGTATTAAATCCTTTCCCTTCCCATCTAGGTAAAGAAATTCACTGGATCACTGATATCAATTTTATGCTTTATCATTAATTTTTTTTAAATTGGTTATAAACATAGATGATATAGAACTTCATTCTTGAGAAAAATAATCACTTTCAACACCTCCTTCACTTCCTGCCTCATTTTTCATAAATATTCATCATCAAACTCCATAAAGGGGTTGTCGATAGGCCTAAGCCTAGGTCTCCAATTCCTCTCTTCCATTATCTTATGAACATTCTTCAAACTTTCGTTTTTATCACTGTGTCCAAATTACATTTATCAGGGTTATGAATGATATTATATCCACTTTCTCAATCTTTAGAGTAGTCAGTTTTTAGAGCTGGAAATATTACCCTTATCAGCATCAGTTTCCTTGATCACTCTCTCTTTGACTAAAATCATACTATTTATCCCACAAGGCACATTTTATACCTTCTTATTTTGTAAGGTCTTCCCTGATCTCTAAGACAAGAGGAGTCCCTGCTGCTACATGCTTCCATAGAACATTCTTTCAAATTCTCTTGGTACCATTTGCATAATGCATGAATTTCCTACCAGAATGTAACCTTCTTAAGGACAAAATCATGTCTGTTTGTAGTACATAATTCTAGTTCTTAACACACTGCTGGCATATGGCAGTTGCTCAATAAATATGTTGAAATGAATAAATGAGCACATGTATATTTTGTAAGATATTTCCTGTTCCTTTTCTCTGGTATTTCTGACACCTTATCAGTTTTATTCTGATAAAGAAGAATAAAGAGCTCCAGAAATATTTCACATATTTTGGCTCAAGTTACACAGAGACCCAAATAATACCTATTACTTTGCTTATGGAGAAGGGATGAGAAAAATAATACTAACATCAATTCCAGGATAGTATGTGACCTCGCAAAGGTTAGGAGTTATAAACTGTTCAGACAAAACAATTTGAAAATATATTCAATAGTGTTCTTTATTAAACAAATCTACATTGATTAGTTGAGAGGCTGACATCAAGACAATATCGTAATTTGTGAGCCTTATCCTTGAACATCCAGGTTGAAATGAACCTCAGAGCTTTTACACAGTCCTGCATCTGGGACTTTTCATGCAGATCTCTGCTTTGTGGCTTCATCTCCGTCAGGTTTTTGCTCAGATGAAAACTGTATCCTCTTCCTAATACCCCCTTGCCAGCTTTTAACCCCATAGACTAATCATCAGCTAACATCCTGGATATTTTACTCATTTATTTTTTTCTTGTCTTTCACCCTTCCCCCAAGATTGCAAGCATCCTAGGTAAGGGGTTCTGTTGTCTTTATTCACTGTGATACAGACAGTGATTTAAAAATCGCCTGACACAGGAAATCACTCAATAAACATTGATTGATATTAATAAGCTTTAACCTCTTAGAGTCTTTCCTCAAAAAGCAATGCCACAGAGTTAACAGCTAAAGCCACTTTTCCCTTTAAAATAGACCCATGCCAATTACAGCAAAATTAATTATATTAAATTCAATTAAAATTACATCTGCTTAGGGAAAGTTGCATCCTCATCTCAAGATTTCTGTGGACTTGGAAGGAGTAACATGTTTGCATGTTTATTCCTATCTTTCTAGAGGTTTCTGCTCCCAAGTTGGTCCAGTTTAGGTGGTCTGAATACATCCCACCATGCTTTTCCTTCTGATCCTTCCATGAACCCAGCCCGTGAACACAGAAGTGCCCTTGATCTTTACCAAGCAAAAACCTACTATACATGGAAATCTTTTGTGGGACTACTAGACTTTACTGATCTTTTAATGAGCTAGAATACATCACAGAAATGCTACTATGATTGAATATTTAACACTCTTCTTAAAACCTCAAACCATCTCCCCAACACAATTTCTGCCACATTGTCTCATCCTCCCTGGCCCCTAGGGGGTCTCCCTTTTTCTCTCACCTCTTCTCAATCCCAAACCAACATTTCTACTTATATATTAAGCAAGACAATTTAGAGTTCATTTGTTTGTTTTTAAATTTTTTGTCCTTAGTCAATATCAACCCTCAAAGTTGTTTCTCCATCAAGCAGTTTAGCAAAATATACTCCTAAACAAAGTTGATTCTTACCCCCGGAGAAAACCTGGTATATTATATATATACGGTCTGGTATTCATTTTAAAAACATCTATTAGCACATAACCATGTAACACAAACTCAATCTATGTGGGCTGTTTTGCTCTTTTCAATTGTGCTTCCCGAAAAATACATATACTCACTCACTTTGCTGAAACCACCAAGAGGCAGCTGTGTGGACAGATGGCCTGTGTTGACTATAGTGCAATAAACTATATTAAATGCAATTAACACATTTTCTTACTTCTAACAGGAAGTAGTTGAGTGTCATCTATTTCGACCAAACTACCTTTTGGGTGTACACATGCATTCATAAATCCTCAGATGCCAGGCGTTTTTTAAGTGAGCACTTCTGTCAGTATGTATAAAAATGTCTAAGCTCTTGATTATAATTACTGCTAGTTATAAAAAAAAAAGAGGGAAGAATATCCACACTGACCATAATTATTTGGCTAAGATACTGGTTGAATAGTAGTTTTACTTTTATAATTCACAGCTATTTGGGGTTTTTTTGCTGAAATAGCCTTTAAGAAAAATAGTGTTTACTAAAGAAGCAGCCAAATTTAATTTATATCAGTTACAGTAAAGAAAAATAAATTAGTTTTCTTCCCAGAAAAATCTCTGTCAATAAGGTCAAGTCTAATTTACGAAAATGTAAAATGATAAATTCATGTAAATCCCAGTTGATAAAACACTATTTATACACTTAAAAATTGATGAATTTTTTCATTTAATAGAAGCTCATAAGAAAGTGCTGAGTTTAATTACTTTAAGTTATGAATGACAAGTTATTATTTGATCATATATTAGAGCTTATTAAAAGTTGTTGAATATTTGATATAATCATAAAAATCTAAGCATATCACCAATATAGTTATCACTGTTCTGAGTTTGTTAAATAGAAAACTGAAACACAAAGAGAAAAGTGAATATATCATCCAGATCACAGAATGTTAAATTTGTACTTCAGTTTTTAGTAGTCTGAATCCAAATCAGAAGCTCTGAACTTGATGCTACCAAACCTGCCAGCATCAGTCCCCACTGTCTGTCAGCAGATGAGACAAAAGACTGAATCCAGTCACTCGAATATGAAAGGTATTTGTTAACTACATTAATTATAACTTTTTCTTCAGTATAAAAGTGAGCACTTTCATAGTACCTCATATGAACATTCAAATATTGTTTATAATATCACCTAAAATAAACAGCAAACAAAATCTATAAATGTTGAACCCAAAGGCTCCCATTTAACAATCAATATCTAATAACAATACCTATAGTCTATGTTTCATGTGGCATTTAGAAGGAAATGATACCATTTCTAAGTCATTTTTAGTAAAGAGCTAAGGTCATATTAACAAGTAAAACATAATTTGAAGTAATTATAACTGACTAATTCATTATCTGAAGAGATGGTCTCAAAATTATTTTTGGACATTATTATGGTATTCAAACACATTTTCTACAAGGTGCATAATTTTCCATACTTTTCTGTTTAATACTGCATATGTCTAAAAACCAGACATCATAAAACCATCTAAACATGCATGGAAATTTATATCACTGAAGTGACTTACTGTATACTTCTACAAATAAATAGCCATTTCAAGAAATAGAATTCTTTGGAAAAATCCCCCATTAACTTTTACTTTTTAATACGCCCTCTATTAAAGTCATAATCTGTATCCTTGAAATAAATTTAGGAACAACAGAAATTTTAGAGTTAAACCTATATCTGTACTATGTATCATGGAAGAGGACTAATGAATTCTGAATTATACCACATGAAAAGCAAATTGCACAGACTTGAATCCAACACCTTTGTAAAGTGTACCTCTTTGATAGAAATGTCAAAAACACTTGTACTGATTTTTCATTTTCCGTGTTACACTTCCATTTATATAAGGTCAAAAAGAAGATATTTTGGATTTAAATTTTTTTGATGTTCCTTAATATGGAGAAATAGAATATGTGTTATGAAATCAGACATCAACCACCAAGTTTACTGAGCAATTGCTGTTACCACTGTTACTGTTAATTTTTAGGCTCTAAGTGAGCCACAAGTTTCCCCCATCTCATATCAGAGGATTGGAACTCGTCTAATGCATCCTCAGCATGGTGATGACAACAATAGGGGAATCTAGAAGCAGTAATCTGCATGATTCTAACCTCAAAGTGCTTATAGACTCTGTGAAAAAGACTGATTCACAAGGACAAACAGCAAAAGTATGAGAACAAACATACATGAAATGTAAATGGTCAGTTATAAACCACAGTTTCATAAAGTTGCCAAGGGAACGTTTTTGGTGAAAATGTATGCTGGTGGAGGTTAACTATACTCAATGTGGAGATCATTTTGCAATATGTACAAATATAAAATTACTATGTTGCACACCTGAAACTAATATATGTCAATTATATTTAAATTATTTTAAAAGCCCTTATGTAGACTCTGTTCATGTCAGTGTTTCCGTTGTTCTTTTTGTTTGTGGTGGGTAATTTTCCTTTTCAGTTTCTCTTAAAATCATAGCAATTCATTTTCAACCATCTGGGCTTCTGTCTTGGTATTCAAAAAAGCACTGTTAATGATAGACCTTCATCCTCCTTCCACTATTTGCAGTGTATTTCCATATAACGAAGTAAAATTCTGAGTGTGTGTTTCTTTTATGTTACTATGTGTCTATTATCTTTAATGTTTTCCTATTTCATAAACAATAAACATAGAAAGGCGTATCAGTACTCTCATAGTCTTCTTCATTGCCTCTCTCTAGATTTAGAATGCAGATCCATCTACCTGTTAAAAATACAACCTTTCTTAAATAATTAACCCTAAGAGGAACTCCTTATTCATTCTACTTAGGACTAATAACTGTCAGCTTCCCTTCTGCAAGTTATTGAATTCATAGCCCTCATATAGTGCTTATGAAATACTTTCCTAAATTAAATATATATAGAGATGTACACATATAAATAGATATATATTAATATAGAATTTCTTCTTTTCTAAATTATATGCTTTCTGAGGCTTGAGTCTATAGCTTCTACATCATGATATAAATCACTATAACAAGACTAATGCCACACATATATCAAAGTGTGTTTAATAAGTTGAAAAATAAATTGAAGAGTGCTGAAATGTATCTTTAACTGATCATTTTTAACATAACACTTCATTTTTAAACATAGGTTGATTTAATTATGATTTTAATTTTACAAAAACATCTCCCTTTAATTTCTTACATGTTATCTTTTTAGTCTAGATTTAATGCCTTCCTATTTATCTTTGAGAAACTTTCCAAAATCCTTGGGTTTGGTTTAGAAGATATTTCCATGAAAAAAATCATCCATGTCACACGGAGATTAAGGAGAGAGAGTCTTACCATTTGTATTTCCTTCAAAGTTCAAACTGGTATAAAAACCTGACATTCTCAAGGGATCTTTAATTTTACCATTTTTATCATTGTCATCATCATTACTACTCATTTAAAATGAAATAAAATTGTTCATTATTTTTTCCTGTAATTTCTTTGAAAAATACAATAAAAATATTAAGTCTAAATGCCATTTCATTACAACAAATCCTTAGATGATTGCTACTATTCATTATTACATTTCTTAAATCTACAAATTTAATTCAGACTCCCTAACTTATGTGCCAAACTATCAGAAGATAGTTTTATATGGAATAAGAATTCACAAATAAATGCCATTCTGAAATTCCAGGATAATTATGAAAAGGTTTTATAGTACTTATAATAACCAAAGTGCTGTAAATTAAAATAATTTTTAGATAATTTCAATTTAACAAAAAATCATTTTAAATTCAAATATTTGTAATATCCAGTATTCTTAGATTATAAAGAAAGGGTTGTTCTTATAAGTTCATAAGGAAAATTCCAGTACTAAGGGTGGTGGTGTCATATCCAGCACATTTAAAAATGCAGTAACTTTTGATTCAACAATTTCCTTTTAGGTATTTATCCTGTTGAAATATTCCCCAGTCATTTCCCACTATTATGAAAAAGCATATTCATATCAGAATTATTTGGAATCGTAAAAAAATTGGAAAGGATGTAAATGAGAAAATTTAAGTAAATTATTGTTCACTAGCAGAATTATAATGTTACATTTTTATACTAAGCATATTGAAATTGATTTAAGTTAAAAAATAAAATTTATAATTTTATTTTTATAAAAAGACACATTTTACGTATGTGTATATATAGTAACACTGAAGTCCATGCCTTAAAAATTTCTGGAAAGTCACCTATAAAAAGCACAGAAGGCATAATTAGCGAATGGGACATAGATAGGTACACATATAAGATGAGGTGCAGGAGCAGGCATACATATGTATTTCCATTTTCTATATACTGGAATGTTAGATGGCATTGCTCTGTTGCTGACTGCTGGAATTTGCTTGGCTTAGTCATTTGACTTAGCTAGCCAGAAATGAGAATTCTATTCAACACATGATGGGGAATGTAAATGCCTGAATCAGACATTATTATAATTTTGAAGATGAAAAGCAACTTTACTCTTTTAATATCTAATTAAACATGGCAAAGGAGGTTGATGCATGTGTAACATGTAACTGAAGTCCTAAAGGTCATTCATAATTCCTGGTATTCCAATAAATATAGCTTTTTTAAAAAAATATGTTTTTAAAATCAATTCGAGAAAGGGCTGTTCAGCTAAAACGGTAATGAATGATTGATTTTAATTTTCCTTTATATAAAAATTAATGCATAAAACAGTATTCTTGAATGAAAATGAAAAATATAGGTATAGGTGTTAAATACAGTATTGGGAAATAGTAGGCATTCAACATTTAGCTTATTATAATTATTTTGTTACAGTTAGTCAATGAATTCTTACAATGAAAACTGTTTTTCCTAACTTCCAGGACAATTTTCTTCTTTATTTTTTACATGATATACACATTTTTAGAAAAAGGTAGAAATGCAGTTCAAATGAATAGAACCTTCAGTTTATTCAAACTTCGTGTGCACAGTTCTGGTGCACAGTGGTGAAGATGGTAAGAAATTGTTCTATTTTTTAAAGAAAAATTCTGTACATTTTTCTGCTAATTTTCTAACATTACTGCGTCAGGCTCTTTGTCAAGCTCCCAGTTCAGTCTTCCCATTAGCTATTCCCACTGCTGGCATTACTCTCCACCTACTATTTATGAGAATAAGTGTTACTTAATATGAAGGTCTTATTCTTAAACATCCTATCCAGAGAGGTATTTCCTAAATAATTAATATAGTAAGAAATTTCTATTAAGTCCTTTCATTACACAGTAACAGGAAATGTAGCAAGATCACTTAGCAAGTTTTGTTACCAAGGTTATATTTAATTGTTTATTTACCATTGATATTCACCAGGTCGCTGACCTTATTCACTTCACTCAGCACAATAACCCCAATGTGGAACCCCGTGCCTCACAGAGTAAGTGGTCACTATGCATCTGCTAAGTGAACAAGAAGGTTTTAGCTAACTGTTTTGAGTTGCACCACATTCAGGCAAAATCCTGTCCCCTTGAACAATGACTACATTTAAAATAACATTCTTTGACAGCAGGTATTATAAGTTAAAATACTTTTCATGGGCTCCTAAACCTACACAAAATTTACCTTTCTACCTCTTAAACTGTCCAGGAAAATAACCTGGACCCCAACACGGTTAGCAGAGTAGCATCCTCTCTTCCCTTGTGCACCTAGTTTACAGGTTTCGAGCTGAAGTTGGGATAACAGAAAGCTATAAAGGACTTTTTGCCACCAGAAATAAAAAACATATCTGGATCAAACATTGTTTTCTTTGGAGTTTTTATAATTCACTGACTCAGTTTGCTGGAGCTTTGACTTTCTCCCCATTACTGAAACTCAAATTCAAGAGTTAGAGAAAAATAGGATTCAAAGAGGCAGACAGTCAACTAAATATAATAGCCCTTAAAATAATGAGTTATCAGAGGATGTCAAATAGGAACCCGACACAAGGGAGGAATCTCACAAATACATTTAATCCAACCCACTTTCTGGGAGGATATTCTTAAAATGTGGATGACAACAGACACTATCTTGAGACATTAGTCTCTCGTTCCTCTTCTTTCTATAGTGTCACAGAAACAGAATAGAAAATATCTTATAAGCACCAGTTAGGAGTGAAAACTATTTATAAAAGGCCAAAACTATTTATAAAAGGCTGTTATGAAGTATAAATATTTGTCACCTTGAATAAGAACACGTTTAATCACAAAACTTGCATTGGAATGTTTCCTACCACGTTTTTTAATATCAAATATTTTAAACCAGAGATATTTTCCAAACTTTATCATATGTGTGAATTGCTAGGAAATGTTTTTAAAAGGCAAATTCTGAATCAGAATTCTTGAGTTAGGGCCTGAGATTTTGTATTTTTAACAACCTCCCAGGTGATGTTAATGTGATTAATTTATGGACCCATACTTTGAATAACAAAGATGTTAGACTATGACAATTATTTGTTAATGGTTTAATATGCATTAATAGTATTACTTAATTGTAAAATGTATTAGAGATTATAAAGATTTTAAGACCTTCTCTCTTCTAATCCTCCCAGAAGTCCCATGAATAGTTTAAATCTGTTATTATAATTATTGCTTAATAAAGAAAATGATGCTCAGGAATGTCACATTATTTAACCAAGACCACAGTCTATGATGCGTACATTGTCATTTTATAATTGCAGTCTACCTCATTCTAACAGGTAAAAATTGCAACCAACCAAAATAAAACTGTGCTATCTATTCAAAATTTACTTATCCATGTAGTATTCTTAATGTAATCAATCTTAGTGTATTTTAACCCCTCTCCAGCAATGATCTGGACAATTTTCTCTTATTTTTAAAAATAGAAAAGCATTTTAAACTTTATAACTTCGGCATATATTTATGTTAATTTAAAATTCTGATACATATTTTAAATTCTTGAATATTTATTGATTTGTCTTCATTTACAAAGGTATGCATTTGATCAATATTTATTGAATTTCTATTCTTTGCTTGATATAGTACTTAGTAACAGTATGAACATTAAAAAATTATAGTAAAACAAATATAATACATGTAAACAAAAAGCATACATTTCTGTTATAGAGATACAGTGTAGCAAAACAGAGAACAATTTTTTAAAAAGAGAGTGATGGGCTAAAAAAAAGCAATGCTGAGCTAGAAATGCCTATCAGAAGTGATCTGCGCATAGACGAGGCTGCATCAAACTTTACTGTAATTTCCATATACCAGATTCACGGCAGGTCTGGATATATTCTGTTCTACTGTTCAAGAATATGGTTTATGAAGGAAGTAGGTTGTTATAAAAATTAGGTGAATATACAAGAACAGAATAACCACAACTTCAAGGACCAAACTAAGAAGAATGAAATAGAGTTGAATTAAGAATTCCAAAACTGTCAGGTTGGTACTGGTTTTCCTGTTGGGTAACAGGAAAAACAGAAAATAACTCAATGGTACAGAACACCAGAATTAATCAAGACTCACATCCCAAGTGTCTGTCATGTTTCGATAGACAGTACTCTGCATTGTGGCATCCTTGGGCCCATTGAGTACAAGAGGCATGTTACGTGGAAAATGAGGAGCCTGTCTCTCCTGTTGCCTTCCCTGCATCATTGCACATCCATTCCAGGCAGAGAAAGCCTGCCAAAGCCTCAGGAACTATGCGCTTATGCGGAAAGACATGTGGAAACAAGGAGGGGCTGTGTAATCAGGTTTGAAAAGTCTGAACCTATCTAGAGTGGCTGCAGCCACCTGCCATGGAGTAAAGACACAGGTCTTGACTCCATGGCAGCATAACTAGTTCTCAGGTAGAAACCTATAGACTCAAAAAAATGATTATTCAAATACATAGATATTTAAGAAATAAACAGATAAGGGGAATTTTCTTGAAATCTTCATGTTTTATCTTGCATTATTAATAAGCTAGTACCCAGAATAGAGTGGACTTGTCATTTGTTTATTTAAAGTTGTTACATTATAAATTTATTTCACTGATAATATGAGGAGTATAAATTCAAGAACTAACCATATCTTATATTAAAATGCAATCTTCAATATGAAAATGTTAAAATGTGAATATATGAGAGAATACAAGAGTTCACTCAAGATGATAAGAGGGAAAGATGTTTTTCAAATCAATTCCTAAATCTTGAAGAAAGACCTCAACCTATATTTTAGAATCAACTTTAAAGAAAATATTTTTTTCTTGATACTGAATATAAAATGCATAGTCATGCTGTCAAGTGTTGCTATATTTTTTGACTTTTGTGATTTTTTCTTTCAGTTTTGCATTCCTCCAAGGACAGAGATGATACAATTTCACTGTAATATTTTAGGATAATTTATTTCAGGGGAAAGAGCTCTAACCACTCGCTTTATAAAGTGTTGTAGTTTATTTGCAATTTTGTTCCTTAGAAATTCTTCCAAACATTCAACCTATTACATATTTAAGTATGTTGGTCCTCCATCTTTTAAGTATATACATTTAAAAAAAAATCATTATATTCAGTACCTTTGTTGTTCCAATGAATGTCAATCAGCTTTTTTCGAGGGAATACTTTCTCCTTTAAACTTCATTAGTTTCATCAATATTCTTCTTACTTTTCTGTTTCACTTTCAAAATTTTACTCTGTAAGTGGTTTCCTCCTTTCAGATAAGACTATACTCTCTTTATACATAAAGGCACTTCAAATGACCAATTAAATTAAGAAATCATTCAGGGAAATTGGGTGGAACTATTTTACTGTGTGGGAGGTTAATATCATGTCCTTGTTGAGAAAATGTCAGATTGAACACATTCTTTTACAACCCATATTTGGCCAGCAGCTCAGCCTGCAAATCCCAGTTTTGTTCATGAATATCTGGAGGTGATGGGCAGAGAGACCCTGGCACTGAGAGAGAATGGAGACAAAATTGGTCTTCACTGATATTACCAGGAAAATACTACTTCCTACCTAAGAGGAATGGAAGTGATGAATACAGTAATTCATTTACTCATCCAAAAATATGTTTTTAATACTTAAAGACACTGTTAGCCTTGGTGATTTTACATCTTACCTAGTTTATATAAGTATTATATAATAGCATAAGAGAATGATATAAATATAATGCTTAAATAATTTTAGATTTTACAGAAACTTTAAAGATGATTCTAGTTCAATCCTCATTTTGGCTGTTGAATAACACGTTGAACATCTCAAACGTAGTTGTTTCAAAGGCACAAAAAGAGGTAAAACTAGCTTTAGTCATAGCCAATCTTGCTTCATATGCTCAAGATTACTCTCCGGGTCTGCTTTTGTTTCCATCATTTTCTATTAATATTTTTTAACAGTGTGTTGTTTGTGTTTTTCTTTTTGATTTTAATTGCTTAATTATTCACTTTTATTCCATTCCTTCCTGTATTCTAAACTCTTTTGTCTCTTCTTTTTACATTTATTAGTACAACAGCACATTTTTTAAGGGCTAAGACATTTTGGACAGGTTTTTAGTTCAGTATTTTTTTATTAGTGATGTATTTTATCCACTAATATTAGAGAAATGATGATATGTTGTAAAAAAAAGGTTTTGTAAAATCACAGTTGATTATTCTATGGAGGTTTACTGAGAACTGACATCTGTTTGAATAAAGAGCTATAATCTGGCCAGAGATGTCTACAGTCACCTAGCCTCATAACCATAGATTATATCATACAAAGTATGATGGTACAGGGTAAAAAAAAGGAACTATATGTTTTATAATACTTCTTCTAATGAATGAACAGTGTCCATTCTTAGCAATCATATATTTCAAACACTCACATGAATTTTTAATAATAATGGATGCCTCATTGAATTCCTTATTAAAAATTTTAAGAAAAGGAGAGATGTGACTTGGCATGAAATGATAGCCGTTAAAGAAACATGGCATTCCTATTATGTCTATCAGGCAATATTAAGTGATACTGTCAACATTTAAAAGTAATGGCTGCCGCAGTTTGTGAAAATGGACTGTCAATGTAAGCTTAATCAAATCGTTGAACTAGAAAACTAAGTGCAATTAATTTGACCATGGTGATTATTCCAACAATGAAAACGTTTCTTTGTTAAAGAGCTGCACTCCCTAGAGCTAAACAAATCCACCTTGTTTTGCATTCCTAACCGAACATTAGCATTGATATTATATGACATTTATCCTTACTCGTTGGTAAAAATACTGGCTTTTCTGTAATCCTTAATCAGGTGTCAAATTAATTCTGAGAAGCTTCTACAAATGATAAAAGTACCCTCATTTGTTTTCCTTATTGGTCCATTTAGTTTTTGGCAAACTATTCTCTTCTATTAATCATTAGAAAATTTTTAACCTTTCTTGGCAGAGTTGGCTTTAGAGTACATAAACTATAAGTATGAAAGGGCACTTTATGGAGAAGTGTGCAGATGCAGAAGGAAACTAGAAAATACTCAGAGAAAAAAACAAGAGAATTGAGAACCACACATCATTAGGCATTTGTGAAGCAGTAATGGCATGAGAAGAACTCGTAAAATGGGGTCGCATCATTGCGGGGCATACCAGTTGAGATGTGGTTAAAACTGTGTTTCTCAAAATACAAAGAAGGTGGCCTCAGTATAGAATATCTCACAGGAGGATTTTGTCTAACTCTTACTCCAGGAAGTTCAATTATCTGGAATATTTATTGATAAAACTTTGAGACTAAATATTTTTAGTATGACTTGAATAAGTTAATGAAAAGAATCATGAATATACATGGTCTATATAATTGATAAAACACTAAACTTAAATTCTAGAAATGTTTTTTTATTAATTACTCTCTTGCATAATTGATTTCAAGACTATGCATTCAATGTATTACACTTACTATATACCAAATATATATTGATTGTTTAATATATTTCATTCTATGTAAACAAAGAAAATCACCAATAAAACATTATGATAATAATAGTAGCTAATATTCATTGGGTATTCCTAGAGGCCAGATACTCTTCCTAAGAGCTCTAATGTGTTAACATACTCAATCTTGACAATGACTTTATGAAAGTAAGTGCTATCATCATGTTCCTCATTTTACAGGTAAAGAAAGTGAGATCATAAAGATTAAGTAATGTTTGAAAAACTAGCATATCATAGGATATAATCCCAGGCGAACTAATTCATGTAGTAAACTACCATGTTCTCTCTCTCTCTCTCTCTCTCTCTCTCACACACACACACACACACACACACACACACTCCCCTACACATTGTCTCTTGAAAGCAGAGAGCAATTCAGGACACAACTTACTCTTAGAATTTTTAGAGATATTTTTAAAAGGTAAAGATGAACAAAAGAAATAGTATTTCTCATGGACAAAATTAAAGGAGAATTTTAAGTACTACTATTCAGGAATTACAATTCCATTGGTTCATTTCCACTTCTTAGGGAGAGAGGCAAGAAAGAGAGAGAGGGGCTGGGAGAGGGAGAAAGGGAGAGAGAATGGGAATGGGAGAGGGAGAGAGAAACTCTGAAAAAGAATCATTAATGTGGATTGCCTACAGTCTAGATATGTTACTCTTTAGTTAACATACCACCAACTAATATTTAATCAGAGCGTTGATGGAATATGGTTGGTCTCAGAAGCTGAAACATACCAAAGAATCTCTTTAATAAAAACTGTCTCCTCCTCAGTCCCTCTAAAGGGCATTCTCGGTCTCAACTTTCTCAGCAAGTGAACCCAGTCAGGTCCTGATGACAATCCGTCTGTGTACTGCCAAATTATCCAATATCCTCTTTCTATCACTGCCAGAGCTGTAGATTCATACAGACATACTAATTGGTAGAGTGAGGTAGGAAACCCAAGAAAAGGACGAAGATTTTTTTAACCCAGGAAAGGAGGGGGCTTCGTGGCGTCGCGGCATTGGTAGGGTACAGAGAGGCCTGGGATATCTCAGCCGGACTCTGGAACCAATTAACCGCAAGATAAGGAAAAGCTGTTTTTCTTTAACCTTGTAGTAAAGGTGTAAAAGACAGGCCCCGCTGCTCCCGGGGCTCAGCCTCTAGGTATGAATCCGCTGAGCCAGTGCCCGCACGAATACACTGCTTCTACCCAAAAGTCCTCGTGTCCTGACTCCTGGTTTGTAGGTCCCGCAGTTCCTGCAAGAAGAGCACTTAATCTCCTTAAATTTCTAATATAATATTTTCAACTGAACCTCTCAACATTTTAAGATCCTACCTCCCTGCAGAAACTTTCTCCCATCTTCCCAGTCTGAGTAAAACAGTCACCCTAAATGCCATTTTCCTGATGGATCCTCATTCAAGCTAACTGCAGTATTGCTGGGCTTATCTCCAAAGCACAATCTTTTACCCCATCGCTTTCGACACCAACCTATGCGAGATACTCTTTCTTCTTCCCTAAGTTTTTCCAGTTACACTGAACTGGCTTTCTTGCATTAACTCTGGCTCACAGAGGACCAGAGGGATGCGTTTCAAAGCGAGTCAATGAGTCCCCACCTCCCTGTGAAGGGTCTTGAGGTCACCCTGTAAATAAGCAGCCAACCCCTTCAAACCAGCCTTCTGTTTGCTCCAGACTCATTGCTCTCACATGCTCCTTTTTCTCCTTCATAGTTTTCCACACTTCTCTCCACCTTTGCTCTTTACACTTTTTTCCTCTGCTAAATGTGATGTGTTAAGGAAGTTTATATATCTAGCTGCTTTTCCCATTTCTGATCTAATTAAAGTATTTCCCTTTCCAAGTCCTCTCACTAACATTGCTTTTAAGGAAACCCTCTCTCCTCCAAGTCACTCCCTATGGTTCTCATTTTATTTCATTCAAAATACTGTTATCACTCTTTAGAACATGTGTTTCTCTTTATTGGCGAGAATTTATTGACCATCTCACCCCACGATGATCAGATCTGCCTTGTTCATCACTTACATTTCCAGGGTTTGGAACAGTAGCTGGTGAATTTCTAGTGCTTTATAAATATGTATTTTGATAAATGAACAAAATTATACACTAATTTCTGAATAAAAGAAATCCCCAAATACTGTTCCATTGGATTACTTTACACAGCTTTGAATTGCTTGGCTATGTTGAAGGGGTGAAATATTTACCCAGAGAAAGGTGTTGGCAGAGTCTGAAGAAATGGCCACAAGGAAGCTTTGCAAGTCTAGTGCATGACCAGGAATCATGTTGCTTTCTAATGTTTGAGAATAGATTCAGAAAAATCCTCAGAGAGTGTATTTCGTGTGTTCAGAAATGTGTAGAGCAGCTGAAAACAGATGTTTGACATGGATACTACAAATACTATAAGGAATAAGAATTTGAAACGGGAATAAATCCTAAGCACCATTAGGGAGCTCCACATTTCACCATGAACTTCCTTCCCCTCCCTTCGTAGTTTATTGTTCCTCCCATCTAGACTGAAAACTCTCCAGAGGTTAATATTACAGTCACTCAGAAGCCTGTGCTTTCCATCTGTTTCCTGTCTCCCTGGGGGACTCTTCCTGAGTCTGCAGGCTTCCTTTGGGGTCAGCAAAATTCCACACTATGAGCAGAGCTCAGTTACATCAAAATCACTCCCAGTCATCTCTGTAATAGATGGACTATCATCTCTTTTCCAACTCTGAAAAAATTATTTTCAACATATACTGTAAGTGGATTTATCATATAAAGACTAGAAATGTGAACATCTCACTTCACCCATAACATGTTGGAAAAATAAACACATTGAACTCCTTCCCACAAGGTTGGAGAGATGTCAATATCATAAAGTAGGCATGCACAGATTACATATCACATAAGGAATGAGCAAGTCTTGAGCTCCCTCCAGTTGAAACCTCACTGAACTGCGTCAGTTATAAGCTAAATTATTTGTTTTATTCCAACTAGTTGTTTATTTACTTACTTACCAAAAGATGATTCTCCTATAAAACAGATATGAGAGAAAACGTCTAAGCCTTAATAGCCATACACTCAGTTGGTTTCAAATGTTGACTTACATCATTTTCAGATGTTGAGTCCCATAGCCAGGTGTGAGATACAGCTTTCCTATGTAGTTTAAACAATGTGAGTTGTCCAAATGATAGCCTTAAAGTATGAGAACTTTTCCCTGGGAGTTGTTCTAGGTATTAAACCACAGTGTTACAGTGTTAAGGGCTGGGCCTCTAGGGGATCTCTTTGAGGAAAAGAGAGAAAGAAAAGGAAAAAATAGAATCCATGAGAGTAAAGCCATGAAATCAAAAGATAAAAATGTATCATGTAATAGGTATAGCAAAACATAATCCTGTTAAACGTTCATGTATTTGTTAACTCAAAAAATGCAACCATACAATAAATATCTTTTTGGTATTTACTGTAAATCAAGTCTGTAGAAGGCAAATGAAACACGGAACTGAGAGCCCTTTATAAATAGTTCCTGCCTGTGACTACATTTGGACCCAGTATTTTGAGCGCTCTCCTAGTACTGTCAGTATATTAGGAAGTTTTCAAATGTTCTTGCAACAGCAAAACACTCCCCACAAAGAGATGCTACTATTAACAATTAACAGATGATTATCTTTGAATTTAAGTAACTAAGGGTCATGAAACATAGTTGGTAGAGTCAAAATAGTTATCAGGTTTAATTCTTTAGCCTATATTTATTGCATAACTCTTAAGAATGTATTCATCTCTTTGCCCTTTGCCAATGTAACTATAAACTGCTGTTAAAGATTACCCCCCACATCTCAGTGTAGCACAATTCATATGAGGAAGTAGTTCTCATTCAAGGGCTCATTCAGGATTAAGGCTTCTTCCATTTTATGGCATTGCTAATTATGTGGCTTCCAAGATTTTTTTCTGGAAGTGCACTGTATCTACTCATCTTGCATTGGCTACAACTCAGTCACATGTTGACGCCAAATAAGAAGGTGGGTGGGAAATGAGATCTAGGTCTATGCCCGGAAAGAAGACAAAACAGTTGAAGAGACAGCCAATGTTCTTTTGATAATCAAAATCCATTTTATTCTTCCTCCCAGAGATAGAAAACACTCAGCCTCTCCTAAAGGGAGGGCAACCCCGAGTCATATCTAGTAAGTTAATACACCAAAATCACCACATGCTTGGAACAAAATGTTGTCCCATCTTAAAAGCTATATAAACCTCCATTAAAAAAAGATTGTATTGGTCCTGGTGGGAAAAGAAGCAAAAAATTATTGGTTTATTTTTACTATGATGCTTAAATTGATGTGAATGTGGTATCTGTTGGTTGGTGATGAAATGTAATAGAATTCAAATGTGCTTAATGTCTAGTCCATGCTTAGATCTGTGGCAATCAAGATGGAGAATCTGATTTTTAGTCTAAAAGCCAGCTTCTGTTCACAATGAATATGCCATCTAATTCCCTGAAATAACTATTTGCATAGTCATTTTAACTTGCTCTTTATCTTTGAAATGTACAGAGAAGATAAACAAGGAAAGCAGAAAGTGTTCCCTTTTTTTATTACTTCTGTAGAAAATCTAAACCTTGCTGAGAAATTTATATTAAGAAGGAAGAAGAAACTTATGTAGCTTTTACATTAAACATTCTCCAAGCATATAATTTCCTTTTCTTTGTTCCCTGGAAACATTATGACAGGAAAAAATGTTACTGCAAAAGAGCCACAACAAGAAATAGAGGAAAAGCTGAACAAAATATTATTGCATCAATATATGGACTTTTAAAAACAAAACAAAACACAAGTCTCAAGACAAGGAAAAACAAAAATTCTTAAACATACTGAGATTACTTTTCCCCTACTGGCTTTGGCTATGTGGATCTCTTGGGACAGCCTGTGTATTTTGGATAACATGGTTATGTACTATTTCCTTTAAATGACCAGAGTTTTTTATTTTTTCTTAATCTCATGATATGTTTTGCTTATTTCTCTGTAGTACTTACAGGAATTTAAATGAAGACATTATTGTAATTTTCACCCTCCAAAAGCCATTTCCCACAGATTCAATACCGCCTGAATTGTGATGTAAATCCACCAAATGATACTTCTGCCTGTCTTTTTCTAATTTACATAAAGTTACTTTTCCAAATAAAATATCTTTATTCACTTATGCTGACCTTTGCAGGAAGAGGAAACAATAAGAAGTGAAGTTAAGCCCATTGTAATATGGATTTCTATGGTTTTCTTTACTACAATTGCTCACTTTTTCTTACTGAAATCTAAAAAAAAATTGTTTCTGACCTATGTAGAGCTTCTAGGTATTATAATTATGAAGGACTCATTTATTTTTATTTAAGCTTGAAAAATTAGACCATTTAACTTTTATCTTGATGAATCAGCAATAAATGATTTGAATGGCAGAAAACATAATTCAAATAGTATTTCAGAGACTTGCGCTATCCTTTATGAAGAATAGCTGACAAAGGAGTCACTTGACCAAAATAACAAAGTTTTAATGAGCTTTATCTGAAGGTTAAACATATTTCCTTGAGGTGTATGGATTTTTCAAAATGTGGTGTGTTGGTGTAAAAAAAATAACACACTGACTTTATTCCCTACTTTTCTCTTTTAATGCCTGCTATGAACTGCACACACTTTGGAGGTGAAATACAAGGAAGGTGGCCTAAAAATCACTCTCTGAGGAGCTCTGAGGACCTCACAGGAGAAGAGAGGCCAGTTAGTAAATTAAACAAACTGTTTAGGCCTTTTAACAAAAAGGCAAAGCAGTCATACAAAAAGGAGAGGTCCATGTAAAAAGTGAGCCTTGAGTCGCATCTTGGAAGATGAATAGATCACAACTTGAGTTCGAGGTGGAAAGACATGCCAGCCATAATGTGCTGTTGAGCAAAGCCACAGGAACAGGGGAGAAAAAAATGTGTTTTAGGAATAGAAAAGATGAAGTACACCTGGTGTAAACTGTGAGAAGTTGAACTCTGGGTCTGAGATCTGAGATTGCTGGGCCGCTGCTGGTGTGGTGGCTCTTTCCCCTCGAGGCCCCCCTGGACAGGTGCTCATTCTGGCTGTCTTCTTTCACTCAGACTAGTGCTAGAGAGGGTCATTACTCTCTTTTCCTCATATGTGCATCAAACTCCTCCATGTGAGACTTTATCACTCTCTGTCTTCTCTTATTGCTTTGAGCCATATTTGACTCTAGTTAAGCAGCTGGTGCTTTAATATATAATATTCTCTTTCCTTCAATTCTTTAAGCTGATTTTAACCGACTACATTTAATTTTTATTGCTGCTGCAAAATGCTAAATACATAGCAGTGATTTAATAAAGTTTGATTGACTTTAATAATTTAGACCCTCTTGATAGTCTTTCTGATGTTAACTTTTCTGGAATATGCTACTAGGCTTTCTAGAATAGAAGTAATAGAACAATACCTTATCTGATCATGCTAGGTACTGTATTCACTTTATTATTTTTGACACAATTACTACAAAAATGACAGCTTAATGCAACACAAATTCATTATTTTATTGTTCTGGATATCAAAACTCTGACAGTCTCACTGGGCTAAAATCAATGTGTTTGGCTAGGATGGCATTCCTTTCTAGCAGCTCTAGAAGAGCATCTGTTTCTCCGCCTTGTCCACACTCTATAGGTTGCTCTTACATTTCCTGGCTCATGGCCTCTTTCCTCTTATCATCAAAACCAGCAAGAGTAGGCCAAACTCTTTTCAAATTGTCTCACTGTAAACTTGCTCTCATTGTCACACCTCCTTCTCTGACTCTTCTACTTTCTTCTTTTAAGGACTGAGATTGTATTGAGCCTGCTCAAATAACTCAAGATAAGCCACTTATCTTAAATTCAGCTGATTAGCAACCTTAACTCCACTTTGCCTGGTAACCTAGCATATTCACGGGTTCTGGGGATTAGGATGTGAATATTTTTGAGGGGCCATCAGTCTGTCTATCACAGGGACTTCGGGTGAGTTTATTTATTTCAGGCTCAGTTTCAATTGATATTTAATTACATTTTTTTCAAGGGCAATTCAAGTATAAGCAATATGGCCAAATACTAAACAAACAAAATAATTAATAAGTAAAAATCTGTCATCTCAATATTGCTAATATTTTGTCCTTTTGTTTAGAAAGCACATGTTAATAATTTTTTTTAAGGCAATGGATAATTTATTTCTAATACCAACTTTAATAGTCACCTTTCATACATTTCTGTTAGTTCACCTCTGATAGTAAAAACTCTAAAATTTGAGAAACACATCAGCAGAATTTCTTAGCTCCATAAAACTAATTCGCAGTTATTTTAAATGATTATTTATGTCCTATACAGCAACTCACCTAAGTGAGCCAGAATTTATACTGCTAGTTTTTTCCCAAATTATTCAGGAAATTAAGCATAAGTCTAAGTACATGATACATTTCCAATCTATACCTAGGGCCTGATTTGCCAAATTAAGTGATTTACATAAGCTATTTGATGAAGGACTGAAGGACACTTTCTTTTCTTGGAAAGAGTTCATCAAAATCAAATTACAACTACTGAAATAAACATTTTATGTTCATATATTTTAGCTATATTTGCAGTAACATGTATATTTTCATTTTATGAACTTTTACTTTTTAATATTCTGACAATCTTTGTCTTTTCACTTGCATTAAATGTGATTGATTTTAGCCAGTTTATGTAAAAAGTCTGTTTGTTATGTTTTTTTCCCCAATATTTTACCATCTTGTATTCTTTGAAATGTTTTCAATTTTTTTCTCTATTGTCTATTTTTTCTGTTGTTGAGATGTGATATGCTGGTTGACAGTCTAGTCATAGATTTGTTTTGCTTTTGCCTGTGCTTTTGTTTTAAAAAAATTTTTAAGTGAAACTCTTAGTTTTTAAATCTTATGTTTGTGTGTGATGCTGTATATACTCTCAGTGACATGTCTGGTTACATATTTTTTTTATTTAATTTTCTTTAGATGGTAATGACTAAATTTGAGTATCTATATTGACTATGGCAAATCCTAAATTATTATCTCTATTTCTTTCCTTACCTCTAATTAGGTATGTCAGAACTGCCACTCTTTTTCCTATCCTTTAAGCTTGCTTTTTTCCCCCATCTCTTCTTGGGATCAGTCTCCACCCCTGAATTTCTGCATTTCAGAGCCTGCATAGTCAGAGCCAGCATGGCCTGCCTGTTTATGGCACTCTAGATAATCATTACATAAGTTTCTAGTTCATTAAGGCCTTCTTCTACTTCCACTGAAAAAGACCTTTTCGATTATTGTGTCTTTTACATTTCTGGATCTCTTTAATAGAATTTTAGATCAGCTTGCTTACTTTTACACCCATTGTTTATTACACATACTTTAATACCTATCTTTTGCTTTTTAAAACATATTAACATTTAATTAACAGTCAGAATTTTATAATTCCATTGTGCAATCTTTGCTGATCTCTTTCTATTATTGGTTCTGCTGGTGCTATATTCTCTCTGAATTTGGTCATTCTTGAATGTGTGCTCATATTCTTTTATCTTTGGGAATAACACTGGTTTAATGCTGATTTTCACTCATAATAGCGCATGCCATGGTTTGATGGGCTCCAACACAAGGTAACATTTATTATTCTCTTGGGAACAGTTCTCAGAGCAAAAGTATGAATTTCAGCTGTGGAACTGTGCAAAATCTAGTTTGTGCTTATAGTTTCTCAAGGGATAATGTTTTTCCTTCCCCAAGTTCAGGTCAGGTAGTTTTCTTAATTCCACATTCCCAGGAGTAGGTTTATTTCTTGTCAACCCATTCACTAAGAGTAGGAACAGTTTTAGGCCTCTGCTTAAGGCGGAGTCCCTAGGTATTCCTCCTGTTCCTTGTACCAGTGGTAGTTGAATCAGAAACTGAAATGACCAGGGTTTGGAACCTGCCCTGAAGCAAAATCAGTTTGACTGCCTTCTTGCATCTCAGGATAAGCAATTTCACTTTGCATTAGTTTTTGAGGTTCCCTTAGTTGGTGCCAGGTCAGCTATGCATACGTAATTTTATCCAGCATATTAAGTTTTTGGAATGCCAAGTTAGTGTAGGATATCTAGATTCAGATAATGCTGAGAAGGAAAAAAGTTTTATAGCTTACATTGGTTATATCAAACTGTATCATTATAAACTCTTCATAGCAGCATTGTGTTTTTGTTTTCCCTCCGTTGGCATACATAGTCATTTCTAAAAATCCATTCTGGAATGATTGGCTATATTCTTCAAACCTTCCTACCATCCCTGTGACCAACTGATATTATAATTGAGATTTTTGTGCACCTGTATCCTCCTCACCCTCCTTTTCTATGATGACAGAGAGTAACTGTACTAGTTGGGGTGAAGATTTAATAACATGTGTAAAGTAACTATTGCACTGCTGTTGGTATACTTGAAATGAATATAATATTGTATATCAACTACACTTCAATTAAAAGAAGATTTCATTTAATGTAGTACTGGGATGTTGAATTTTTATAATGATAGCACATTATGCTGTCAAATTGTCCAATGGCACTATTTAGTTTCTTTTGTAGCTTCAACTTCAATTCTCTGTTTTGTTTTTCTACCAGCTTTTGAACATAAATATACAAGGAAATCACCAAAAAGATAAAAACTAAAAATCAATTCTAAAGGACAAGTACAGGTATTACAAGCCTGTTAGAATTTCAGTTCTTATAACAAGAACACAAGGACCACTGTGGGTACTAACAACAAATATTTGAAATTTATGCTACTTAAGGAGACACGAAATAAACCGGGAATCACTAAACTTATAACTGTTATCCTAAGACCCCTTTTCATTTGACTTGCTTTAATTGACCGAAACATCATTAAACCTCTCCCCCTTTGGTTACCATAATCATCTATAACTTTGCCAAAACGACATCCAAAATAAGGCTGCTAAAAATATCCAACTACTTGCTTTGTATATCTTATCAACAGAACTAATTTGTCACATCACAATTTGTTTTGTGATTGACATAAAAATATCAATACTGGTGGATTTTCATATTCTCTGATACACAGTTGGGAACATAACAGAAGTGCAGATCTGTAACTTATATTTCCTGAAGAAAGCAAACAGCACACAAACAACAGAAAATGTTAAGCTAACCAAGCAAACAGTCAATCATTTTTTATGTTTTATCTGTCTGTCTGGGCTTAGCACAGATTAACTTTTGACAACCACAAACTTTAATGCTATTCACATTAACTTTTCAACCATTTAACTCTGCTTAAATAATCAATCTTAACTAGACCTAAGCATTTCCATCATTAATATAGAAGGGCCTCTTTTGAAGCTTACATCCTTGTGAGCACCTAAGGATTGAGAGCTATATAGTGGGAATCTTCATCTTGTCCCTCCAGTCTTGCCTTTCACTCTTTCCATTCTAGTCTGTTCCCCAGGAGCTTGACTATATGGGCTAGATCCCTGTCTTCTGGATTCCAGGGGCACTGCATCAGTGGGGTCCCTGGGAGAAAACCCTAGGGAGAGAGGAGGTGGAGATAAGGCCATTTACTTCCCTAGATAAGTCCTATTAGGGTGGTCTTAGGCTACAGCTCCATGCAAAGTGACTTCCTCCATGAGACCCTGCTTCCTGGTTCCATTAACTGTTCTCTTTTTTAACCCCTTGAAGAAAGCAATTAGGAACACACTAAGTCTAGTTACTATTCTGCATGGTTTCTCTACTTCAGTCACACTGTGAATTAGCCCTGTTAAACCCTCTTTATATTTTTGTAACTGGAGTGTAGCCTTTGTTTCTTTTCGACACCTAGAATAAGGGATGTATGGCTAGAACTACACAGATGTTCACGTGGGTAAAGAAGTGAGAGTATAAAATTTTTCCTTTCTTCTTTTGTTTAGGTTAAAGAGATGTGCAATCGATATGTTGTTGACTGTGGGAAGGAAAGGGAAAGGAATCAAAGGAACATTTGAGATTTAAAGTCTCAGAGAATTCCTGCTTGAGTTCGTATTATAACATGAGAAAAACATACAGAGAGACACACACACACACACCCATCCCAAAGAGAAAGTACAGAGTATTTGTAGTCACCAAGACAAAAGGAAATATGAATCACATGGTGGAAAAAAATACAGTTATGATTTTCCAGTATGGCTAATTTTTTCATGAATCAGAAAGAACAGAGGTAAGAGGAAAGATGCTCAAAAGTAAAGATTCTGGAGACAGAAAACCTGGAATCAAAGGCAGGGTCTCCCACTAGCAACAGTGTGACTATGGCCATGTCACCATGCTGCTCTCAGCCTCAGCTTCCTCAGCTAATAAAATGATAGCAATACTTGCTCATAGCACAGGTTTTCATAAAGCATTTACAACAGTCTGATGCATGGTAGGCACTACACAAGTGTTTATTGTGTAAATTTATGATAAGGAATGAAACAGGAGAGGCCATGGGGGCAAAATCATGAATGACCCTAATAGGCAAGTGAATTTATTCTGAGGAAAATGGAGGGACCCTTAAAGTTAAACCTTCAAGAGGTTTAACTAACAAAGTATAATCAGATCTGAAAATGTTTGAAAAATCATTTTTGACTGAGGTCGATGAGTGAAGAAGACATTTTAAAATGTTCCTCATTTAGGAGACTATTACATAAGGAGGATATTGATGAGGGATGGATTTTAAAAATGTTGAGAGAACATAGTCCATGATCTGATAATTGACTAGAAAGGAGGTAGAGGAGAGAGGGTGGTAGGTAGTCTAAGCTGTCTCCAGGGATGCTGGTGTGCATGCCTAAGTAGATGGTGGAATGATACGTCTAGACAGATAATATGAGAGCTGGGGCCAGCATCGCCTATCTTTGAAGCTATAATGGTACATTGGGACTCCAAAAAATGAGACAAATCTAACTGCACTAATTCATTCAAAGTTATGAAATGTAAGCTTTATTAAAGTATAAGTAAATTCTTTATTTTCAAGAGGTTGACACTTTCACAGAAAACACTGTGTACTAATCGTTTAAGGTGAACACTTTATAAGTGCAATACATTAAGTTCCAGATGTTTAAGAAAGACTAGTGAGTAATAAAAGATTGTTTTAATTGGTCTTTGTTTTACACTATAGTAAATTTTTCTTTTTAAAGTGATTTTTCTTTGCTGTGCTCTCAAATTTTCATGGTCTTTGTTCATAGTAGAGGGAAGTAAGAAAGCTACAGTTTTCAAATCACAGTTTTTGACAAGCCAGGTTAAAAATGAAAAGAATAATTAATTTTAATAAGGGTTTTGAATATGGCATTACTTAAAAAAAAATAAAAGATCCAGATGTAGAGGTAAGAAAGAGAATTAATATTTAGCTTTGATTAATATTCCAACCTCTAGGTAGCAGCATTACAAAAGATTTTCTTACAGACCCTATTCAGATATTCTCTTTGCCTTGAAGCACTTCATGTTGTTTTTTTTTTCTTATTAAAGTAATCGTTTTTTATTCTTCAGGTTGACAGTTCTCCAAAATATTGTGTGTGCAATCAGACTGTTATATCAAATAATACTTGAAAAGATTCTGTTACACTGACATTGTTATTTCTGTAAACTTATGTTCAAAGGGGCATAAGAGGTGCAGAGTTTTTGTAAGAGAAAGTATGTGGTATATACACATATATAATGTATAGATATATAATGTAGACATATACACTGATATTAACCACTAATTTATCTAAAATGTAAAAGAATGGCAATTGATATAGCCCCATTAAACATATACAAGAATGTATGTGGTGGTCTAAAAGGTTTATTTTCATGTAAAAAGATAATGCATTTTCAAGCACCAACAGATACACTTCACTGTACTATACATTTAATTTCATAGAATAGCTCCTGTTAGAAACCACATACCTGGTGAGGTTAGAGATCCAATGACACATTATTTTGGGATACAGCCAGTTCACAAATGATTGCATGTGACCCAAACTACTGAGGACATTTTAAATAATTCTGTGCATATGGTGAAAATAGATGTATTAGAAAAGATATTTTCTAAATGTAGTCAGATTTCAGAGATTAAGATGCCTCTTACTATCATAAATTTGTAATTCTGATAGTCTTGAAAATAGTGTCTGAAAGCACCACACATTTTGGAATCTGAACAGTCTTTATATCATTCCACGACAAGCCTATGGAAAAAACATTAAAAAGGCTAATCTCCTTTGTATAATATCTATACTTTACATTCCCACTCAAGAAAATCATGATTTTTTAAAAAAGACATATAGGTATATATATATATATGTGTGTGTGTGTGTGTGTGTGTGTGTGTGTGTGTATTTGTATTTCTGGTCCAGATAATTGAGTAAATAAGTTATAGAGAAATCCAAACATAACAGCACTTGTAAAAGAAAAAGAAAAACTCTGTCTGTGGATTCTAAATGAAACACACAGATAAAACACATTGTGGAAGTAGAAACTAGAATAGGAAATAGTGGTGTTTAGAAGTTTAACTCCTATGAAGAAGTGAGACTTAATACATGTGTGGCTGAGGATTCAACCCAAGTTCAATGCAGGAACCAAAGATTTACAAAATGTGCCCACTGCTCTCAAGTGTACTAATATTCTTAACAAGTAAGTGCTTTCTTAGAGTGACAGGAAAGATCATATACAACCCCACAAGATGGGATAACAGAGTATTGGCCTGAGTAATAAATATGTCATATACCTGCAAGCTATTACAATTAAATGATCAATATATGATTTGTTTTCACAAGAATTCACAGGGAAGGCCAAGAAAAGAGGAGGATGAGAATAAAATTGCCAAAATGAGACAGGTAGGAATGGGAAGAGGAAAAAAAGGAACTACCAGAAAAAGATAAAAACTCAGGGAAAAAAAATCTGTATCAATTCCAACAAAGTCAGTACATTAAATAATTCATTCGTGAGGAAATTACAATTACAATACAATGTAAAATGGACACTTTATGAGCATATTTAAGTTTCTCAAATCTAAAGGAAATAATTACATCCATAACCAAATATAAGAATTTGTGAAAAAGAAACCCACACTAATTAATGATTAGATAGAATGCATGTAAATATGAAAAAATATAAAAATAAAAATGAATGTCAGTTATTGAAATAAAAAAAATCAATGTGAGAAAAGTTGTAGAGTGGGTTTAGTAAATAAAGCTTCAAGTACACTGGTGATAGACATTTTGGAAGAATACAAGAAATGATGGAAAGACTCTATTCAAATACATAGTATCTGGAATTTCTCTTTAAGAAAGATACAAAATCTTAAATTAAAAAGACACATAAAGAAAAACAAAGATGAATAAATATAAACAACATTACAGAAAACTAAAGGAAAATGAAGTAAATGATAAAATATTAAAGACAACCAGGAAGAAAATTTAGAATTGTTTATGAACAATGGTGATAGATTAACAAAGACTTCTTGCATTCAAAAATAGTTTCCAAAGGACATTAAAATACCACCTTCAATTCTTAGGGAAAATAAAATATATCTTTTAAGACTTAAAGAAATACATAAAAATATTTTTAAGCATAAATACAAATGAAATATCTGAAATTGTTGCTGAAAGTGTATGTCAGATAAAACATAAATGAACAAAGAAGGAATGGCTAGCAAACACTTAATAAAATATGATAATAAATCTAGTATATTTTAAATAGTGAGATCAATTTACAGGTGAGTTACAAAAGGCAAATCAAAAATATTGCCCAACAATATCAAATAAGATCTTGGAATACATTTCAGAGGAAATTAAGACATGCTTAGTTTCTTGTCTTGATTTGAGAAAGGATGCATTAAACATCTTTGGGTGTAAAAAATATTTAAGGCAAATTTTTAAAGAGGAAAAGCCATCAGAGAAAAAAGCATACATTAATATATACCTTTTAGTTAAAGATAGATGGGAAAACAATACACGGAGAAAGGATTTGCTTATTTGCAAGCAAAATATAAAGTGACGTTTGGAAGTGGTTCATATATTATCACAGTAACTTCCAATAAATTAAGAACAACTATTAAAAGACAGAGACACTGAGATTATAAAAGAAGCTATGACTGACCCTATCACTTTTAGAAGAGGATCATCAGAAACAGACTCTAACAGAAGGGTTTTTTTTTTAAGGATAAATGAAGATAGCTGGTTAAATAGTATTAATATCCTTCATAATGTTTTTAAGGCATAGAGAAATTGTTAAGGACAAGGGGGAATGATAGTTATTGAAAGAGAGAAAACATTATACTCAAAACATGTATTTTAATGATGGTGCATGCTCCCAACCTCATAGCACCAAAATATACAAGCAGAAACTGATGTAAATAAAAATATACATTGATCCATTTAAAAATGATTGAGTTTTTTTCTAAAATGTCTCATAAGTTAGTGAGAACAGAAGCATAAAAGCTATAGAATGTGAAGAATACAAAAAGTTTGAAGTGTTGGAGATAAAAATCACACACACACACACACACACACACACACACACACACGGCAGGAATGAGAAAGGAAAGCAGGCAGAATCTGTATGGCCTTTTATTACCTATTCTTAGATGTCCCATAACATAGCACTTTTTTCTGCTATAGACAGTTACAAAGTTCAGCCAATACTCAGGCAGAAGGAATGTTGATCTCTCTTAAAGGAGACAAGCCAATGTCACAGCAAAGCTTCTTACAGAACAGATTCTAAAATAGAATACATATTGGTTTGGCCATTTGTTTTTCAATATGTGCATAACAGTTGAGATGTTGGGCAGTCTGATCCTTAAATTCTTGGGACTTACTCTGCAGATGTATATAATGTGTGTGTGTGAGAGAGAGAGAGAAAGAGAGAGTGCCTGGTGCTACAAACCTAACTTGCTTAATTTCTCTAAGTCCATCCCAGCTTGTCTTGGATAGAGGGTGTTAATATCAACTAAATTAATAATTTAAGGATCATAAAAAGCATAATTAGAAATTTCCAAAGTCAATTTAAACTTCTTGCTGTCTCTTTGAAGTTAATCAGTTGGAGTATATTGTTCCCTTGGCTCGTCTTATCTTTAACATAATAATATTTAAAGGAAAATGAGAAAGCCAAGACAGTAACATGCTTTTAGGAAAATAAATAAACATATAAATATCCAGTCTGAACAAAAAGAAAAGTTTATATAGAAATTATTTGGGCAAAAAAATTGTACAAAATATTTGTACAGAAAAACATAAATTTATAGGTTTACAGTGCCTAAGGTTGTAACATATTTTATTGCCTTGATTGTCATCTAATTCATTGCAGAAATTCACTTGTATGTGTCACCTACAGCTTCATTTAAAATCATGGTTACAACACTAGTATTTCCACAGGAATACTGCTAATCATAATACTGATTTTTTAAATCTTGCAACATAGGTCACCATCATGTGTATGTTCCATTTGTTTTCTGTTGTATTAATTGCCCTATTTGTTGGGAAGAAAAGTTGATCTTATAAAGTACTCTGTGACCCAAGAGTCCATATAATTTTTCTAAAGAGGCTATTTAGCTGCAAATGGTAGTGTAATATGTTGCAATTTTTCAGTAAGTTAAGTTTATATGGAATTAAATATTACCTTAAACAATTCACTTCTATTTGCAGTGACATGTCTTGAAATGACAAGTTTTGTAAAAATACATAAAATTTGCACATAGATTGGGAGTAATGCTCAAATTGATTAATAGCATGTTTCATACATGTTTTCTTGAAAGTACAAATAAATATGTCTGTGCTCAGCTTAAACAGTTTCTATCACATATGTAAGCAAATAGTAGAAATGTCATATAACATACAAATACATAAAGCTATGTGACTCAAGGCCAACTAATTGGAAATAAATTGTTTATATATATTTTAAAATTATTTTTAAATAGGAATATTTATATTATGCCTTCTAGATTTAATCCTCAAAATGTGTTCCGTAAACCAGAAGCATCAGTGTTACTTGGGAAATTATTACAAATACAAATTCTCAGGCTCCACCTCAGACTTACTGATTCAGAAACTCTGGAGGTAAGATCTAATGATCTGTATTTTTACAAGTCTTCCAGGTAACTCTGGCATGTGTTAAAATTTGGGAACCAAAGCTTTATACATTCACTGGGCTTACATTAATATAAATTAAGCCCTAGGCTTAAGCCAGAGGGCTCAGAGAGATCTTAGAAATGCATGATACTAGAAGGTCTCGTGTTCTCGCTGTAGCAAATGCAACTCAATACGGTATGAAATATTGTAGTATCTTTGTATGGTGTTGGCTGGTAACTACAATTATGGTGTTGAGCATTTAGTAATGTATACAATTGCTGAATCACTATGTTGCACATCTGAAATCAATATAATAGTGTATATATCAACTGTACTTCAATAAAAAATTAAAACTAAAGCTACAATATGAAATATTTCAAGGTTGTATCAACAAAGGATTATAACCCACAAGATAATTTATTTTCCCTAGAAAACATTTTTCAGTCAAGATCATTACAGTTAAATAAATTAATAAATACTTTGTAACTATTTTTTTTAAATAACCTTGGAAGATAGTTCTCTTGAACTCAAGATTTAACATTGAGTGGCTTCTGAAAAGGCAACTACCCCAATGAAACACAAAGGCAGTAAGGACAGTGTGTGTTGCTAGGGCCTCATGGATGTGCACGGTGTTTTGGTTGACAGACATTTTTGTTATTCCATGTTTATTCACTACCTTTTACCTCTAAATGTAGCTCTGGTCTATTTTTCAGTTTTGTGTGTCACCCTCTTGCTTCGCATGTATCCAGAGTATAGTACAAAAACCTTTCCATGAACCCTCATTACATACAGAGGAAGCCTTGGAATAGCCCCTACAGACCAGATAAACACATATTAAATCCAAATGTAAAGCTCCCTAAATGATTAAGAAAGCTTTTCTTGTCATTAGTCTAGCTCCAAGGTTTCTGATTTTAACTTGAAATTATGAAGACCTGATTATTACATTTTATGCCATTAAATTAATCTGGAGCATTTATATCTTATGACCCCATTTTTTTCTTCAAATTTAATTTCTTAATTGTTTAGTAATCATTCTCTACCACACACTGATCTGTGGATCCAGAAATGGACATAGTAAACCCATAAAGGTCTGATTCTTGCTTAGCCCATATGACTCGTTAACTTAGTCTCCACCTTTCTCTTCTTTTTGAGTTTCGTTAAAATCCATTTCCAAAGAGTCTATCTGTCTTCTTCTGTGGCCACAATATGAAGTGAATTAGACGACTATGAAAAACAGTGCAAAGCATCTCTACATGACTGGAAGAAGGAAAGACTCTTCTGGAGCTGTATTTTCTATGACACAAAGTTCAATATCCTTATTTCAAAGACCTTTATATTAGATCCTAACAGTTTCTATCTCATGACTCCTGGGATCCCAAACAAAGTAAGGCGATGTTTACATTTTAATGTGAAAGTTATCTTGCAGTAATGGGGTTTCTTTTTAGGATATTAAAACACATTGAGAAGCATGCCTGCAGAGACCACACTGTGCACAGAATGAGCCAAATCACCCTATTCCATTCAATTAGATATGGTAAGAAAAATAAATGTAACAAATGAGCCTGTGGAATATGCAAACAGCTCCAAGGAAAAAAATATGTATGAAAAAACTGCTAAGTGATAAGCAAGCACTGGTACTTTGGCAAAAGATTTACATGACATTTTCTCCAGTCATTAATAAGTTATAATAATGTTATTATTTAAAGAGTAGTATTAAATAGAGTCAAACCTTCAGCTTTTTCCAAATGAGATCAATATCTTTCTTTGCTTGGTGTTTCAAGAATCATTTTCATATATTTAAATGTTGTTTCACTTAATGATTTACCTTTTGTGAATCTCCTCTTGACCCACTCATGCTTAGATTTTATTAGTTTTAGTAGACATAAAGCAGTATATATTTTTAGTGTAAGAGAAATAGAAAATAATAGAAAGGCAGTAATGTTATACAGAGTTTCACTCACAACTTGCTTAAAATCATGGTGATTGGAATAAGACAAGAATGCCCACTTTTGCAACTTCTATTCAGTATAGTACTAGAGTTTCTAGCTACAAACTATTAGGCCAGAAATAAAAAATAAAAGGCATCCATCTCAGAAAGGAAGAAATAAAAGCGCCTCTGTTTGCAGGTGATGTGATTGTTATGTAGAAAACCCTAAAAACTCTGACAAAAACTGTTAGCACTCTAATTCAGTGAAGTTGCAGTACACAAAATCAAAATACAAAAACGAGTTGCATTTCTATGCATTAACAATGAACTACCTGGAAAGGAAATCAAGAAAGCAATCACATTTAAAATAGCATTGATAATAATTTACTTAAGAATAAATTTAGCCAAGGAGGTGAAAGACTTGAGCAGTGCAAACTATAGGACAATGATGAAAGAAATTAAAGAAGACACAAATAAATGGAAAGATATCAGAGTTCTTGGATTCAAAGAATTTTGTGAAAATATGCAAGCTACGCAAAGGGATCTACAGATTCAACGTAATCACGATCAAAATTCTAATACATTTTTTTCTTTTACAGAAATATAAATAATCCTAAAATTTGTATGGAATCATAAAAGACTCTGAATAACCAAAGCAATCTTAAGAAGCACAAAGGTGAAGGCTTCACACTTCCCTACTTCAAACTATGTTGCAAAGCTATAGTAATCAAAACAGTATCTATTGTCATAAAAACACACACAGCTCGGTGGTACAGAAGAGAGACCCAAAAAAAGCCAACACATATATCATCAATTAATTCACAACAATGGAACCAAGAATCTACAATGGGAAAAAGAAAGTTTGTTCAATAAGTAGTAGTGTTGGGAAAACTGGACAGTGACATACATAAGAATGAAACTGGACCCCTGTCTTACATATACAGGATGCATTACAGACTTAAATGTAAAAACTGAAGCCATAAAACTCCTAAGAGAAAATAGGGAAAAGTCTCCTTCATATTGGTCTTAACAATAATTTCTTGGGTAGGACATGAAGAGCACAGGCAACAAAAGCAAAAAACAGATAAGTGGAATTACATCAAACTAAACAATTTCTGCACAGCAAAGGAAATAATCCAAAAATTGTAAAGGAAACCTACAGAATGGGAGAAAATATTTTCAATCCATACATTGGATAAGGGATTAATGTCCAAAATATATAAAGAACTCATACAACTGAAGGGCAGATAAAAGGCAAATAATCCAATTAGAAAATGGGCAAAGGACATGAATAGACATATTTTAAAGAAGACATACAAAGACCAACAGTTTCAGAAAAGGCAACCAATCAAACTAATTATCACAGAATTGCAAACCAAAACCACAATATAATATTACCTCACACCTATTAGGATGGCTATTTTCAAAAAGACGAGAGACAACAAATGTTGATGAAGATGTGGAAAAAAAGGAACTCTTGCACACTGTTGGTGGCAATGCAAATTGGTACAGTTATTATGGAAAACAGTATGGCAGTTCCTCAAAAAATTAAATATAGAGCTGCCATATTATTCATCAAACACACTCCTGGGTATATAATCTGAAGGAAATGAAATCAGGATCTTGAAAAGATATTTGCAATCCCATGTCCACTACATTATGCACAATAACCAAGATATGGAAACAGCTAAATGTCTTTTGATAGATGAGTGGTTAAAGAAGATGTGATATGATATATATATATACATCACATGTCTGTGTACATACATGTAACATATATATAATACACATATATATAGTATTCAGCTATATAAAAGAAGGAAATCCTGACATTTTTGACAACATGGGTGAACCTTGAGCGCATTATGGTATATTAAATAAGCCAGATAAGGTGTATTACTCTATAGCATCACTTAAATATGGAATCTAAAACAAAAAAAATGCCAATTTCATAGAAACAGAATATAATGGAGGTCTTGGTAAACATTTCACAATGTATATGTATATTAAATCATCTTGTACACTTTAAAAACATACAATTATGTTTATCAATAATTTCTCAGTAAAGTTGGAAAAGAAAACATTTGGTGATCGTGTTATCTGATGACTAGCTGATGGTCCTTGGTCATTCTACGATTTGATATCTTATCCCTGGTCATTCCAGCATCTCTTTGAAAGTTCTATTTTCTTCTCTTAAACAGTAAGTGTGGAAGTCCCCAATCATTTGAAAATGCTAGGAAGTCAGTGCAGGTTTTCATTGGTGATAATGATTATATGCCTAACACATTATTTGGGTTCATATGTATTAATTTGATCATTGCATAACCACATTATGGCATATTTCTAGATAAGGCTCTATTAGCTTTCCACATTTATTTCTTAAGAAAAAAATTGCCTCTTACAATTTCAATTCTTATTTCCATATAAGTAGTTCCAAAGTACATTTCACACATTGTAGTTTCTAATCTTTTCATCAATATCATATATCCAGCTTTATTTATAATTGGTTGCAACAAAACTTAATGTATTGAAAAACGAATTGCCTCTTAAACAGGTATTTATTTACAATTTCCCTTTATTATTTCTAGAATCTCTAATATATTTAGAACTGCAGCTTCAAATTAGTGGGAATATAACCTTTCAATTATTTTTAGAATATAACCTATTTTACTTTAGGATATAACCTATATTCTAGAATATTTAGAATATAACCTATATTATTTTAAAATACAACCTATTCAATTATCTTCTTCATCATATGTTCCCAGTTTTTTTTCAAAACCTCATTTGTTGTATTCAACCCTTTTCCTCCTTGGCTAACCTGGAAACCAAAACATAAAGCGTTATGCTTCAACATTACCCATTTGATTTCTTACATCTCCTAACATTTATATGTCCGTCGTTCAGTTACACCATATCTTGTGTAATCCCTCTAAAATACACATGGCACCTTTTCACTCTTTCTGTATCCATCCAAAATTTATTGGGTACACGCTATGATCCATGACCTTTTGAAGTCTTTTGTTGCTCAAGCCTAAGTGTTTAATTACCACTTCCAATTGGAATTTCAAACTATACCTATTTTCCCCTTCTCATACATGATCCTTGAAAATTTGTACTTTTATTTACAATGTCCCCACGTATTACTTGCTAGATGGTTCTTCTCTATTTTCATTCTTACCTCCAGAAGTGTACTGTCCAATAGAAATCTAAGAGAAGCCACATGAGAGCCACATATGTAATTTTACATTTTTTATCTTACAATAGCCACATCAAATAAAAGGAAATAGATACTTTGTTGTTAATATTATATTTCATTTTATCCAATATATCAAAAATGTAGTAATTTCTAGCTATATTTCTAGTCTTCCACTAGACCAAAGGGACAAATAGCTACTGTGTTTGGCAGAGCGGCTCTAGAACATGGAATTCTCTTCAATAGCTTTCCTAATTCCATTCCAGAATTGTAATTCTCATTTTTCTTCTTCACAACATTTAAACTAAATGTTTCAAAAATAGAAAAAAACACGTGTCAAAGAACAACAGACTAACATTTGCTTGAATCCCATTCGACAATTTCTGATGGACTTGATATTGAATATTGAAGCTTCATGTTCTCATTTTTTTTCCTCTAAAATACATGTACTTAGTTGAAAAGTTGATGCTACCTCAAGACTTACAGCCAAATCCTGAAACCTCTGCCCCAGAATCTTTTCCTTCCTGGATCACACTCACTAGAGCCAACCACTTGAATTCATTCAATTGTTTTTCTCATACCTGCCTCTGTGGTTTAAATAATATAATCTACTGACTTTTCATTTCATTTATTATCTATTGATTTTCCAGTGTAGACAATAGGGATGTTGCATTCTCAAAACTACTGCTTTCACATCCACACTTCCAAACTTCCTGTCTCCCTCCTTCCTTCTCTCTCTCTCCTCTTCCCCCCACAGTTCCATATGCATATTACATACATACGGGATGACAGTTTTTAGCTGTATCAATACATTATTTGGACCATGTGTTATTCACCACTGTAAAAATATAGCATACTTTCATTCTTTATTGAACATCTCATATTTTTTTCTAGAAGAAATAATCACCACAGTTGTTTTCTTACTTGTCCTCATATCTAATCATAATTTTTTCTCTAGCGTCCAGTCTGGGTGGGAACCTCCCTCATGGTCTCCACTCAGTGTGGCAAAACACATCAGATAATACAGCTTTTATTTTGTTGGAGATACCTTTCCTCCTTGAGCATTCTCTCCTGCTGCTCCAATCGGGATTGGATACCATCGGGATCAGCTTCCTTGGGTTCCTTAAGTCTCTCTCTGGTGTTGGATCCCATGTATAGTACGGATTTCTGGACCATGTATTGACTGTATTTTGGTTTACTATCTTGTTTATAGAAGACACATGATCATAGTAGCATCTTGAACATGTGTGTTTGGGTGATACATTCGTTTTGAGAACCTGCATGCTGAAACATTTTATTTTCAGAAATAAGGCACCATAAAAATGTAGTTAGGTATATACCCAAAATAGTGAATGGATCCTGTCTTTTAGTCAATCCTATTCTCAAAATGCAGTTACAGTTGTTATCTTCTGGGAGACAGAGAGGGGCTCAGTGGAGGAGAGGATGAAATTGGTTTTGTGTGGAAAAGCTTGGCAACTTTTTCTCAGGTAGGAGGGAGACAAATTACAGTCCCAACGTCCTCATTTATTTCCTGGCCCATTTGAGGAACACATGAAACTGGCACTATATTAAATAAATGTGTATTTACTAGAGTCTGTCCTCAGTCCTGGCAGTCAAAACAGCCAGTGGACACAGACTCAGCCCCCTTTGACATCTGTCACCACAGCAGACAAACACAACATATGAATCTAACCAGAACCTGGCCCTGGAAGGATTTAGAGCATATGGTCAGAACACAGAACTTCTGGACAGAGAAGTGGAAAGGTTTAACCTTACAATAATACAACTTCAATAATAAATTTATGAGACTAAGGGTTTGAGTCCCACTTACTGTCATGATGAGGATTATACAGCGTTATATTCACAAATGAATACTTCTGGGGACTGAGAATATAAACCTATGTTGGCAATAATTTTCTTTTTGAAATTAAAAACATTCGTCTATTATTCCCTAACTTTTAGATCTGATCTTGAAATATCTGGTGCTATTTGGAGATGTCAGTTCCTTCTTGTGTGACTTTTCCCCAGCTCTTGAATCCTTGCTTGATGTCTGTGAGTCTAGAAACCTTCTCACAATCAGCTTTGCAGGAAAGTAAAACTCTATCCTCCTGCTTGGGTGGGGGACAGATGGCGGTCTGCTTCTCTCATTTGGAGAGAGGTGAAAGTCTAAATATTCCCTATACTTTATTACAACCAATTCTGCTGCTTTTTTCCCCCATTTTCACAATCCAAGTATCAGGTGATTTTGATTCACGAGACTTTCAAAATTTGCTTGATTTCGATTGGTGTCCTTTACATTAGTACATCTTGTACTAACATTTCAATTTCAGCACCCCCTACTCTAATCGTGCTACCGTTTTCCTATATATACTTCAACTTCCAAAACTGGGCTGGTGTCTCTTGTCTTTCGTGATCTTTTCCTGGGCTTCGTTCACTCTGTTATGCCATCACTGTGGCTCCATTTGAACTTTTTGAGAAAACAGAGACAAATTACTTCTTTTCTTCATGTTTAACCAGAAGTCTCAGGTTCCTGAAATTTAGGATGACACCTACTTATTAAATTTTGCAAAGACTAAATGACACATGTGCAAAGCTCCTAATTCTGTTTTGTCACCTAGTTAGTTAACATTTTATTTTTATGCTTCATTACATGTACTGTCTGCTAGGATTGAAATTTCTTCTCAAGTCAGGGATGATAAACTCTCTTTATTGTGTTTATACTCATTTTTTCTATATCTAAAGTAGCTGAATATACATAAGATACATTCAATAAATATTCATTTACAATGTTTGTATTAAATGTTCAAAATGGTTCATAATAATGTCATGACATCGTGGTTTCTTTTCATACAGATATAAAATTTAAAAAATGAATCATTTGTCTGTAGGAGAAAGTACAAATTCTTTGTGGTATTACAGAATCCAATCCTAAAAGAGGAGTTTAACCATTAGATTAAAAAATTGACATGATTTTCACTTTTACATGGGAATATTATCGTAGTTTAATTGATATGATATAAATGCAGTATGTAAAATGAAAAACTGAGCATTGCCATTTTTAGATTAAAAAAAACTTCCAGTGCCTGCCTGTTATAATGTAAGTTCCCTGAGGGCAAGACATATTGTCTGTTTTGTGTGTGGGGGGGGAGGGGGTTGTGTATCATATCATATCATATCATTCAAATATTTGTTGAGTTTAATTCATTATGGCGGCATGCTTTTTAAATAAATTTATTCTGAGAATAGCATTTTTTTCTGATCTGTCTTAATCGGTTCTACTCCCACTCAGAACAGAGCTTTGCAGAGTTACAAATCAGAGTTAGTGAAGTAACGTTTGTTGAGTGTTAAATGTAAAATAAAGATTATGCTCAAGACAAGCCTAACATGTCAGCTTGCTTGTCTTCATTCATTCAGTAATAGTTTTTAATACTTACAGTGGTGGTAAGTTATAATGAGAAAGAAAGGAAAAGAATGAAGGAGGGAGAGGAAAAGGAGATGGGGGGAGAAGAAGAAAATGAGGGAATAAAATATAGTAATTCTTTTTGGTAGCTCAAAGGGTGAGCTCACAATTTCAAGTACAGGAAATCAAAACACACAAGCTTTTCAACAGTCAGTATAATTGATGGTACAGATTACTAAAATAGCAATTACTAAATTTTATAGATCACAAATATGCACAACAATAATTTTTTAAAACTATCCCAATATTATGTCATTACATGTCAGCCGGAAGAAAATTTCTAGTGATCAGATCCCTAAGCAATTCAAAGAGTCACAAATCAGGTAGAGGAGTGGAAGGTGACTTGCTCTGGAAAATTAAATTAAATTACTTAAAAAAAGGCTGCCATGATGAAAAAGACAAAAATGTTTTTCAGTGTTTTTATTGGGTCTGAAATAAGATATTTTTTTTCATGAATTTTGGTACTAAAACAGCAATACTTAGAAACATTAATTTATATGAAATTTTTGAATGCATATGCAACACCAGCCATTATGCCTTAACAACTTATATTGTAAATTTTAAATCCCTAAAAATCTTTATAATCAAGCCAGACAAAAAGTTACCTTGTGGAGTCTCTTCACTGGGAAAATGGGAGTTGTTTTATATTTGACATATATTGTATTTAAGCATTTATGTTAATCCATCTTTCTCTAATACCTTCTATTCATATGGGTTTTCTGTAATGTATTTTACTAGTGGGATGACCTCTACTAAGATTAATTTAAATATCATTTGGAAAATTTTGAAAATGAAAAAGAGTGATACCTCCATTCATGCCTTTTATTCATCATTTTGCTCTTTCTAGAACAAAGTGCTAAATCTTTTAAAACGGTTACACATATTCAATTATCACCAGAATATTCTCTCATTGTGTTTCTAACAAAGGTGGGAAGTGATGTTTGAACATATCTGATCTGATAACTGGACATGCAGGATTCATATTAATTTCCTTTTGCTATTTGAACTTAAGACCCTGAAAATTGTTGCACTTTTAAAAAAGATAAAAATATGAATATTCTCAGGTTTTTTAATCTTCTATCTCTAGTCCCTTCAGATGCTAGAGCTCTTTTGCCACACATCTGTCTTATGTAATATGTATGATATTCACATCATCTTAGACATTTATTTGTATCTATTAGGCTTAAGATCTGATAACTTAGGTTAGTGAATATAAATTGATGAAAATTAAATATAAACCACATGAGAAACTGCTGTTTTCAGTCTGGCTTCAGTCCCAATGCCTGGACAATCTGACAAAGAAGGTCTTATTAAAGGTTTTCATAACTATTATATTTAAAAAATAGTAGGTCTAATCAAGAAAACACAAAACACTCTGGTTTCTTCTTTAACAGTGTGGCATATTTACATTCTTATTTTATTATTATTTTTATTTTCTGAGGAGCCGAATTAAGTTATTCATGAAACCACAGAGAAAAAAAATTTGCTAATGAGGAATTTCTACTCTTCTAAAGTTTTCAAGCCTCCTCATTCCCTTTCATAACTAACAGGCATGATCTTTATTTCTATATAATAGTCAGAGTTTCTAGTTGGCTTCCTCTCCTTAGTCATTAAGTAACTTGGAGACAGGACTGTATCTTGTTATCAACCCATTCATTGAATCTTACCACAGTGCATAGCACATAGTTGTTACTTGATAACTACTTACTAAATGTCTCAGCTGATGAATGAAAGTCACATTTATGAAGGTGTGTACATCAGGGTGTTATGTATCATCTTTGCACATATATAGAGAATTGTGACATTTACCTCGATGAGGTAAACATATACACTTGATCTATATCTTAGACAATTTTTATCAATTTATCACTTTTTTCTCATATTCCTAATAGCACTCTATGAAAATAGACATATGTATACATTTTACTAATAGCTTTTTAATTGCAATTTTCATTTAAAAGACTTAATACATTTTCTTAAAGGATGGTGAATCATCTTTCTTAATATCTGATTATACACGATAAATAATCCTTCTTTATTTTCATGTTATGTTTATTTTAAAATAATTTACCTTGACCAAGGACCCAAAGAAAACCCAAAGTGTGAGCTGCTGTGGTTTTGTGCTCATAAATATCACATTTAAAAAATATTCAAACCAATATTAGCCCATTTCTAATAACTAAGATGTAAAGACTAAGTTTATCTTTGTTTACTATCGGTCTTCTCCAACATGAGGGAAAGCCAGAACTCTCAAAATGATAAAATACCAATAATTTTGTTAAAAAGAATGTTCAACTCACTGACTCTGTGACATGGTCCTGCTTCCATAAACAATAACATCTGAAATTTTATTTTGATGTAATTAGACGTAGTTAGGTTTTACCACAGCATTTCAGCTCACCAGAAATAAAATATGCTACAGTTTCCAAGAATTCCACCGTAGTTCTTGCTGAACTTCATGTTTCAAGATGAGAAAAATAAAAACATAAAGATAATTCAAGGAAAGGATGTCTGTTGCTGTTCCATGTCAAGCTTAGCTTCCATAAGACAGCTTTTCTATTTTTTAAGAATTTTTTCATGATTCTGAGTGCACATTTTACTTCAATCTTCCTACAAATATAACCAATATTTTATTTCAATAAACCAATTCTTATAACCATTAGCATAAGAGTAAATAAAATCGTAGGCCCCTATTCTTATTCTCTCTCTTCTTTCAACAGAATAGAATTTTTTGCACACTATTTCTATTATTAATATTATATCATTTGTCCCTGCAATATGGTCTCTCTTGAAAATTCAAATTGCTGTGCTGTTTTTATAAATGTCTTTGCCTACTCTTCACCATTTTTTTTTCCTTTATTGGTTTCACTTAGTGGGTCCCAATGTGGTGCTAAAGACCAAATTTGAAAATATACTTCTAAATGGAGTAACATTCAACTTTGACAAAAAAACAGAAAAGGTGCATTAAAGGCATTTGATTTATGAAGAACTCGATGACCCCTTTCCACTGGCATTCATGTTTAATTTTTATTGTGTTACTATGATGACAAAGAAAACACTGGAGAGAAATTAAAATGTTTAAAATTCATGTCCTTGAATTTTCTTTACAACTGAGAAAATTGCATTATTTGATTTTAGTCTTCATCAAATTGACATAAAACAGAGCAATTGAACATCTTTTCTGTCCTCATCCTCTTTCACTTCCTCCTCCTCCTCCATGACCTACTCTGCTTATTTTTCCTTCTTCTTAACCTGGAAAAGTGATTCAGCAAACTCAATCTGTCTGTCTTTGACTGGTATCTCACTGACTGGCCTAATTCTGAATTCTTTTGGAACACAAAATTTTCTTTTTTGCTTTGATTCTTTGAAATACAAAGCCACTTTATGTTTACTCCAATTATCTTAGCCTGTTATGTTCTATTTCTTTAAGAAAAATATTGCTATTCATAAATACATGCCAACTATAGAAAAAATATTGGGATATGACCAAACTACCGTTTAACATTAAGTAAATTATATTATTATATCTCCTCTTGGAATTCTTGTTGGACACCATCCTACCACTGTTTCCTTGCTTCTCAGCATTTGGCACAAGGGGAGGTTGATATACAATAAAAGTCATTCAGATTAATTTATGCAATTGATATCTAAGGGAAAAGATCAAAACTTTGTGTTATTTCTGATGCTTTGAAGCTTGGAGAATATGTTGCTGACAACCATCATGTTCACAGTACTGAAAACTGCTTTTAGAATGAAGGTAATCATAGACAAACAGCTTGTATGTGGATTAAGAGCCTAGGTGGCATTCTTTATGGCCCAAGAGCCATCATTTCTTAAAACTAGAACCATATCTAGTCTTCCCAGTTAGGTGAGGCAAAAAAATTATATTTTTTTCCTAAACATGTTTAAGTTACAAGTATGTCAGTTTAAACTGTAAGAATCCAAGAGGGTTATTCGGATTCATGTTCTGTTCTGTCTTCTATGGCTAACTAGCCATCCTTCTCTTTGGCACAGTTTCTTTATGTAGCAGGACAGGTAATTGCACAAAGTTGGGGCTATCATGAGAAATATTTGTTTCATTAACACAAATGTGTATATCATTAATGATCCCACAGGTGTCAACTTTATTTAATCTAGGAAAGACATTCCTTTATGCCTTACTTCCAAACCTTTGCACCTATTCATGACTGCTGCCAGGCAACCCTAAGCATCTCTTTCTCATGGTGTCCTAACCCTCAGTTCAAAATATATACATAAGAAAACATAGACCAGATATGCTACCTAGTCTTGACGGAAATTACCAACTACTTTATGGAATCTATCATGTTCTTCTAAGTATCGTCTTATTCAGGGGGAAACTTCTACTTGTTCCTCATTTATTATACCATAGACCTTGGAGTTACATTTCAGATGGTCAACTTTTCCCTGTAAATAATATATAAAATATTACTGAAATCCATAATTCATGTGGAGGATGGAAAATAACAGTGCTGTTAGTTGTACTTGTTCAGTTTCCATATATTTTGTCAAAACTCAAGATTTTATCTCATGGGAAGAAGAGTCCTGATATTGGCTGTACATTCAGTTATCTATGTAGTTCGTTTTGAAATATTTCTGTATACCCTATCTCTGGGCTAGATAATCCGGAGTCAGCAAACTGATACAACTACAGGGAACAATATAAGTTATGTCTCAGTTAAATTCAGAAAATATATTTTATGTAAGGATCTGGATCTCAGTAAATCATGGTCACTTTTTCTACAATAAAAGCTCAAATAAGTCTGAATTCTGGCAGAATAAAAGTATATATATAAGATAATTAAGTGAACCAGTGAGGGCTGCTTTCTCATTTCCCCAACCCAAAGTGAGCCTAAGAGTTCCAGCCCAGGACTCTGTGCATTTTTCACTTGGCTGGTTTCTTATTCCAATCAGTCACTGGTTTACCATGGTCTGTCCTCAGTTGCACAGGCACCTTTTAAGATACGATTTCAGTGCTTATCTAACTGCTACAACTCCAGTAACAACTCAAAGATTTTACCTTCACATGTACGGCTTTTATTTCCACAGATAAAATTTTCAAAAATGGTCTTGATTTGGTTATAAATCAATGAAATGATAGTGGAAGCATGATGGAGTGTATTTGGATGAGGTTTTAGAAAAGGATCATTTTCTTCCAACTGTATGTCTAATAAACCCATGTAATAAGTTTTTTCTTTGCCTTGCTGACAAGGTCATCTCCCAGAAGATTGGGAACATATCCAAGGGACTTCAATTTTTACTGAATTTTAACAAAAAGAAGTCTTGCTTACTGAAGAGTAGTGATCAGAAATTTTGGGAAAAAAGTATCTGCTTACTGGGCATAGCCATAAGCACTATTCAACTGTTTTGGTGGCATTATCCTACTATTTTACTCTGCAGAAAGGACGGTTTTAGGTTTTAAGAAAATAATAATTCTGAGGTATAGAATATAATACTACAGAGGATTCTCAGAGGTCGGAGGCAACATAACAGAGTGACTAAAAGTACCTAATTCTAGCCATGCCACTTACCAATGATATAACCTTCTACATTCTTTGTAAAGTATGAATTATAATAGTATATATCAAGCCTTGTACAATAGTACAACAGCTTGTGGGCGGGTTAAAGGAATTGAAATATGTGAAGTGCGTAGAATAATAGCTGACAAAGGATCATATGGAGAGGCGTTGATAATGAAATTCTATCAATTCAATAAATAACAAGTAGAAAATAAGAAGGGGACACAAAAACAGGCAGTGTAGCAGGTTAGATATTTCTCTAATAAGGATACATGTGTTTTTTAATATGTAAAGAAATGATACTTCACTATGGAAAATACATCAGAAGAATGAAAACATAATAGCCCAAGTATGTCTACTATGGAAAAAGAATCTGACACTTATAAAATATATTACAAAGAGCAAGAATATTTATGAATAGGGATATACTCATCATTTTAGGCAAATTTAAATAAAAAGGACTACTAAATATAATATGCTTGCTTTTTCTCAGAGAACAATTTGCAAACTGGAAAGAGTGATTTATAGTTGAGAGACCTCTTGCCTATGAGAAGTGAAAGAAAACATAAAATGAATTAAAATCTCTAGACACTAGAGGATTATAAATATGACTTGATAAATAATTTAAACTGTGATTGTGCAATCATTGTTGGCTGTCTATGAAGTACTACAAATAAAAGGGTTAGGGCCAGAATTTAAAAGCAGGCAAATGTTAAATGAGAAAATGATGTATCGGAAACCTACAGGCAAAGTGTACTAAAAGTTGTCCCTGGCAAAATTTGGATACTAATTATCAACCAGATGGTTTGTAAGAAAATATATAGTTGACAAAGAGCCATAACATTGAGATTTTAAACTTTATCTTTCAAATTCCTCATTCTGTAACCCTAGTGAATACATTCCATTTTCTTGATTTATAAGTTTCATTACCTGAAAAGTTCTCTTTTAACTAGAACATTTTATAAACCTAGGACTATGTGAGTTGGTCATTGGCAAGGGCAAAATATTTCAAGCAAAACACGTTTTGTTGTGTGTGCAAATAAACGTGATTAAAACTAAAGCAAGCTATGAACATTAGCATTGTCAAATAAAAGCAAATCTGATTTTAGGAAATGAGATTTTCTTCAAATAGATTATTACACTATGGGGAAGAGAACTCTTGAAATAGAGGGCAGAGGACCATTACAATGGGGAGAATGGTCCCAACTATGAGATTTGGAAGAATCTCCAAGGTCAGGCAGAAAGGGGCTTTTCCTTTCTAGGGAAGAGTAAACCAAACTAGGAGAAAACTAAGAGGTGTGAGGTAATAAGGAGTGGACAAGGTGATATGAAAAGGACAGGTGGTCAGAGAATGTTTTACCCTGGAGTCAGCCTATTTTCTCTCTGGGAGAGCTGGTTAAAGAGGGTTGGTATCCTGTTTCACATTGAGGGTGGGTCAAAGATCAGAAGCCTGGGGAAAGGAAAGAAGTTTAACTAAATTTTGATCAAGTCAGATTAATGTACATTTTGTTCCAAATGATCATTAGAGTTTAGCTAATAGTTTAGCTAATCAATCATTTATGACACACAGAACGGTATTTTGGTGGAATCAGTGCCTGGCCTTATCTTAAGTAAACAAGGAGGGAATCTGTGAGTCATATAGGAAAGAGTGTTTCTAATAAGCCTGTTCCTAGAACTCAAAAGAGATTTTTAATCCCTCGGGATGATGTTTTCCAGTATCACAGGCTTTAGTGAAGTTCAAACATTAACAATGTACATGTCTTAGAGTAAATGTGTTTTTATTTTTCTCTGATAATTAGCTGGAATGGAATATCTAAGTCCCATAGGGTCAAAGAAAATTTGCACCAGACAGAGTTAAATGGTCAGAGGAAGAATTTATTTAGGACTATTGTAGTAGGGAAGAAAGAGGACTCAAACCCACCAAAACAAAAGTCAGAAGGGATTTTTAAGCATTGCGGTAAGTTAATGGAAAAGTACTGAAAGTAGTTAGTAGGAGAGTCTGGACCATGTGAATAGCAAATCTGTATTTGTTAATTGATGTTTGCTAAAGTTAGGCTTTCACTCTCCCACCGAAACTGGAAGATCAGGATTCTCTCCTTCTTAATGATTACATTTCAAAGGGATGCCTCCCAAGTCCTAGAGAAAGACATTCCCTAGTTTCTAAAACTGGCAAGAGGCTGAGAGAAGTTTTACACCTCCAAGGGGCAGAGAAGAATTACAATTGAAGGTTTTCTAAAACAAATGCTCAAAAAAAAAAAAGAGAGGTTGGGGTGTACATTGGGATGAAGCTTGTCTGAAAGTCATGTTGACGGAAACTTTAAGGCCATCTTGGTTAACAGCAAGTTTACGGTTAACTTACAAGAAACTGTCCAATTGTTTTCCAATATAATTGTACCATTTTGTATTTCCATTACATTATGACAAATTCTAGAAGTGAACTAAATACCCATCAGCAGGTGAAAGGATAAACAAATTGTGCTGTATCTAAGCAATGGAAAGTACTCAACAATAAAAAGAAATGATTGCTGATACATGCAAAATCATGGGTGAATCTCACAAGTGTAACATTGATTAAAAGATACCAGACAGGAAATTACTTACTATATGATTCAATTTATATAAAAGTCTGAAAAGACAAACCAAATCAAATCCACGATGACAGAAAGCAGATCAGTGGTTGCCTGGGTCTAGGAGCAGGACTGAAAAGGGACATAAGGGTCCTTTCTTGAAATGATGGAAATGTTCTATATTTCAGTTGTGGTGGTGGTTAGGTAAGTATATGAATTTATCAAAACTTAGTAGAATCTATAGCTACAATGGGTGTGTTTAATTGTAAACTATACTCCAATAAAATCTATTTAAAAAATTAAACGAAGCTATGTCACAATAGTATTATTAAGCTGTTAGGAAGAAAAATCACATATGAATTACTTTCTTTTTTCATTTTACAAGCCAACTATTAGGTTCTGGCTAAAATAAGGAATAGTATGGATTTAAGCATATCTATGACCTCAGGCTCTCATAGGACACAGGGAGCAAAAGGGTGGGATAAAAATCTTATTGAAATTTAAATTTATTTACTCTCTCTCGCTATGATTATTAAGAAGGAGCAAAAAATTTCCTAAGATATTTGTTAAGTGATAACAAAATGTTCCCTGAGCTATTTAGTAAATCAGGGGTTTTTCTAAATCTGCCTGTAAACAACCTTCAACTTCAAACCATGTAAAAACATCACAACGTTCCAATAATCTAGAGAATATTTGTTAAAGGGAAAGGAATTTTTTCCCATATAAGTAGTAAAGGAACTTGAATAGCCTTGTATTTACCTATACTATCATGATATAAATTGTCCAGCTTTTTTTGTTATTCTTACAAAAATCTCAGAAAACATATGTCTACTTTTTCTCCCAATGTACTTGCTAGACAAACATGGCTCTTGCAGATTTGAATGGGACAACCAGCGAAACTTGATTCTTTCCATCATGGCCACTGGACTGCTGGGTGAATGAATGGCTGTGGATAACATGTGTTCATTCCCATTGCAAACTTTCGATTTATACCATGAGATCTTGGAGGGAAGATGAAGAAATATGTTATGGAGGAAGGGTTGGGATTAACTGGTTACTCACCTTGACACATGGTTAATAACAGTATTAGGAATGGCTGTATAACACAGGACCTGGTCTTGTCTCTGTAGTCAAACATCTTTGTCACTGACTTCACAAAACTCTTGGTGGTGCATCTGTCCATTATCCATTTGTCCTAAGCCCCTTCCCTCTCCCCTTCCTCCAGTTCCATCCAGCCTCTCAGAGGGGTGGCCTGTGCAACTACCTTTGCCAGACTCCTTCAGGATTTGATGGCAGGAAAAGAAGGGAGGAAAGCACCAAACAAGGAGGGAAACAGAAAGAAGCATCTCAACAGTACCTCTTTCTGTGGGTGCGGCACTTGCTGGAAAGCCCTCTTTATATCTCTAGCTCATGCCATACTTTTCACATTCAAGCTCAAGAATAGCATGGGCCTCTAAGGGCGTTTCCTAAAGTTGCTAATCTATGAGTTTCCTCAGTGCTGCTTTTTTGGCTTTCATCCCTTTCATGCCATTGCAATTACTTCTCCATGTAAATCTCACTGCAGTGAACTACTTTTCATGGGCTGCTTTTCTGACCTGCCCTTGATCCTCGCTGATAGTCACAATGTTCACCGTAACTATAGGATGCACAGAAGGAGGAGAGTTAAAGGTAGGATTAAAAAGCATCTTGACAAATGTATTTTTCATTTTGTCCAACGTTTCATCCAGCTCGAATCCAACATTTCATTGTCTATTAAGATTTAATTCTTATATGAGTGCCTAAGAAATTTTATATTTATAGATAAAAGGCTCTAACCTTATGCTACACACAGATGTCTCAATAGTGGCTTATGAACTCGTGTTCAGTATAAGGTGACCTCTGTCCCAGGTTGAGGATTCTGGAAGAAGACAATAGGATGAAGTCTGGGCTGTACAGAAACCAGCATTTGTGAAGGGAAGAGGGAAGAAACGGGTTTGGGCAGAGAAAGAAGTCAAAGTTCAGTGTAGTGTCGATAGAGTCTCAACAACTTGGGAAAGAACTCTGGAGGGATTCCTGTCCTTCAGTGTTTCCACATGGGGCCATTTAGGCCCGACCCTTCTCCCCATGGTCTTACCACCAGATGCAAGCTTATCTAGGAAGAGTAAGAGGGTTTTCTGCAGCTGAGGAAGACCCAAAAGAAATTGGAAATTGGAGGCTCTCTGTTAACTGACTGCATTCTCCCCACATCTCCTTGCTTTATGCCTACCTCATGTCTCCTCTTCCACACACAGTTGGGTCATGAGTCTTTCCTTGAAAGGGGAATGGGGTTATTTATCTCTAGGTATTCTTCATCCTGGCTTCGAGTCCTGGATCTAACTTTTACTTTGATTTTATGATCTTGGACAAATTTAAAAAATCTCTTTGTTTCAGTTTACTCTTCTGTAAAATGAAATAATAGTTCTTACCTGTGGTGGTTAACTTAATGTGTCAATTTGGCTAGGCTATGGTACCCAGTTACATGGCCAAACAGTAGTCTGGATGCTGACATGAAACTATTTTTTTAGATGTGACCAAAATTTTAGATCAGTAGGCTTTGAGTAAAACAGATTACCTTCCATAATGTGGGTGGATCTCATACAATTAATTGAAGGCCTTAAGAAAAAATACCTGAAGAGGAGGAAATTCTGTCTTCAGACTACCTTCTGACTCAAGACTGCAATATCAACTCTTGCTGGAATTTCCAGTCTGCAGCCCTGTCCTGTAGATAGTAGACTTACCAGACCTCATAATTATGTGAACTCTCCTCTCAGTATATACACATACTGTTGGTTCTGTTTCTCTGAAGAATGCTGACTGATACACACTATCTCACAGGCTGTTATGTGGTTTAATTATACTGGGTTAAATCACGGTGCCTGGCAAATAGTACGGACACAATAAAGATTGGTTTCTACTGTAAAAAGGTTTCTATTCATTACCAATTAAAAAAATATGAATGCAATCTTAATTATAAAAAGAATAAACTATATATATATATATATACATATGAACCAAACCAGATTAAAATATTAATCATTCCTGAATATTTTAGAATTCATCTAAAAATTAAATATACTCGCTTATACATGAAAGATGTTCAATCTCACTTTTTTAAAAATCATAGTCCCTAGACACTTTGTTTTTCCCAGCAAGACTCTGAAAATTTATCATGCAGATTACAGTACAATATTAAACACCTTTTAGTACTCGAAGATTGTAACATGCACTCCATGGTGTTTCAATGCATGAAGGTACTTTCAGAGTGTTTTATGTAGCATAATCCATTTACTAAAACTTGCAGTGCCCCTTGTTTTATGAGGTTCTGCAAAGATGACAGATGCTTCTTAATGTTTTACCCTGGGAATTCTCCCTCAAATACAATTCTCTACATAGGAAACTATGAATATAGATTCAATTGTTTAGAGAGTGGAAATTCTTCAATTATAACATCATTTATTATGAGTTTCACAAAAATATTTCCACTAAAACAAAATGTACTGAAGTAAGATGAGTAATTCAATCTGTCTCTTGTCATGCAAAAGGTTATTGCAAAACTGTTTTACAATTTGTGAGTGTAAATGTCTGACCACCTGTGTAGGGATACTAGAGAGAGATTGTTCAGATAGAGAGTTCTCTATTTTATCCATACCTATTGGATCAGAATCCACAGGAAAAAAGTCCTCTAATCTCCATTTTAACAATAAATTGCATTTCTTATTTACTGTATAGTATAAGATCTAGAGTCACATTCATATGGTCAAAAAAATGAGTTTAAAAAGTAGAAAACTTTCATAATCAACTAGATACTTAGAAATAAAATTGGTGTTTGACTTTAAATGCCTAATTACCTGCTTTATTTCTATTGAGAAACATTGTGTTGTGTGTTGTTGCGTTTTATATGTCAATGTAAAAATACAGAGTCAAAAAGAAAATAATTTATCTTAGAGCACCTTATACATTTTAGATCAATTCATTTTGACATAAGGCAAACCTAGATCAACAACGCACAGATGCTTTCTTTTGGAAATCACTGAAAGATGTCATAATATTCCAGACTCAATAAATAAGTAATTTAAGTTAGAAATTTGATCATTATGATGTTATTATATAAATTCTTCAAAGCATTTTCATTTCCTTATATAATATTAATTATATCTAAACAATTAGCTATTGTGTACCCATAGAACCACAGATCAACAGAAAAATGTGATTCAATGTCACATTCAAGTTATGAAGGATAAAATAACTGTTTCCTTTTAAAATCTCTTCTTCCTTAGCACATACAATGATAGAGGAGCTAAAATCCATTTTAGCTTATTAAATGTTTATTCAACAACTACTAGGTACTACCTACTATTTATTAATATCAACCATATAGATTAATAAATCCTCCTTTTCTTGAGAGGACTTAAAATAGTAAATTCGAATCACTTATTCTTATTTATTCTTGCCCATTTGTACTGTATTATTTAAGAATCCTATTCACCTACAAAGAACAAGAATCCTGTATTAGTTTCCTATTGCTGCTATAACAAGTTACCACAAACTTGGGACTTAATATAACACTAATTTTTTTTTTTATATATAGTTCTGGAGGACAAAGTCCAAAATCAGCTTCCCTGGGGTCAAGTCAAGGTATCTGCAGAGCTGCACTGCTTTTCGAGACTAGGGAAGAACCTGTTTCCTTGCTTTCCCTCCACATCTAGAGCTGCATTCCTCGCTCCTGGCTCCTTTCTCTATCTTCAAACCAGCAGTTCCTGCATAGCATCTGTCTATGTAATCAGATCTCCTGCTGTCTCCTTCTTTGAAGGATCCGTTCAATATAATTGAGTCCATCCAGATAATCTAGGATACTGTCCCTTCTTAAAATCCTTAATTTAATCACATCTACAAGGTCACTTTTGCCATATAAGGTCATATTCATAAGTTCCAGGGAGTAGGACCCATATATCTTCAAGGGCTGATATTTAACCTATCACACAACCCAAAATGATTGTTAAAGCAAAAAGAAGTGCATTTTAACACCCTAAAAATTAAAGTCCAGAGTAGGAGATAAAGTTTAGAATGATAACTACAGGGAATCAGATTTCTTCTATACCATCCCTAGGTGTGACCCTTATCAGATGCTTATAAAAGAAACTCTGGAGCACTAGCTATTACATCTGTATTCCATGCATTAGGAAGAAGGAAGCGCAAAAGAGCAAAGAAATTAAATCAGCTGTCTCCTGTTTAGAGGGCTTTCCCAGGAACCCCACCCAAAAACTACAGGTCACTTATTACTGGCTAGAAATCAGTTTTGTGGTCTGTCTAGCTGTATAAGAGGCTTGATATGAAATTGTTAAACTAAGTACATTGCTATTCATATAAAACTGGATTTGGAAAAGGAAAATGGGAATTGAATACTAGGAACTCTTGTTATATAACAACATTCGTAATAATACAAACCTACATTTTTGGTATATCTATTATGAAAATATATGCATTATTAAGCCAGTAATAGTATTATCTTTTAATAAGACCATTGCTTACACAGAAAATATAAACTCTTGCTTTCATAATACACCATCTTAAAAGTAGGGGTCTTTCTCCATAGATAAACAGAATAGAGAACCCAGATATAAACCCATGAATATATGTCAATTAATGTATGATAAAGAAGCCATGAATATACAATGAGGAAAAGAGAGCATCTTCAATAACTGGTGGGAAAAACTGGACAGCTGCATGGAAAAGAATGAAACTGGATTACTGCCTAACTCCTTACATGAAAGTAAGCTTGAAATTGATCAAAGACCTGCATGTAAGACGTGAAACCATAGAACTCTTAGAAGAAAACAGACAAAAATCTCTTGGACATAAATATGAGCAATTTTTTCCTGGAAAAATCTCCTTGGGCAAGTGAAACAAAATAAAAAATGAACAACTGGGACTACATCAAACTAAAAAAAAAAACTTCTGTAAAGCAAAGAACACCATCAGCAGAACAAAAAGGCATCCTGCAGTATGGGAGAATATATTTTTTAACAATTTATCCAATAAGGGGTTAACATCCAAAATATACAAAGAGCTCACACACCTCAACACACAAAAAAAACCCAATTGAAAAATGGGGGAGGAACTGATCGGACATTTCTCCAAAGAAGAAATACAGATGTCCAACAGGCACATGAAAAGATGCTCCACATTGCTTATCATCAGGGAAATACAAATCAAAACCATGATGTGATATCACCTCACACCAGTCAGAATGGCCACTATTCAAAAGACAAGAAATAACAAATGTTGGCAAGCATGTGGAGAACTGGGAACCCTCCTACACTGTAGGTGGAAATGTCCATTGGTGCAGCCACTGTGCAAAACGGTATGGAGGTATCTCAAATAACTAAAAATAGAAATATCATCCAACTGAGTAATTCTACTTCTAGGAATTTACCTGGAGAAAACAAATCCCTGATCTTAAAAGATATATGTACCCCTATGTTTATTGCTGCATTATTTACAATAGCCAAGAAATGGAAGCAACCTAAGTATCCATCAATAGATGAATGGATAAAGAAGGTGCAGTTCATATATACAGTGGAACATTATTCAGCCATAAAATGAAAAGAAATCTTGCCATTTGCAACAATAGATAGATCTAGAGGGTATTATGGTCAATGAAATAAGCCAGGCAGAGACAGACAAATACCATATGATTTCACTTATTTGTGGAATATAAATACCAAGCAAACAGAATGAACAAAAGAGCAGTGGACTTACAGATCCTGAGAAGTGACTGGTGGGTACCATAGGCGAGGCATTGAGATTGGTGGGTGGGGAGACAGAGGGGGCTAAAGGAGTACAAAATTCACAATCATAATGTAGGTTGGTCAGAGGGATAACAATACAGCATGAAGAATATAGCCAATGGTTCTGTAACATCTTCCTTTGTTGACAGCTAGTAACTGCACTAGTTGGGGTGAGGGTTTAATAATATGGGTAACTATTGAACTTCTGTGTTGTATACTTGAAACTAATACAAGACTGTATATCCATAATAAATAAATAAATAAATAAGTAAAAGTAGGGGTCTTTCTTTTGGGAGTCTGGAGAAAAAGGAAATTAAATATGTGGCAGTCGTGCTTTATGAGGAACACATAGTTGTGATTGGGTAATGTAATACAGTCTATAAACATTGAAATTAGGAAGAGTGTGATGGAAATGAAATGTTGAACTTCACATGAAGATGACTCACTTTACTTGTCCTTTTGAAAGATGAGAGAATTATTCTGCCAGAATTTCTGGCAGAAAGTTGAAATAGTCTATCCTATTCAGCTGTGTCTCCTAATAAGGTAGCTAAGACCTGAGTAATAAATTCCAATATAGGTATATACAGAGACATTTCCAATATATTTAAGTTTTTGTAATAAAATATACTATTAAAATGAAAACATAAGTTATAAGAAATAAGATAGAAATACAATTTAAACAAACTTTTAAGAAACAGTTACTGTTAACCTTGTTGGGTTTTCTTAAGATACCCCAAAACGACTTTGTCCTCCTTCCCATATCATTGTCTTGAGTCAAAATTAAGCATACTCCTGTTTTATATTTTTAGCCTTCTACAACTGTTTACACTAAAAATTGCATCTATACAGAATTGCTTCCCTGTGGCACAAATCACATTGTTTTTCTTTGAGGTTTCAAACATCAGAAGTAACTCTGAAGTGTTCAGCTAAGTGCCTTGCCCTCACTGATGGAACGCGAGTCTGAGTTTTTTTCCATCTTACATGCTGCTCCTTCTCAGGTGCCTTTGTGAATCCTCCCCTCTGACTCTCCTTAAATGTTAATGCTTGTCACTGTTATTTTCCTCTCTCTCTCTTCTCTCTTTCTCTCTACTTGCTCTCCCTGGGGTATTTCATGGTCCTTGTCTTGTTTATGACTTCCAATCTCTATCTCCACTTCAAATATCTCCTGTAAACTCCAGCCCTGTATGTTTAAATGCCAACTGAAGTTTTCCACTCAAATGTCCCACACGTAGCTATAACAGAGCCACTTCAAAGCTGGCCTCTCGAATATTTTACCCTTTCTCTATTGTCCCTTTGATGGAAAGGTACCATCAACCACTTAGTAGCTGTGGCAGGGAACCAGGGCTATGGTATGCCTTCTTGTCATCTGTGCCCATCACCCCCCCACCACAGCCATACCCAGTCACCATGTCCCGTAAGTTCTCATTCTAAAGTATCTCTACAGTCTCTCCACTCTGTTTATCCAAATCCACCATGATCATTCACAGTAAGACCCCAAAAAGTGAAATCTGCATTAAGCAACAGCTTCACAATCACACTCAAAGCTAACTGTATCGACACACTGGTGCACTCTCCCTGCACCCATCCCCACGTCGCAGGCCGAGCACCCTGCGGAAAGCTTCTATCTCACCATGTGTGTGCCCTCTTAAAAACCTTGGTGTTAAAGTCCATTTGCCTCCAGATGACTGCAAAATTCTTCCTGGTTCAGGTTCTGTTTCTCTCTCCAGGCACATTTCTTTCTTCTCATTCTAAACACTAGATTTATTAAGCATTTTCTGAATTCCTAACTACGAAATGGGCTATCTTAATTTTATGTATTTAGTATAAATATATGATCTATTCTTCCTACAAGATCATCCCTTTAAGTGTTTAATAGTGCCTTGTGTCTCATTTAAGTTGTTTCATGCCTTCCTAATTTCCCCAATCTGGAAAAAAACACACACACACACACACACACACATCTCTAATCTACTCTAGTAATGTTCCTTTATTTTTTCTGCACTACTCTTAGACATAAAGCTTCAAGCACAGTATCAGCAGGATTGTGAAAATGAAAACAGTAGACTTATGCTTAACTCTCATATTTTTAAGAGATACGTCGTTTCTGACCTAATTTGTAAAAAGGTGATAAAAAAATTCAACCTCCTGGATGTGAGATCTGAAGTGCCTATTGGGGAACATTGATCATAAAGGGAAACAGTGCAAGGCTCTCTGACTGGCCTCCTCAACCTTCTTTCTTCAAACACTCCTGAGAAGAGGAAAAGGAGGGGACAGTGAAACGCCTTAGATCTGTAGATTCCTTAATGAAGGAAACTCTCAGAAAGACCTTGAAGGTGCTCTTCCATTTTTACCCTAATCCATTTGAGGTAGAAAACTGGCCCATGATGACTGATTTATCTATCTGAAATATATTTAGAAACTTGGTTTTCGTGATGGTCCACAGGGGTTTCCGAACTACCTTTGGGCCTTTCTTAACACTCCCTTAAACATTCAATCCTGATAACATTCATTATTTTTGTCTATTGTCTTATATTTGGACTATCTTTCCTTTTTTCCTTATTTATTATTCATTTATAACTTTTTGAAATTAAAGATGTACTTTGATAAATTAGCCTCTACTACATCAAAAGAGTGACTTGAAAAAAATTTAATAAATGAAAAGGGACCAGATCCCAAGGATCAGACTGGAAAGAATCCACATTAAGAAACTGAGTCAAGGAAACCAAGGAGGACTCTTTTCCGGAGGCAGCAGTAACAATGTAACAAATTGTTTATTTCATCTAGCTGCTCACAATACTCAGAAGGCCCAACGCATGCCAAAATGTGAAACTATTCAGTGAGAATTTTCTCCCAACACATGCCAGAAATGCAGACAGATTGGAGAAGGGAAGACTCCGTGGATCATTATGAAACGCTAAATATATCACAGATGAGTTTCAAGGTGGCACAATTCTTATAGGTGAAAATTCAGTTCCAGTAGTGACCTGAGCTCACACCCTAAAAACTTATCTTCTCAGACTTCTAATAAAGCAGCAGAAAACACAATATACTAAAAGAGAGCCAAATAGGGCAATAATAGATTAAATCCAAGTCTGAGAAAAGGGAAAATACCTTCTCGATGGGAGTTAAACATGGACTTACTTTTACATTCCCCAAACTCAATGCTGTAATATCTCTTTCTAGAAAGTGTATCACAAAGAGCAAAATAATTACATTAATAACCAACTTAGCTAAGGAAAACAAAGGATGCTAAAACTAATGGGTAAAAGTTTGATGAGCAATGAAGAACTTATATGGTCTCCCCACATACTTACTGATTATAAAAGAGAAGAGAGTAACTACTATACTGTGGAGTCATCAGACACTTCGTAAAGTGATCAATGTTAACTTCATCAGGGATGGGGAAAATTAAAATGTGTGCCATGTAATACATGCAAGGAGAAGAATGCATCATTACTTTTTACTTCTGTGATATTTTGTAAAAAGGTATTATCAGAGTTGAATCATGAGGAGAAATCAAACAAAACCAAATAGACACCCATTTTTCAAAAAAAAAACTTCTGGTAAAATCTCCAAAAGTTTGAAGGTTATGAATGCCAATGCAAGACTATGGAGTTGTTCCAGATTGAAGGAAGCTACAAAAACTAATACTTGAATGTGACACATTGTGCTGATTTAATAATTTTGCTATGAAGGACATTATTGGAATATGTGGTGAATCATAAATAGTGCATATGTATTAGAAGATAATAACACATCTGTTAATTTACTGATTTTTGTGTTTAAGTGTTGATTACACAAAAGAATTTCTTTTTCTTGTAGGAAATGTTCACTGAAGATTTCAGGATAATGGACATTCTCTCAGCAATTTATTTTAAAATGTTTGAGGAAAAAAACTTACTATATTTGCTGTTTACTGTAATTTGAAATTACCTCAAAAGAGAAATGCTGATTTATATTATTAGTAGAAGTATCATTTTATAGACCTGTTCTATTTTATAATGCACAAATAAATTTTCATCTATATTTTTAATATATATTTTCTATAGTGTCTCAAGTTATTTGTGACTGCTATTCACAGTCCCAGAAAATTAAACTATAAAAGATGCTTTTGGGTTTGTCTTTTTTTAATTAGTGTGAGAAGAATGCATTTTGAACCTGACTGTACATTAGACTCACTGGTCAGGTTTTTAAATATTCGTATGTCCACAGTACACCCAAGAATGCAACCTAATTGGTCTGGGTGATATAAGAGCATTGTCATTTTCTCTAGTACTCAAGGAAAGAAACATGGACACCATCAGAATTGAGAAATATCAGTCTACAAATGTTGGTAATGATAACCAGTCCATTTATTACTTTCTGCTCTAGGATCTATTCTAAAATAATTGAGCAAGAGATATTGATAGATCAACACTGCATTTTCTTTGTGATGAATTAATATCTTTTTATACAAGGGAGTTCATAAAAATACAAAAATCAAATATAATAATTATTGTGTCTAAAACACTTTCAGACATTGTTGACTTTTTGTATTTGGAGTAAGAGCATACCTACGAAGTTCTGTATGAAGTTAATAAAATATGGACACATTCACTCTGTGAAATGCCTTGTAGTTATTCATTTATGACTTACATAGTACAATCCAAAAGGGTTTAAAATATTCCAAATACTTTAGAACTTATTTACCAAAGTAACTGCTCAATTACTGATTCTGGTGATTAAACACCAGATGATCACTTCGTACCTTCATAGTTCAGTCTCTATTGACATAAATATTATTAATCATTTCCCTGCATTTGTTTATACTTCATTTTGTAACCAATTCAAATGGTTCAATATAGACCTTAAGCTCAGAGTTTGGGTTACATTCATGTCTTTATCCACAGCCCCAAATAGAATGCTGAAATAAGTTCAGTGAATGAATGAATGAGAAGCTTAAATGATAGTACACACTTTGGTCTTCTAATTTGGTTGTCCAAATTATACTACAGATTTTCTTTTCCCCCACATATAAAGCTATTCCAGCTGATATATGTTGTATTTTACATGTTTTCTACAAAGTTTTAAAAAATAAATTCTCAGTCTCCTCATACAGAGAGATAGAAAAGCAAAGGTTCTTGAAAATATTGCTAGTAAGTTGCAGTTGGATGCTTCTATAATGAAAAGTATAAACACAGGACCTGTTTTAGTAGAGGGGCTTTATGTATGAAATGAAGCTTAAGTAAATTCCTCTGTATCAAGGTACACTGAACTCTTCAGGGGAAGAAAATCATTCAACTTAATAGGTATCATTTATACCTATGTAAATAAAAAGGGGTAAGTACAAACTGAAAACGTATAAAATTATACATACAACTTCATATAAACACTTTGTCCCTTCACAGCATTAGCTTTCTTCTTATGCTAGTGTCTTGCTCACCTTGGTCCTTTCTAACGGCGGCTAAATTGGCTAATTACAGCTCTTTGCAGTCTTCGTTTGTGTGCCTTTCCTTGTCCTTGGCATTCTCTTTGCCTCTTTACAGGAAAGAGGCTAATCCTCTCTTCAGTGGGCTCCTGTGGGGACAGAGCATCAGGGCTCTCAATAAAAAGCTGAACAGTTCAACAGTTTTTATTGAGTCTTCATTGAACAGCCCTTGGGGAACTAAGGCCAGAAAAGAAAAGATGGGGAAAAGTAGTCAAGAGTTGTAATAGCCTCAGTCTAAGGACATACAGCCCCGGTCCAATAGACCTGGCGAGGTCTGAGATGTAACAGCTTGGCATCAGTGCACATCTCCTGGTGCCAAATAATGAGGCACAAAGAACAGAAATAAAAGTGGCACTGAAGTCACATTTTTCTTTCCTTTTCATTATTAAACACCTGAAATGACAACAGAATTGTGAATGGGCAAGGTCAACATCCTTTGTTTCTCTTAAGTGAAATACTAACTTAAAAAAAAATAAAAAGCCATGTTACATAATCAAGATGGGAAAATCTGGCACTGATGCGGTTCCTTCAGTACGCCCTGGCCTTCCTCGGACTCTTCCTGCCCCTCACAGTACTTAGCCTTCTCCTGCCAAGCTGATAGAGAAAAAGTGGCATGAGAATGAAATAGAGCAGTTCCACCCACAGAAGAGGAAAGAAAGCAGTACAGGTGGACATAGATCCTTAAAAGGAGAGTGATTCTGGCAAGAACCAGACAGCAGGAACTGGGAACCAGCAATGATTCATTATTCATTGGGGAGTCAGAAGACAGGTTATTGAGGGCTTTTGTTGGTTTGCTCCTGTTCCCTAGATATAATATATATCATGTAAAGCTCAGCTTTCTTTGGTCAAATAACTTGGTGGAACTTTGAGTGGAAAGAAAATTACTATTGAACTCTGTAGAACTCTGTATTACACAATGTTGTAAGTCCTCAAACAAGGGGAAAATGTCTAGCCTTGCTAAATTGTGTATTTACCCTTCAAAACATTTGAACGTAGAATATCAAAATGGTAGAGAATTGCGGAGACCAGCTCCACAAACCAGCTGAATCTGAGTGGAGTGGGAATGAGGAACTTAAGGAAAACACAGAGAAAGATACAAGAAAGACACGAGAGCTAAAGCTGGGATCAGGAAGTTCACTGCCTGCTGATGGCAGTTTATTTTCTGAGCACCACTTATATACACAGGTTCATAATGATGTCACTTCTGGACTGATCTCATATCCGGTGTTATCACTCCTGTTTCCGGTGATCTCACTTCCTGGTGCTATCACTCCCTGGTGCCTGGATCTAGTGATGTCACTTCTGGGGTGACATCACATCTGGCCCTCCACAGAGAATGGAAAGGTAGACTTTTCTCAAATAACTCATTGGCATAACACATCAGAAAACAGAAAATATTCCTATTATATTGTAATAATTTTAATGAAGGTTCTGTGAAAGAAGTTAGAGAGTTATCATGGACTCTCTGATATATACTTTTTCCAAGAGATGAGGACACTGAAGCTAAGAAAGGTGACAGGATGAATGGTATCAGTGTATCAAAGACAAAAATATACACATTTCGATTCCTTTCTTTGATTTCAAGTTTCCAAGAAAAACAATTCTTAAACAGATTTACTTGGAGGATAATGTTCCCTCATGATTTAACCTTTTTGACAAGTCCCGATTTGGGGTTGTTTTTCCTCATGGTAGATGTCAAGACATCAATCTATTCTGCTACCCAGTGAAGTAAACCATAGTCTCTAAACATGGGGATCTATATAAACATGGGACTCTATACCCTATTAAAACAGAAATACTGAAGAGTCTAATAGTTTACCCTACACACATGCATACACACACACATACTATATCTATATCATCTATATCTGTACATATACTATATCTATCTACATATGCTAAAAGAAACACAAGACACCTTGTTTAGAGATCTGAACTAATATACTAGAACAATAATGGAACATTTGACAGGGGTGGTCTTCATGACAACACCCTACAGGTGAGGCAGCGACAGTCAGATGCCATAAAGCTGCATGTTCAGAAGGAATACACTCTAGAAGAGAGACTAGAAGTATATATTTCTGCATTTATATAGAAACGGAAGTATCTACTCTCTTCAGAGAGGAGGAAGAATCTGGGTCCTTACCCTTTAATGTGTAAGTACTTTTCTCCGGGGAAGACAAAACTGTGTCTCTGAGTTACAATCCAGGGCTTTCTTCCACTTGAAATTATAAATACATAGAAAGAGAATGCTCTAAATCTCTTTGAAAGTCTGTGAGCTATTCAGTCACCCTTTCCCTTCACCCAGTTAATATTTAAGCATATATAAGCGTATTAAATAAGAACCCCAACTTAAATTAGGTCTTTCTGTATAACCATATATTGAACCCATCCTCACCCTTTTATCTAAGGGAAATTGCAAGGGGACAAATACAAATTGTTTAGTTAAAAATAAATTGGGAGGTACAGGATGATCCATGTGAACGTCATACAGAAAATACCATAGCATTAACGATCTAATTGAAATAATTTTGATGAATCAGACACAAAATGGCCATGTTGTTCTCAATGAGTTTTGTATCCAACAGAGAATAAATACTGTTTATATTAATGGTATACTCAGGGACTCAAAGAAAATTCAGTACTTTCTCCTGCCACACAGGAAGAACTTGTCAAGCAGTACTGCAGAGTGATTATACTGTTGTGACTCCCTGGGTTTTGGTGTGTCATGAGAAACAACAATAAAGGCTGAGCTAATTTAGGCTGACCTGCTGAGGCCATACAACTGATGTGGTAAGGGAGGCCACATCTGTTCCTAAATGCAAAAAGGACATAAAACCATTCTGCATGAATATGAAGGATGTCATACAATGCCTCTCACAGAATATACATTGATGTACAAAAGTGATCAATAGACCATAAGATCAGAAAAGTATGTTATAGTTAAGAAAGGGCTAATGCATGAGTGAAGGGGATATAATGCTAGTTCTTTTGTTTGCTTGATTTTTGCAGATTATTTTGATTTTTAAAATTATAAATTGAAAAGAAATTACACACACCTTATGCTTTATTCCTTCCTAAGTAAAGTGAAAGAATTTTTAAAAAATATAGAAATTGAATAAAAAGAAGGAGAAGGGATATCTTTTTATTTCAACTTTTCTCACATTTAGAAATGGGAAAAATAGCAAATTATTCTTGCATAAGTTCTTAAAACATACTTGGATCTTTTGTCAAATATTTATGGAATTATATACAGGGGCTCCAAGTCCAGAAAATTCCCAACCAAGCAGGGAATTAAGAACTTGAAATATTGGATGTACATAGTTTTATTAGAGTAACATATTGGGTTCAGTGTTATCCGGTCATTCAGGGGTGTCAAATATCCATTCATCTTTATCACTAATACTGCAATGATACATTCTGATATTTCTGTCTTTTCTCCTGTTGATATTCTTTTTCTTGGTCTTTTAGTGAGACAAATCCAAATTATAAAACTGAAGTTTAGTTAACTCCACACAAGATGAAATAGAATAAGTTAAATTACATTTCTGTTTAAATTAGAACAATATTATTCCAAAGAATTCATCTTAATCCAAGTAGTTATCTGTGTGAAATATATTGACCTATGTTGACTTTAAAAACTTTGTAACTAAATTCACATAGTTTTGAATTTATGAGATTTATATGAGATCAAAATCTAATTTATTTTATGGATGGAAAGCCAAGCAAATAAAACAAATGAAAATATGTTACAAGCAGTTCACACTTTGCATACATTTTTTTCCATTTCATCTTATTTTACAGATGTTTAACTTTCATCCTCTCATCTAACAAATTACAATCATGAATCCTGTCTAAGATACAAATTATACTTTCCATATAAATAGTTCCAAAGTTATGTACGAAGATATGAAAGTTTTGATAGTTATATTCCACTTCTGAATTTAATTTAAATGTTCAAGAAAAAAAATTAAGTCAAGTTGGGACAAAAATTGATATATTTAAAGTGGTTTTGTCTCTTTTACTTGGATTTATTTTGAGTTATGGATATTGCATCTAACTGGGGAACTATTCCTGTAAAACAGAAGGCATGTTACTCTGCCCTTCAAGGAATATATATTGGACATCCTAAAAGGAGACAGATGAGCTTGCCTGGTAGACCACACAATGTAGGATAGAGTTGGAGTGTTGGTACAGACAAATTCTCTGTGAGATAGCTCTTTGTGGAATGTAGACTGGTCCTTATGTTAAAAGCCTGAGAGTTCCTCGAAAGACAAAAACTGGGTCTTTGGACTAGAGATTTTCCATTTGAGGGCCAATTACTAACTTGTTCTTGGGCATTAACTGAAACTGCCCCTATTACTGTAGGATGGAAACTGAAAACTGATACCCATGGTGTCTTGGATGATGTCAAAAGCACATTTTAATGGGGAAGGCAACACTCAGAAGAGTTCCATAATAAAATGGAAATGTTTCATGCAGGATCATGCTATCAGGGGAATGCAAGGACGGACTTATTAGTAGGGAGCCTCTTTTCTCCTAGGGCTGACTTTGGAACTGCATGAAGAGCTGACAAATTCTATCAGTGCTTGATCAGTGCCTTGTAAAGAGCTCTCAACTGACCAAGAAATAGCTGCTTGGTTTGTGGATGGCAGTTCCAAGGTAAAGGGACAACAACTACTTTGGAAGGCTGCCACTCTGATCAAAGGAGGTAAAAACAAATCAGCTGTGTGGGCTGAATTACATGCTTTTTGACATAATGTTTGGTTTTTACCAATTTATGAAAGGTAGCCAATGGCCTGTTCATAAAGTCAGGCCGAAGGGTGATGGAAACATCCCTATGGAAACCACTACAGGAACCTGAAGGGTGTGTTATAGTAGAACATGTCAATGTCCATCAGAAGAACCCCTTTCCAGCACTGGAAGGTGACTGGGATGGGACAAATTATAGTCAGCATGTTAATAGTTGTCAAATTTATGACCAAAGATGTGAAACTTTTGATAGTAATATTCCATTTCTTAATTTAATTTCAATCTTCTAGAAAAATGAAAGTATCATGTTTAAATATTAATTTTGTTCCAAATTTGTGTTGTATCCCTACATTGATTTTATCTTTCTTAGATCAAAATAGAAATTGAATCATTACTGTAGTTTTCTTTCTTAAAAAATATGTTATCAGACTAGAGATGCATTGTATTTCAGAAATGCTATAATTAAAAATACTAAGTTATATACATTGCTGAGGTATTGCCACTATTTATTCAACAAACCCTTTTTGAGGAACGACTATGCATTAAGACATAGGGATAGGGGAAAAAATAAAGCAGGCAAATTCCCTTTCCTTGTGGAATCTTCCTTTTAGCAAAAAACAAAGGATAGTGGACAACATAAGTTCAGGTGTTGAAGGAAATAACTAGAAGAAAACGATGAAGAGGGAGAGCAATTGGAAAAGGCCATGATTGAAAAACATGACTTTGATCTATTTGTAAGCAACTGTTGAGATATAAAAATGGATACAAGGAGACCTGTTAGATGGTTCATAAAATAATTTAGATAGGACTCTCAAGGCAACATCGGGAAGAAAGTGGGATTTAGGAAAACTAAGTAATTTCATACTATGTACCAGGCACTGTATTGGCACTGGTGATTTATCATTAAATAGAACATTAAAGAAAACCCTATTCCCATAGAGCTTACATTCTAATGGAAAGACAGACAATGAAAACAAACAAATTCAAATGTATGTTCAGATGAGAGAAGTGGCAAAGAAATTGGATGACAAAGTCATGGAAGACTGCATTCTTAGTATTTGAGTAAAGGCAGAAGGTGATAAGGGGCTAAACCCTGCAGCTATCTGAATGGAGAGCATTCCAGATACAGGGAAATAAGTCACTGTAAAGGCCCAGAGGCAGAAGTATACCTTGGGTTTAAGAAACAGTGAGTAGTATGTGAGTCTGGACAAGAGTGAGGCAAATTAATGGCTGCAGTCAGAAGGACCATAAAGAGCCAGATTTGTTGGTTTAAGTACTTAGGTTTTACTCTTCCTGATACCAAGTGCAAATGGAGAGGCGTGAGTAGAGGAGTTAGCTATACGTGTTTTACAGGACCATTCTAGCTACTGATTTATGCATAAGCGGTAGAGGAAAAGGGCAGGGGTAAGAGGCTGTTGCAGTAATCCTGCCACAGAACAATGGGGCCTTTGACCACAGTGGCACCCCTGGAGATAGTAAGAAGTACTTCAATTCTGTAATTTATAAATAAATAAATAAAGGTGACCTTATTTCCTGACTAATTAGATGTAGGCTTTAAGATATTCATTTTAATTCAACATTTTTCGAGCACCTACTGTACATCAAGCATTCTTCCAGGTCTTGGAGTGCATCGGTGAATAAAAGAGACAAAATTTCTGCCCTCTTGGAACTACATTCTAGAATAAGAAGATCAGTTTTGCCTCAGGAGACATTTGTCCTGAGCAACAAGGTAGGTGGAAGGTCTACTAAGGGGGATTGGGAAGGTTGTAGGTAGGGATCGTTTGGAGAGGAAGCTTGGGGATTTTGTTTTCAGATATATTAATTCTGACATGCTATGAGATGTGGAGGAGGCAGTTCGAAGCCTGTGTTCAGGAGAGAAAACTAGGAAGATTTAAATTCATGGACCATTAGATATGGATGACAAGTCAGGCCCTGTGACAGGACAAAAATACCAAAGAAGTGTGTATAGGCAGAGAAAAGAGGGTAGTTGACCGAGCCATGAGAAACTCTAACATCGGAGGTCTGGGAAATAAGGATACACCCGTAAAGAAGGGAAAGAGACAAGACCTGAGGTAGCAGAAAGAACAGGAGGTCAGTTCCTAGTAGCCAAATGAAGAAAGTTTTTCAAGAAGATGAAAGTGATTAAATGTATCCAAAGCATCTGTGAAGTTCAGTCAGATAAAGACTGAATATTGCATGAAAGCGTTTCTGATAAAATAGGTAGAGAGGGAGTATAGGTTGTGAGAGTAGGCAATTCCCTCAGTTTTGTGGCAAAATATATGAAGTAGATTGAAGGGGAAGTAGAGACAAGAGAGTCTTTGGCTTATCTTTAATATATACGTTCTAAAAAATGAGATGTCAGCATATTTTCACGGAAATGATCCAGTAAAAAAGGAAAACGATGATGCACCAGAGAGACGGGAGAATCGCTGTCAATGAAATATCATTTTTTGTCAGTTCTTTTGACTCTTCCTCCTATACATCCTTTCTCTCCCCAAGGATACTCTCTTAATTAAGCATCTTGTCATTCCTCACAGGAATTTCTAAGAAATCCTCAATTGTTTAACTGACTTCTAGCTTTGCCTTCCAAAGCACCCTCTACAATGCCATCCTCTTCATCTTTGCCAAATGGACATCTTGTCAGGTTTCTTCCTGGTACCCCTCTTCTTTGCTTTTCTAAGCAATTAATTGCCTTCAGGAGCATATTCTTAGCTTATCATGAGAGGCTCTTCACAATCTGTCCACTGTACATTTCTCCAGTTTCATGCCTTACTACCCAGTCCCGTCCCACCCCACACTACCTTCACCATCAGCATTTCATGGATTACAGCCCACAAATTGCAAGTAATTGTTTTTGTTTTTCCCATTCCTCCATGTGTTTGCTCATGCCGATTCTTTCAACCAAAACAATATTTCTCTCTCTCTTTTGGTTAGGTGAACTCTGCCTCAGATTTTCAGGATAGCTGACAAACAGGTAACTTTCTCAGCCCCTTAATATTAGTTTTCCTCATCTATGATGCTATAGCACCCAGTACAAATTGCTGTTATAGCATAATTGGAATAGGATGAAGACACCCAATTAAAGTTTAGCATCCCTAATACATCCCTTAATTATCCATTCCTTAATAAACATGGCTATGTGTTTCACTAATTTAATATCAGCTTCTGGCACATATAAGAGCTCAACAATAGTTTGGTGAATGGAGGAACGAGATGAGTGAGCTAAAAGTTACGAAAGGAATTGTTCCAGAAAGAACTGAGCTCTGGCTACCCAGAAACCTCAACGATATGTCCCGGAATAGGAGAGCTAGGACTCTGAAGCAGGATTCAAGGTTAATTAGAATAAAATATTTTTCAACATCTGTATATATTGTCATATCCAAATATGATGGGTGGCACTTGGAGATTAATGAAAAAGTATACAGTTTTATTAAGATTATGTGTTTTAAAGTTTGCTTTAACAAACATAAAATATTAAACAACATATTTGCCTATATAGACACCTGTATATAATATTCAGCTTTCTATTTGTACCTATTTTACTAAAGTTACAATCAGTAAAATGACAATAGAGTAACAGAACTGCAATATGTACCCTAAACTGTAACTATGTTGTAGAAAGAAAGAAACATACCTCAGCTCACAAATATGTTAACAAAGTGAGAGAGTTTGTGATTTTTATTTGGACTGAAACAAAGTTTTCCAGACAGACTAATAATCTGTTGTGATTCAAAATCACTTTGTTTTTTAGGAAAATGTTGATCTTTGTTTATGCAGCTTATTTTTTTCTCCCTTTTTTCCCAAACATCAGTGCATTAAGTTGCAGTTGTATAAAGTCTATAAAATTAAATAAATCACTTGTCCACTGTAAGAATCATTAAACCGTGAAATATTCATTATCAGAATTCTGGTTGACTAGGAGCTATCAGCCCTTAAGATTCATGGGCCTTTTTATAATTACACCAAACTTTAACATAGGTGATTAGAGATTATGGGGTTTTTGTAGTTGCTATTATCTTTTTTAATTTTAGAAGGCATTGTTTACTTCAGTGGCATCAAACTCAGGTAGACATTTCTGGTCATGTAAGGAGTTGCGTGTTGTGGATTGAAAGGTGTAAACCTGTTTCTTATTTCTATCATTGTTATTGAAGGTGGTCTCGCATCTCAGCACTTCATGTAAATACCTGTCTAACGCAGAATGAACTGGTTTAAAATGAATCATAACAGAATTTTAGACCATAAATAAGGTAGAACAAGACTGGTGCAATGCTTCCAGAGGCAAGAGGGCAAGAATGTTGATGAGACAAAGAAAAGAAAAATGGGGAAAATCAGAGAATTGAAGAAAAAGTGTAAATTGAAAAAGGAGAGAAATAGATTGAGAATAGATTTCTTTCCAAGTGCCCCAGGTCCAAGTGTCTTCATCTCTTGCATAAAGAATCATATTTCAGGTGTAAAACCCATAGCTGGACTTGAAATAGCTTGGGTGAGGTTAAAAGGATTATCAACATTTTAAGGAGGAATTTTGAATAGAAGAGATTGATTTTAAAAAGTTATTTAAATAATACATTTCACTGTAAAATACACAAATTTTTTAAGGGGATAAAAAGAAAAATGTGTACATTAGCAATTTGATATGGAATATAGTCTACCTACTGTGTTACTTCAGATGAGAAAAAAATATGAATACAAAAGTATTCAACTCTTCATCTTAAAGAGATTAAAACAATTAAAACCTGTAATTATAATGAAAAATAAAAACTATAGTCAATATAATGTGACAGTAAAGTGATTATTTTCAATCTCTCTTTAGAAGAATATACCAGAAAAAGAAAATGTCTCTATTCCAATTGGCCTAGCATGCCACATCTTTGATCTGAAACAACTGAGAGAAATTGCATGTAGAAATCTATAAGTACATAGGAGATTAAACGATAGTTGCTTCTCTTCCCTGGTTAAGGGGTATGTCAAGTCTTCACCCTCAGTGCCTAGCTCTCCAGGCTCAAGGATAGGGAAAGAAGTGTATAGGGGTTGAGGACTTCCGGGAAGATGGCGGTGTGAGCAGGGCGGCAGAAATCTCCTCACAAAACTATATAAATCTATGAAATTACAGCAAATACAACTATTCCTAAAAGAGAAATCAGAGCACACAGGAAAGTGCACAGCATGCAGCCACACCCGGGAGGACTCAGCACCCTGCGAGGCAGGTAAGATACAGAGCCGTGACCCGGCGGCACCCGAGCACTCACCCAGCCCAGTGCATCGGTAGGAGGAGAGGATTTGGAGCAGGGAGGGAGTGGAAGACCAGGTCCGCGAAATAACCAGCCCCGGTGGTCTGCGCCGGGAGCGCTAGCACACATCGCGTGGTGCATCGGACATTGGAGAGGCAGAAGGTGCAGGTTTTGAGCTGGGAAGGTGCCAGGACAGTGCAGCCAGAGCCCAGGAACAACAGAAAAGTGCGCACGGTTTGTAGCGGTCTCGGAGAGGCGGGGGGCCCAGTGAGGGAACATCATTGCCCAGGCGGGCTCAGCCCTGCAGGCTGGAAGTCCTGGGGAACTACGTTCCCCTTCGCTGCTGACAGAGAGAAGGGAGCAGGCACGCTGGAACTTTATACAGAAAACAATAGCGTCCCATTCGTTCTTGCCCTGCCGAGACCTACAAAAAAGTGGCGCGGCCGCGGCTGTGGATTAGTGGAGCAACAGCGACACCTACAGCATGCTTAGAGAATCCACTCCAGCGACCACTCCTATCAACATGGCAAGACAGAACATGATACAGACAAAAATCACCAAGATCCAGACACCCTCTGAGAAGGAATCTGAAGGGATGGAAATGCAGCATCTTCCTGAAAAAGAATTCAGAATAAAAGTCATAACCATGCTGATGGATCTACAGAGAAATATGCAAGAGCTAAGGGAGGAAGTGAGGGAAGTCAGGAAAGATAATGCAGAAATGAGACAAGCCATCAACGGGCTCAGCAGCAGACTGGACGAGATGCAAGAGACGGTTAATGCAATAGAAATCAGAGAACAGAGAGCAGCTGAGGCAGAGAGAGATAAAAGGATCTCTAGGAATGAAAGAATATTAACAGAACTGTGCGACAAATCCAAACAGAACAATATTCGCATTATAGGAGTACCAGAGGAAGAAGAGAAAGAAAAAGGGATAGAAAGTGTCTTTGAAGAAATAATTGCTGAAAACGTCCCCATGCTGGAGAAGGAAATAGTCTCGCAGTCCATGGAAGCCCACAGATCTCCTCACACAAGGGACCGCAGGAAGACAAAACCAAGACACATAATAATAAAAGTGGCAAAGATCAAAGATAAGGACAGAGTATTAAAGGCAGCTAGAGAAAGAAAAAAGATCACCTTCAAAGGAAAACCCATCAGACTAACATCAGACTTCTCAAAAGAAACCTTACAGTCCAGAAGAGAATGCCATGATATATTTAATGTAATGAAACAAAAGGGCCTCGAACCAAGAATACTGTGTCCAGCACAATTATCATTTAAATATGATGGAGGGATTAAACAATTTACAGACAAGCAAAAGCTGAGAGAAATTGCCTACCGTAAACCACCTCTACAGGACATCTTAAAGGAACTGCTCTAGAGGGAAGCAGTCCTAAGGCTAAAAAGCTGTCACCAGAGAAAATAAAATCATAGTAAAGAAAGCAGACCATCCAAAACTAACTAAAGGCAAAGAATAAAATACATAGTATACAAAGAATGGAGGAGGAAGAATAAGAAGGGAGAGAAATAAAGAAACATCAGATGGTGTTTACAATAACTTAACAAGAAAGTTAAGTATTGGTAACCACGAATCTAAAGCCAGCAATGGCAATAAGTACATAACTTTCGATAATCACCCTAAACGTAAATGGACTGAATGGACCAATCAAAAGACACAGAGTAACAGAATGGATAAAAAAGCAAGACCCATCTATATGATGCCTACAAGAAACTCACGTCAAATGCAAAGATATCCCCAGATTAAAAGTAAAGGGATGGAAAAAGATATTTCATGCAAATAACAAGAACAAAGCAGGTGTTGCAGTACTTGTTTCAGAAAAAATAGACTTCAAAACGAAGAAAGTAGCAAGAGATAAAGAAGGACATTACATAATGATAAAGGGGTTAATCTAACAAGAGGATATAACCATTTTAAATACATATGCACCCAACACAGGAGCGCCAGCATTTGTGAAACAAATACTAACAGAATTAAAGGAGAAAATAGACAGCAATGCATTCAACTTAGGTGACTTCAACACACCACTCACTCCAAAGTACAGATCAACCAGAGAGAGAATAAGTAAAGACACAGAGGCACTGAACAACACACTACAACAGATGGACCTAACAGACATCTACAGAACTCTACACCCAAAAGAAACAGGATACACATTCTTCTCAAGTGCACATGGAACATTTTCCAGAATAGACCACATACTAGGCCACAAAAAGAACTTCAGTAAAATCGAAAATATTGAAATTCTACCAACCAACTTCTCAGATCATAAAGGTATTAAACTAGAATTAAACTTTAGACAGAAAACAAAAAGGCTCACAAACACATGGAGACTTAACAACATTCTCTTAATTAATCAATGGGTCAATGACCAAATCAAAACAGAAATCAAAGAGTACATGGAGACAAATGACAACAACAACACAAAGCCACAGCTTCTATGGGACGTAGCAAAGGCAGTTCTAAGAGGAAAGTATATTGCAATCCAGGCCTATCTACAGAAAGAAGAACATTCCCAAATGAATAGTCTAAAAACACAATTACTGAAATTGGAAAAAGAAGAACAAATGAGACCCAAAGTCACCAGAAGGAGGGGCATAATAAAGATCAGAGAAGAAATAAATAAAATTGAGAAGAATAAAACAATAGAAAAAATCAATAAAACCAAGAGCTGGTTCTTTGAAAAAATAAACAAAATAGATAAACCCCTAGCCAGACTCATTAAGAGGAAAAGAGAATCTACACACATAAACAGAACCAGAAATGAGAAAGGAAAAATCACGACGGATCCCACAGAAATACAACGAATTATAAGAGAACACTATGAGAATCTATATGCTAACAAGCTGGGAAACCTAGAAGAAATGGACAACTTTTTAGAAAAATACAACCTTCCCAAACTGACCAAACAAGAAACAGAAAAATTAAACAGACCAATCACCAGCAACGAAATTGAAGCAGTAATCAAAATACTACCCAAGAACAAAACTCCCGGACCAGATGGATTCACCTCTGAATTCTACCAGACATATAGAGAAGAAATAACACCCATTCTCCTTAAAGTTTTCCAAAAAATAGAAGCAGAGGGAATACTTCCAAACTCATTCTATGAAGCCAGCATCACTCTAATACCAAAACCGGGCAAAGACCTCACCAAAAAAGAAAACTATAGACCAATATCACTGATGAACGTGGATGCAAAAATATCAACAAAATATTAGCAAACCGAATTCAAATATACATCAAGAGGATCATACGCCATGATCAAGTGGGATTCATCCCAGGGATGCAAGGATGGTACAACATTCGAAAATCCATCAACATCATCCACCACATCAACAAAAAGAAGAACAGAAACCACATGATCATCTCCATAGATGCTGAAAAAGCATTTGACAAAATTCAGCATCCATTCATGATTAAAACTCTCAACAAAATGGGTATAGACGGCAAGTACCTCAACATCATAAAGGCATATATGACAAACCCACAGCTAACATCATACTTAACGGCAAGAAGCTGAAAGCTTTTCATCTAAGATCGGGAACAAGACAGGGATGCCCACTCTCTCCACTGTTATTCAACATAGTATTGGAGGTCCTAGCCACAGCAATCAAATAAAACAAAGACATACAAGGCATCCAGAGTGGTAAAGAAGAAGTCAAATTGTCACTATTTGCAGAGAACATGACATTGTACATAAAAAACCCTAAAGACTCCACTCCAAAACTACTAGAACTAATATCTGAATTCAGCAAAGTTGCAGGATACAAAATTAACACACAGAAATCTGTTGCTTTCCTATACACTAACGATGAGCTAACAGAAAGAGAAATCAGAAAAACAATTCCATTCACAATTGCATCAGAAAGAATAAAATACCTAGGAATAAACCTAACGAAGGAAGTGAAAGACCTGTACTCTGAAAACTACAAGACACTCCTAAGAGAAATTAAAGAGGACACTAACAAATGGAAATAAATCCCATGCTCTTGGCTAGGAAGAATAAATATTGTCCAAATGGCTATACTACCCACAGCAATCTACAGATTCAATGCAATCCCTATCAAACTACCAACAGCTTTCTTCAATGAACTCAAACAAATAATTCTAAAATTCATATGGCACCACAAAAGACCTCGAATAGCCAAAGCAATCCTGAGAAGGAGGAATAAAACAGGGGGAATTACGCTCCCTGACTTCAAGCTCTACTACAAAGCCACAGTAATCAAGACAATTTGGTATTGGCACAAAAGCAGACCCACAGATCAGTGGAAAAGAATAGAAAATCCAAACATCCACCAAAACACATACAGTCAATTAATATTTGATAAGGGAGCCTTGGATATACTTTGGGGAGATGATGGCCTCTTCAGCAGCTGGTGTTGGAAAAACTGGACAGCTACATATAAGAGAATGAAATTGGACTTCTGTCTAACCCCAAACACAAAGGTAAACTCACGGTGGATCAAAGACCTAAATGTAAGTCATTAAACTATAAAACTCTTAGAAAAAAATATAGGCAAAAAGCTCTTGGACATAAACATGAGTGACTTCTTCATGAACATATCTCCCTGGGCAAGGGAAACAAAAGCAAAAATGAACAAGTGGGACTATATGAAGCTGAAAAGCTTCTGAACAGCAAAGGATACCATCAGTAGAACAAAAAGACTTCCTACAGTATGGGAGAATATATTCATAAATGACGTATCTGATAAGGGGTTGACATCCAAAATATATAAAGAACTCACGAACCTCAACAAACAGAAAGCAAATAATCCAATTAAGAAATGAGCAGAGGACATGAATAGACACTTCTCCAAAGAAGAAATTCAGATGGCCAACAGGCACATGGAAAGATGCTCCACATCACTAATCATCAGAGAAGTGCAGATTAAAACCACAATGAGATACCACCTCACACCAGTGAGAATGGCCAACATCCAAAACACAAACAACAACAAATGTTGGTGAGGATGTGGAGAAAAGGGAACCCTCCTACACTGCTGGTGGGAATGCAAATTAGTTCAACCATTGTGGAAAGCAGTATGGAGGTTCCTCAAAAAACTCAAAATAGAAATACCATTTGACCCAGGAATTCCACTCCTAGGAATTTACCCTAAGAATGCAGCAGCCCAGTTTGAAAAAGTCAGATGCACCCCTATGTTTATCGCAGCACTCTTTACAATAGCCAAGAAATGGAAGCAACCTAAGTGTCCATCAGTAGATGAATGGATAAAGAAGAGGTGGTACATATACACAATGGAATATTATTCAGCCATAAGAAGAAAACAAATCCTACCTTTTGCAACAACATGGATGGAGCTAGAGGGTATTATGCTCAGTGAAATAAGCCAAGCTGAAAAAGACAAGTATCAAATGATTTCACTCATATGTCGAGTATAAGAATTGAGAAAAAAACTGAAGGAACAAAACAGCAGGAGACTCACAGAACCCAAGAATGGACTAATTGTTACCAAAGGGAAAGAGACTGGGGAGGATAGGTTGGAAGGGAGGGGCAAGGGGGAAAAAGGGACATTATGATTAGCAGATGTAATGTTGGGGGGGCACAGGGAGGGCTGTACAACCCAGAGAGGACAAGTAGTGACTCTATGGCATCTCACTACGCTGATGGACAGTGACTGTAATGGGGTTGGCAGGGGTAGTGTAATCACCATAATATTACTCATTTAATTGTAGATTAATGATATCAAAATAAACTTAAAGAAAAAAAGAGTATGTATAGGATCCTTGAAAGCCTCACCGTTGCTCCCAACGATGAATGCAGCACCGGGCTGAATATCCCTTGTCCCTGATAGCAACTTTAATCATCATTATCATTTAATTCTGTACATCCATGAGAACTACTCAGATGGAATATGCTCCAAATTTATCTTTCTTCTTCAGAAGGATTCATCTCCTTGAAATAAAACCTGCAGTGACCCAGTGGCCAAAGATGTTTTCTGTAGTAAAATAACTCAAAGCTATGGCTCTTTGATGCAGTTGCCATCATTTGGGAAGAGGCCACTGCCCTCCGCTCATCCATCAGAGGAAAAGTAAAGATGTTAAATTTTCTTGTATCCACAATGCGTGCATTTGATTTATCGCCTGAGATATGTGTGGCTGGGATGCTGGCTGCTGCCTCGGGGATGCTGTACTTGAGATGTTTCCCAAGGGCGCATTTCTGAACAGACTGGCCCGGAGCCTGGAGCAGAAGGGGAGGAACAGCCATCACCATTCTCACGTAGAGTCACTGTGCCTGTCAGGCTAAACTGGAGAGAGTAATCAGAGAGCAAAGTACCCTGCAAGTCACTTTGCCGTCTCTCCGTTGGATCCTTCTAGTTAGCTAGCTGTCATCTGTATTCCCACCCCACTTCTCTCTCTTTCTACATTTCCCTTTATGTTTCTTTGATATGATATCTTTGTTAAGCCCACAGACTGGCTAGATGGTTGAAAGTTGAATCTAAGCTCCTACCTATGGAACATTTTTCATTCATTACATCATTTTTATCTTATTTAATAAACAAAGAATATCCACAATACTAATGAGTAAATTGTAAATTGTTAAAGGCCCCAAAACCTAATTATTTTTATTATCCTTCCTGCTATAAAATGAAGCAGCAAATTACCGTGTTAACAGGCAGCCATTCCAAGAAATACAAAGATGATTTCAGCAAAGAAGACATTTTCATTTTGTAATGCAGAACTGGAAATTTTAATTTTTTTAGCTTTCTTTTTTTTTGAGCTAAATTTAGGCTTACAGTAAAGTAATAAAAATAAAACAGCCTTCCTACAGAATGTTCATCCACGTTCCCCTTTAGCATTTTATATGCCAATAGAATAATTACTAAAGTTAGGAAACTAACCATGGTACAATATATACAAGTAAACAAGAAAATTTATTCAGATTTTACTGGTTTTTCCACAAATTTCCTACTTCTTTTCCAGGACTGGGCCTGAATTTAAGAAAAGCAAAATCGAGAAGGACTGGTAGAAAAGATAAGATAGAAATTGAAACAATTATTTTTCATATAAAAAATAACTTTAAAAGACTTCAATAATCAGAAATAATTATTAATAGAAATATAACTTTTTATAAAAGGAAATTTTTATTATCTGTGCAGGGAATAAATTGCTTATTCCACAGATAGGATTCCAGATTTCAGTTTTACCATCCTTATATTTTTGATGCAATATTTTCTAAAAAAAACCTCAAAGCTGATCTTTATGAAAAATCAGTTAGCAGAGTCAATTTTTTCAAAATAACCTTTTATTATTTTTTACGTGTTTTATTATGTTTCATAATCTTAATAAAACATGAATATAGTTGTGTACACATAAATATATAACTGTATAAATAGATGGAAATCAAATTTTTAATTTTACTCTTAAAATTAACTATAAGCATATTTAACAAAACTGTACACTTTATGTAATTCTTATCTTAATAAACTGATTACAGATTTCCTCAAGAAATTAATCATACCCATCATCTTATGTATATTCATATATTCTTAAATGTTATACCTTAAATAGTTTGAATCACTTTTACAAATTTTAAAGGAATAACATATAATTATATATAAAATCACCCAAAGGTATTTGTACATCCTATTAATATTAACACATTTGATAATGGTATGTAAAAGGGTAAATTAAAACTAAGTGTAGTGATCAAATTTTGTAAAATTTTCATGTTTTAAAATTGTCCAGATATCAAGTTTATTTATTAATTTAACATAAACCTAATACTTTAAATAAGACTTGAAAATTATAATCTACACTTTAAGCCCTTATTATTGTAGTATTACAAGGATTCATAAGTTAAAGCTCTTAAAAAGACATCCTATTAGTCTGTTTTTATTTAGTGAAACATAACTTAATATTTGTGATAGCAAACAACTTGGCAAAAATATAATGGCTTATTTGGCTCATAAAATCAATGAGGAAATTTAGAAAGTTTAAATCGTTAAATTTCCCTGCAGCACACAAAGAGCACATGTACAGAGTGGTGAAATTTTCTGGCAGAGGAAATGATGGATTTCAGCGTCCCACAAAACGCTCTTCCAGCATGTTTTTGTAATAATGTGTAAGGGAACTAGGATGGACAGCCAGGCCAAAGAAGTTCTCCTTGACCCAGTGGTGTAGGAATCAGAGTAGAGAGGTCTACAAAAACAATTTCCTGGTAGCAGCAAATCTGTAGAAAAGAGTCTGTGTATCTGATAACAGAAACTAAGAAGACCTTTATGATTCTGCTCTATACCTCTTGCAAAAGCCAACAGTGTCTTATTTTTCGAGGCATAAAGGAAATACTATCCAGCTCATTCTAAAATTCACGTGGAATTATAAACAAATAGAAATAGCTAGAAAAAATTCTGGAAAGAAAAAGTAAAATGGGATTGCAGAATCTAAATGAACCAGATAATAAGGCAGATATATTATAAAATTTTATTAATTAATAATAGCGGTACTGGAAATGAATAGATGACTATATAAATATAGTGTAATATATAAAGATTATTAAAAATAGATAAATTCTTCATAAGAAAAAATAAGTAAAATATGAAGAACAGTGAACTGGGAAAAAATTATAACTCACATCTCTAAGTGCTAATCTCTCCATATATATAAAGATCTCCTAAACAGAAAACACAGATTTATTTTATTCATCTGCTCATCAAATAGAGATTAAAAGTCTTTAGTGTTATAGAATTATATTACTGACTCTTAACATATTGTAATATGAAGGAATGTTAGAGTTCACTGATTGAACATTAAAAATCTAATGATTCAGAGGAGCATTAGAGAAAGTAAATCACCTATCCAATGTTAGTTGAAGCAACAGAGTTGTGACTTGAACACAAGATTTTTTTAGTCCCAGCTTAGTGACATGTAGTCTTTTTTTTAATGTAATTTATTTTGGTATCATTAATCTACAATTACATGTGCAATATTATGGTTATTAAACTACCCTTCATCAGGTCCCCCCTATCCATCCCATTACAGTCACTGTCCATCAGCATAGTGAGATGCTACAGAATCACTACTTGTCTTCTCTGAGTTGTACAGCCCTCCCCGTGCCCCCCCCAACATTATGTCTGCTAATCGTAATGCCCTTTCCCCCCTTGTCCCTCCCTTCCCACCCATTTTCCCCAGTCCCTTTCCCTTTGGTAAATATTAGTCCGTTCTTGGGTTCTGTGAGTCTCCTGTTGTTTTGTTCCTTCAGTTTTTTTTCTTTGTTCTTATACTCCACATATGAGTGAAATCATTTGATACTTGTCTTTTTCAGCTTGGCTTATTTCACTGAGCATAATACCCTCTAGCTCCATCCATGTTGTTGCAAATGGTAGGATTTGTTTTCTTCTTATGGCTGAATAATATTCCATTGTGTATATGTACCACATCTTCTTTATCCATTCATCTACCGATGGACACTTAGGTTGCTTCCATTTCTTGGCTATTGTAAATAGTGCTGCGATAAACATAGGGGTGCATATGCCTTTTTCAAACTGGGGTGCTGCAGTCATAGGGTAAATTCCTAGGAGTGGAATTCCTGGGTCAAATGGTATTTCTATTTTGAGTTTTTTGAGGAACCTCCATACTGCTTTCCACAATGGTTGAACTAATTTGCATTCCCACCAGCAGTGTAGGAGGGTTCCCTTTTCTCCACATCCTCGCCAACATTTGTTGTTGTTTGTGTTTTGGATGTTGGCCATCCTCACTGGTGTGAGGTGATATCTCATTGTGGTTTTAATCTGCATTTCTCTGATGATTAGCGATGTGGAGCATCTTTTCATGTGCCTGTTGGCCATCTGAATTTCTTCTTTAGGGAAATGTCTATTCATGTCCTCTGCACATTTCTTAATTGGATTATTTGCTTTTTGTTTGTTAAGGTGCATGAGTTATTTACATATTTTGGATGTCAACCCTTTATCAGATACGTCATTTATGAATATATTCTCCCATACTGTAGGATGTCTTTTGGTTCTACCAATAGTGTCCTTTGCTGTACAGAAGCTTTTCAGCTTAATATACTCCCACTTGTTCATTTTTGCTTTTGTTTCCCTTGCCCAGGGAGATATGTTCATGAAGAAGTCGCTCATGTTTATGTACAATAGATTTTTGCCTATATTTTTTTCTAAGAGTTTTATGGTTTCATGACTTACATTCAGTTCTTTGATCCACCTTGAGTTTACCATTGTGTATGGGGCTAGACAGTAGTCCAGTTTCATTCTCTTACATGTAGCTGTCCAGTTTTTCAAACAAGAGCGGCTGAAGAGGCCGTCATCTCCCCATTGTATATCCAAGGATCCTTTACCAAATTTTAATTGACTGTATATGTTTGGGTTAATGTTTGGATTTTCTATTCTGCTCCACTGATCTGTGGGTCTGTTTTTGTGCCAATACCAAATTGTCTTGATTATTGTGGCTTTGTAGTAGAGCTTGAAGTCAGGGTGCGTAATTCCCCCTGTTTTATTCCTCCTTCTCAGGATTGCTTTGGCTATTCGGGGTCTTTTGTGGTGCCATATGAATGTTAGAATTATTTGTTTGAGTTCATTGAAGAAAGCTGTTGGTAGTTTGATAGGGATTGCGTTGAATCTGTAGATTGCTTTAGGTAGTATAGCCATTTTGACAGTATTTATTCTTCCTAACCAAGAGCATGGGATTTATTTCCATTTGTTAGTGTCCTCTTTAATTTCTCTTAGGAATGTCTTGTAGTTTTCAGGGTATAGGTCTTTCACTTCCTTCATTAGGTTTATTCCTAGGTATTTTATTCTTTTTGATGCAATTACGAATGGAATTATTTTTCTGATTTCTCTTTCTGTTAGTTCATCGTTAGTGTATAGGAATGCAACAGATTTCTGTGTGTTAATATTTTATCCTGCAACTTTGCTGAATTCAGATATTCTAGTAGTTTTGGAGTGGAATCTTTAGGGTTTTTTATGTACAATATCATGTCATCTGCAAATAGTGACAATTTGACTTCTTCTTTACCAATCTGGATGCCTTGTAGGTCTTTGTTTTGTCTGATTGCCATGGCTAGGACCTCCAGTACCATGTTGAATAACAGTGGAGAGAGTGGGCCTCCCTGTCTTGTTCCCGATCTTAGATGAAAAGCTTTCAGCTCCTCGCCATTAAGTATGATGTTGGCTGTGGGTTTGTCATATATGCCCTTTATGATGTTGAGGTACTTGCCGTCTATACCCATTTTGTTGAGAGTTTTAATCATGAATGGATGCTGAATTTTGTCAATTGCTTTTTCAGCATCTATGGAGATGATCATGTGGGTTTTGTTCTTCTTTTTATTGATGTGGTGGATGATGTTGATGGATTTTCGAATGTTGTACCATCCTTGCATCCCTGGGATGAATCCCACTTGTTCATGGTGTATGATCCTCTTGATGTATATTTGAATTCGGTTTGCCAATATTTTGTTGATATTTTTGCATCCACGTTCATCAGTGATATTGGTCTATAGTTTTCTATTTTGGTGAGGTCTTTGCCCGGTTTTGGTATTAGAGTGATGCTGGCTTCATAGAATGAGTTTGGAAGTATTCCCTCTGCTAAAGTATTTTTTTGGAAAACTTTAAGGAGAATGGGTGTTATTTCTTCTCTATATGTCTGGTAGAATTCAGAGGTGAATCCATCAGGTCCGGGAGTTTTCTTCTTGGGTAGTTCTTTGATTATCGATTAAATTTCATTGCTGGTGATTGGTGTGTTTTGTTTTTCTGTTTCTTGTTTGGTCAGTCTTGGGAGGTTGTATTTTTCTAAGAAGTTGTCCATTTCTTCTAGGTTTCCCAGCTTGTTAGCATATACATTCTCATAATATTCTCTTATAATTCTTTGTATTTCTCTGGCATCCGTCGTTATTTTTCCTTTCTCATTTCTGATTCTGTTTTCTTGTGAAGATTCTCTTTTTCTCTTAATGAGTCTGGCTAGGGGTTTATCTATTTTGTTTATTTTTTTAAAGAACCAGCTCTCAGTTTCACTGATTTTTTTCTATTGTTTTATTCTTCTCAATTTTATTTATTTCTTCTTTGATCTTTATTATGTCCCTCCTTCTGGTGACTTTGGGTCTCATTTGTTCTTCTTTTTCTAATTTCAGTAATTGTGTCTTTAGACCATTCATTTCGGAATGTTTTTCCTTCTTTAAATAGGCCTGGATTGCAATATACTTTCCTCTTAGAACTGCCTTTGCTGTGTCTCACAGAAGTTGTGGCTTTGTGTTATTGTTGTCATTAGTCTCCATATATTCTTTGACTTCTGTTTTGATTTGGTCATTAACCCATTGATTAATTAGGAGAATGTTTTTAAGTCTCCATGTATTTGTGAGACTTTGTTTTCTTTCTAAAATTTATTTCTAGTTTTATACCTTTGTGATCTGAGAAGTTGTTTGGTAGAATTTCAATATTTTTGAATTTACTGAAGTTCTCTTTGTGGCCTAGTATGTGGTCTATTCTGGAAAATGTTCCATGTGCACTTGAGAAGAATGTGTATCCTGTTGCTTTTGGGTGCAGAGTTTTGTAGATGTCTGTTAGGTCTATCTGCTCTAGTGTGTTGTTCAGTGCCTCTGTGTCTTTACTTATTTTCTGTCTGGTTGATTTGTCCTTTAGAGTGAGAGGTGTGTTGAAGTCTCCTAAAATGAATGCATTGCTGTCTATTTCCTCCTTTAATTCTGTTAGTGTTTGTTTCACATATGCTGGCATGCTCCTGTGTTGGGTGCATATATATTTATAAAGGTTATATCTTCTTGTTGGACTGACCCCTTTATCATTATGTAATGTCCTTCTTTATCTCTTGCTACTTTCTTTGTTTTGAAGTCTATTTTGTCTGATACAAGTACTGCAACACTTGCTTTTTTCTCTTTGTTGTTTGCATAAAATATCTTTTTCCATCCCTTCACTTTTAGTCTGTGTATATCTTTGGGTTTGAGTTGGGTCTCTTGTAAGCAGCATATAGATGGGTCTTGCTTTTCTATCCATTCTGTTACTCTGTGTCTTTTGATTGGTGCATTCAGTCCATTTACATTTAGGTGATTATGGATAGATATGTACTTATTGCCATTGCTGGCTTTAGATTCGTCATTACCAAAGTTTCAAGGGTTGCTTCTTTACTATCTAACAATCTAACTTAACTTTCTTGTTATGTTATTGTAAACACCATCTGATGTTTCTTTCTTTCTCTCCCTTCTTATTCTTCCTCCTCCATTCTTTATATACTAGGTGTTTTATTCTTTGCCTTTAGTTAGTATTTGGATGGTCTGCTTTCTTTTCTATGATTTTATTTTCTCTGGTGACATCTTTTTAGCCTTAGGGGTGCTTCCCTCTAGAGCAATCTGTTTAAGATATCCTGCAGTGGTGGTTTATGAGAGGCAAACTCTCTCAACTTTCATTTGCCTGGAAATTGTTTAATTCCTCCGTCATATTTAAATGATAATCGTGCTGGATATAGTATTCTTGGTTCGAGGCCCTTCTGTTTCATAACGTTAAATATATCATGCCGTTCTCTTCTGGCCTGTAAGGTTTCTGTTGAGAAGTCTGATGATAGTCTGATGGGTTTTCCTTTGTAGGTGATCTTTTTTCTCTCTCTAGCTGCCTTTAATATTCTGTCTTTATCTTTGATCTTTGCCATCTTAATTATTACGTGTCTTGATGTTGTCTTCCTTGGGTCCCTTGTGTTGGGAGATCTGTGGGCTTCGGTGGACTGCGAGACTATTTCCTTCCCCAGCAAGGGAACATTTTCAGCAATTATTTCTTCAAAGACACTTTCTATCCCTTTTTCTCTCTCTTCTTCCTCTGGTACTCCTATAATGTGAATATTGTTCGGTTTCGATTGGTCACACAGTTCTGTTAATATTCTTTCATTCCTAGAGATCCTTTTATCTCTCTCTGCCTCAGCTTCTCTGTATTCCTGTTCTTTGATTTCTATTCCATTAACAGTCTCTTGCATCTCATCCTGTCTGCTGTGAAGCCCATCGATCGCTTGTCTGATTTCTGCATTGTCTTTCCTCACTTCGCTCACTTCCTCCCTCAACTCTTACACATTTCTCTGTAGATCCATCAGCATGGTTATGACTTTTGTTCTGAAATCTTTTTCAGGAAGTCTGTGCATTTCCATCCCTTCAGGCTCCCTCTCTGGGCTTGTCTGGTTGATTTTTGTCTGACCATATTTGTCTGTCTTTTCATGGCTATAGACGTGGTCACTGGTAGTTGCCACGTATGTCAGCTGGGCTCTTTAGGACTTTAAAAAGAGACAAAAAAGAGAAAGAAAGAAAAAAAAAGAAAAAAGAAAGAAAAAACAAACTACAAGAACAACAAAAAAAATATACGCCGACCGGGAGTAGATTTTGCGGGGATGCTGTAGGTGGCGCTGTTGTTCCACTTTCCGCAGCCATCGCTGCTCTGCATGGCCCTTTATAGCTCTGGCCGGGGTGGGAACAAATGTGAGGCTGTTGATGTCTCTGGGAAGTCGATGTGCGACCACCCTTTCCCAGTCGCCTGCTAAGGGGTCCGATACTCCCCAGGAGTCCCAGCCTGCTGGGCTGAGCGGGCTGGGGCGATCTGGCTCCGCTGGGCTCCTGTCCCTTTAAGACCACTGAAGAAAGCACACGCTTTTCTTTTTTCCTTCCCGGGCGCTGGCTGCAAGCACCCTGGTGCGTTCCCTGCTCAGATCCTGCACCATCTGTCTCTCCTATCTCCACTGCACTGCGCTATGTGTGTCAGTGCTCCCCGTGCAGATCACCGGGGCTGGTTATTTCACTGGGGGTACTTCCACTCCCTCCCGGCTCTGAATCCTCTCCTCCCGCCGGTGCGCTGGGGTGGGTGAGTGCACGGGTCCTGCCGGGTCGCGGCTCCGTATCTTACCTGCCTCTTGGGGTGCCGAGTCCTCTCGGGTGCAGCTGCACGCTGTGCGCTTTCCTGTGTATTCTGGTCTCTCTTTTAGGAATAGTTGTATTTGGTGTATTTTCGTAGATAAATATAGTGTTGGGAGATTTCTGCCGCCCTGCTCACACCGCCATCTTCCCGGAAGTCCTAGTGCTCTGTATTCTTAATGTTGTTTTTTAATGATATCAACATTATCTTTGTGATTGTCTCATTAAAGAATTTGAATTGAGTTATAGTTTTTACAATGACTGTAGATGAAAAGATTGTGTCTCAGCCAACTTTTTTCTTTCGATGCTTACCACCATAATTTCTGCATAGTATTAGGCTATCAATAAATTTCCCCAGTACCATTCTTTTGGCATTACTCGAAAGTAGAGTGCTTTGCATAATCACTGTTTCCTACGAATCGAGAATGATGTGATATTCCACATTCATTATATCTTGCTAAAATTTCAGAGCTTTCTAATAGTAGAAAACTGTAGAATATAATACAGCGTAAATAGTTAATATGTAGAACAATGTTCATTAATATTATCTATATTTTATTTATTGAGAAATGAGAAGGTAAAAAGGAAATTTATAAAGTGATGTAATAAAAGCTATGGAAAATATGTGATATTGAAATTTATAATTTTTTTACAGTGTAATGACATGTCTTAAGTCAAGAATACATTATTTAGAAAGGATTCTATTTTATTAAGTTAAAAATATTTTTCTTGAATAGTTTTAGTATAACTGTCTTTTCTTTCCCCTTCTTGAAACTGGAATATTTTTCTATACATTACAATTGCTGTCAGGAAATAATGAGATAAAGTCTTATACTAAGGAAATTACCCACTTAAGATAAACTGTACCATGAAAAAGGGAAAAGTATATTTGTAGAACCTAAACAAAATAAATAGTAAAAATTTTTTAATGCACTATATGATTATTATATATATAGTCTCTAAATTATGAAAACAAAATATTGCATATTTTAGAACTGAATAATCAGAAAATAAAAGAAAAATAGGAAGAATGAAATCAGAAATAGTTATAGGAAGGAAATATATTTTAAAAGGAATTCATATATATGACTAACATGACTATTGCATAACTAATTTTGCATATTTCAGCATTAGGTAATTTTGTAAAGACCTATATTTATGATCAGACACTATATTTTATGTATTAATATGCATATATGTACATATACACATGCAGACACATATATATGTTTGCTGCTTTTGTATTTAAAAAGAGGATTATCTAGCACAGTGAAGTTGTTATTTCTAAGTAATATTGTCCATGTTTTCCTCTGAAGGGAGACAGAGGAAAGGGTATGGAGCATACATTCTAGAAAGTGATTGACATTAGTGGGCCATAGAATTTGAGTTAAGTAGTTAGGAAAAGAAATGGGAACATAAAGAAGAGGAGAATAATAGTAAAAATGTAATAATGCCAATGGATGAGACAACCTGGCAGGATTCTTTTGGAATGAAGAAATTGAAGGAGGGGAGCTGAAAAGAGGGGACATAATGGCCAAAGAAATGGAATGTTTGAGATGGATGCAATTTTGAAATTATTGCCAATGACCAGGCACAAGACATGATACTGTCATGTAGGGCTGAGGTGAGATGGGGCACAAAATCATTGAAAGTGGATCATTATGAAAACAGGAGACAAAAAATTGGAGATAGTGGGCAATTGCTACTTTTATAATGAAAGGGAATTAGATAAAGTGAAAAAAATAGAAAGGCAATATAATGGATTAAAATATTTTGAAAACAGTAAATTCATTTTACATGTTGAATAGCAGAAGCAAATAGGAAAATAGATTGCTGGGGCAAGAAAATGGTAGCAAAATATTAGAGAAGATGAGAATGAACATCATCCACAACTCTCAGGGGGAGATAAGTTCCCTAAGGCTAGGTCAGGGAAGAGGGGATGATGAGCAGATGCACTGTTGATACTACGTTTATTGTGATGGTGAGGAGATGAGGAGGCTCCTGCTGCTTCAGAGAAATGTATCAACTAAAAGTGGACAATGATGAAAATTAGAGAAGGAAAAATGATTAAGAGAAAGAAAATTATGTTTTCCTTGGAAAATGAAGAATTGAATTTAAGAGACTATTGTTAAAATACTGTTAGATGACTCTGAAATATCATTTGAAAGTTTGATTATTAATATAAATTGAAATCCTTTTTGTGCCTTGCCTTACTGTCTGTTTGCTACAGACACTGAGGTGTCAAATATTTAGTTTCATTCAGTGCTCAGGGAAGTGAAGGCAGGTGAAAAGGAAACACAGAGAGGTAAGGGAGTGACTATGTCAGCAAGGAGCAGGGAAACTATGCTGTATAGTAAGGTGGAGATGGGGCTGGAGAGGGGCAGGGAGAAAGTGGTAAAGACCGTGACTTAGTTCTGGTGGTTTGAATAGCGTCCCCCATGAATTCATGTCCACCCAGGTCCTCAGAATACGACCTTATTTGGAAATAGGGTCTTTATAGAAATCATTATTTAAGATGAGGTCTAGATTAGGGTGTGCCCTAATTCCAATGACCTGAGTCCTTATAAGAAGGCCAAAGGACAGAGGGAGGCACAGGAAGGCCCTGTGAAAGCGGAGGCGGAACAGAGTGAGGCTCCCACCAGCAGGGGCCCTCCTCCCCTAGCGCCTTTGGAGAGAACATGTCCGTGTCGACACTCTGATTTCAGACTTGTGGCCCCACAAATGGGAGAGAATAAAGTTCTGTGTTTTAACTCACCCAGTTTCTGGTGATTGAAGACAGCAGCCCTAGGAAACTATACAGTTGTATTGATGTGGCTGGTGATGTTGGCATTTGTGGTACTTAAGTAAGTATGTGAATCAGACCTTGTAAACTTAGAGTGAAATTCTTTTAGAACATGTGATCCTCGCTGGTGGAATTTCTGATAATGTCCAGGTCCACGGCGAGATGATATTGAGGGATGACTGTAAAGCGGGAAGAGTTCAGATGATGACAGGTGGGTGAAGAAAATAGTTGGAAAACCCAAATAACAATTAATTTTCCAAGAACAAGAATGAGGATTCATCTAGAGTGTCTAGGAAGTAAACACTTCAAAGAAGGAAGAGGAACAATTTTAAGCCCAACAGATGGAAACAAGAGTGAGGAGACATTCTATTCTTGGAAGAAGAGGAATTAGTTAAAAGGTGACATTTTCTACCTTCATTTTCCTTTAAAAGATAAATCATGGTGAAATAGTAATCCAGCCAGACAGGAAAATAGACCCATTCGTTTTTTCTCTTTCTTTTTCTTTTTCCATTTGCTTTCCTTTTCCATTTAAATCTACTGTCTAGTTGTAGCTGATACATTTTGTCCAATAATGTTCTGGAGGCCTTTTTTTTAAGCCTTCTTTCTTTGAAACATTCTCCTGCTCTTCCATGTGTTTGTTACCCACTCCCAGCCCAAAACATAGCTAAATTCAGTGAGGTGGCTTAGTTTTCCTATTCTATAAAAATATTTAGGTTTCATTAAATTTGAAATTAATGACATCACCAATAAAAGATATTGAGTTCTATTGGACCATATCACTCTCCCTTTCTAAAATATTATTTAAAAAAATTTGCATATGTGATGACTCAGTTACTATGTATTGAGGGAGTCATATACTTAGTGACTTATGTGATGGGATCTGCCAAAGAAATATCAGGGAAAAGAACTCAGGAATACAGTCAAAACTGTAATATCTTTAAAAGAAAAATATATAGCTAAGAAATAGTCCTTGTCTTAATATGGCAAATAGAAACTAGACATATAAACAGCATTTAAATGTCAATATTAATAAGGAAATGTACCTCAAGAGATGTGGGAGTAGAGAAAGGTATATTTCATGCAATTTTCATGTTGCATGAGCAAAGTAGTACAATCTTGAAGAAACAGAGGCCCCTCAAGCATTTTTTATTTATTTTTCCAGAGGCCAAGGAATGGGAGAAAAATAAATCAAACTGAGTTATATTGAAGGGAAAAAAATGGATATTTCTTGCACACCTGAATTTTTGGACTAAGATACATATCAACTCAGTCAATATTAGACATTAAGATTTTTTAGAGCATGTCTTTTTCTGATTCTCTGAATTAGTATTCATATATTTCACTCTCTATCTGAAATAGTATTCTATTAATCTAGCTGACTTTATTTTTACCTTTAGACATCAAATCAAAAGTAATTATGGAATAGTTCCCTAAAATCATTCAGTATTTCTTGTTAAGGTTCAAGATCCAGAGCAACTACGTAGAAACTTTTTTTTTTTTACCTCATTTGAAAACCAGAATTGACTTTAGTTAATTTGGTAATATTTGTCATTTCCTAATGTGAATCATGCTAGTCACTAACACTACACCTTTCTTATGCCCTATGGTGGGAAGGAAAATAGAGATTACAAGCACACTTAGCTCATCCCACCACTGTGCCTAGGTGCACAGCTTTTTATCAGGCCCTGGTGACACAAAAGAAATACAGTCATTCCTTATCCTTGAAGAGACACACCAAGAGTCCTCAGCTGTTACTGAGATAAACCACGAACTGCTCAAGCTAAAAATGAGTAAGATTCAAACAGCAGTGGAAGAAATGGGAAAAGCTGACTTACACTACAGTGTTCAAAATTTTGAAATTCAAACATAGCTACTTCAGCTGGAAATCTTCTAGACAATATTTAGCAAACTGTGCTTGAAAATGTTGAAAGATAATATTCTTTAATCCAATACATTTTGAAAATATCAAGTTTTTAAAAACTAAACACATTTATTTAATTAATTTAGTTATTTAGTTATAAATAAATGTACTTAACATGATGCTAAAAGGACAATATCAACACTGTTTCCACATTGTTTGTATTTTATTATCTTTTTATCTTGAGATAATTCACATTCATTGTGAGAAATGATACAGATAACGTCCAATAACTCCCCTGATGGCAACATCCTACAGAAGCTTAACATAATATCACGTCCAGGAAACTGATGTAATAGATTTATTTTCAAAGATGACTCTGAGACTTTAACATTCCCATGATTGTGAGGATGCTCTGGGAAAGGGGCAGTAGAATTCAGAATACCCAATCTTACTTGCCAGTATAAACTCTCATTATTAGGTTATTTTTTCCTTTAGTAAGACATGAGATGAGATCTGTACGCTATGAAACATGCTCTAGAAAAAGATCCTTTAGAAATACAGTAAGGAGGTTATATTTCTAAACTCATGTCTCATACATATGGGTGACAGTTTGGGCTTTCTGCATTAAAATGTAGGAGGTTGTTTAGACCCAGAGACATACTGTTTGGGCACAAAAGAAATAAGCAAAATGAAGAAAAAGTAAGTGGTCTGTTAGTATACAAACACTTGATTATGGTTAGTGAATAAATATGTAGTTCTACATGTGTGTATGTATATAGATGAATATATATATATATATATATATATATGGACTTTATACGTGTGTATGTATATTCAAAAAAGTGATGTATGCACTGAGCTTAAGAATGATAATATTCTCAAAGACAAACATTTTTTTTAACTTTCTACAACTTCAATATAATATTCTTTGATGACTAGAATTCAAGATGATCTGTTTCCTTGTATTCAAGTGCATATTTGACAAACATTTCTTAAAGTACCTGAAATGTGGCAGCCTTTTTCTTAAGGGACAATGATAACAATAGATAAGACTTAATCTTTGCCCTCAAAACACTCACAAGGTAAATCAAGTGGCAATCAAAAGGATAGTTTTAAAAATGCATAGATACATGTGAAATGGTAATCCTTTTTCTATAGAAAATTATCTTTTTCTCTTCTCAGGTATAACATAGAATAATTATTTGATGATTTTCCAAAATATGAGGATGAAATAGGCATGCTAATGACACAGAAAAAGTGGGACTGTACATCATGTGTAGTAGGAAAGAACAGTGTGGCACAGAATGACGATGAATAAACGGGAGAGGGTCTCGTAGGGAATTTGGGTTTCCTTCAAAGAGCACTTGAAGGCATTGAAATATTTCTAAAAGGAAATAAAATGACCGAACAACTTTGTCAAAGGCCATTCTTACTGCCATGTGATGCATAGTCGAGATGGGATGTATTTTGTGGCTTTTAGAGTTTTCCAAGCAGAAGATAGCAATGGTCAGCACTAAGGATGTAGTCGTGGAGATCTATAGTAGTAACTGTCAGCTTCTACGTGACTTTTCCTGGACACAGAGGCTCCAGTGTACTCCTATTCATTTTCAATAGGTTGGATTGCTAAAAGGCTTTCCAGGAAAATGAGTGCAATTTTTGCCTCCTAACAAGCACTCTCAAAATCTCAGTGACAAACAACAGCAAATCTTTATTTTCGCCTTACTGGTCTGCAGCTCTGCTGTGACTTGGATAGGTTTGGATGGACTTGGCCCAAGACTTTGGGCTGTGGACAGGTTCTCAGTGTGCATTCCCAGTCTCTTTGGAACAGAGGCGACTCCAGAAGTATCCTCTTGGCAGCTGAGGAAAGTACCAGAGACCAAAGGCCAACCATGCAAGTGCTTGAATCTCTCCTTGGAACTGGCACCCGGTCCCTTCAAACCACTTATTCTCCAAAATCAAATGGACCCACCTGACATGCAAATGGCAGGGAAATATCCCATCCATTTAAGTAGAAGGGCTGCATGGGCACATGGCTGGGGTGTGGATGTATAATTCTAATACAGAAAGTAAGGAATTGGGAACAATACCCAACCTACCATATCTAGAAATAGACACACAAAAAATACCTATTTCTTTAACACATTAGATGTTTAAATATTAAAAGTCAGTCACCCATACAAAAATATCTACATATTTTCAAGAAAAAGTCTTTTGTTCCTTTAACTATTCCTCTGGTGAGAAAGTAATAATAAATACTTGATATTCTGGCCCTACTGGTCCTTTCAAATGTCATCTCCTGAATGCCCAAGCCTTCGTCCAGTTCTTCAAACACACAAGCTGATCACGACTCCCTAAAGACACCATGAACTTTCTGCTTGCTGTGCATTTATTCTAGCTATTTCTTTTAGCTAAAATATTCTACCCCCTCCATGTCACCCTGGTAAAAATCCTTTTCCTTTTTTCAATACAACATTCAAATGTCAAATGTGTAAAGCCTCCTTGATCTAGCAGGGAGGATTAATATCTTCTTCATCTGTGTAGCATTGCCTTCCTTTACTGGCATTTATAATGTCGTCATTGGAGCTAGAATGTTTTTTTCTTTCTCAGCCTCACAACTGTCCAACATATAGAAATTTCTTCCCATTTATGGCATTAGGAAAGATACATCCCTCCATACACTAGCTTTTAGCATTCAGTGAAAGAAACAGAAATGCTCTAGTATTTCAGGCAAAAAAATGGTTTAAAAGAGTGAATTGGATGCTTAAAAATTGTTGCAAGTGCTGCAGGGGCCAGACCGATCAGGCATTCAGGTACAATTCCCAGAACACCACAGGAATCTACTCTGCCCTAAGAGAAAGGAGCAGTCAGGAAGTTGCCTCCGGATCCATTAGGTTAAACATGCACTGCTCTAGCCAGGGCTGAAGGACCCAGAAGGGTGAGAGCCAGAGGCTGTCAGCTGTTCCCTCGGCACCCACCCACTGGAGCTCTGGCATAGCAACATGCTGCAGAAACTGCCACACCTCCACAGCCTGGCTTGCCAGCAGAAAACTGCAAAAAGCAGAACCATTGCTTTCATATGAATTCTACCTTTCAAACCTTGCATAAGTGCATTTAGTTGTGAATGCTAATTGGCATTCATATACCTACTCAGAAGGGGGTCAGAAAAATACAGTGTTTAGCTGTGGGAATGCATGCTAAATGCCAAATACACAGTTTATCTGATCATTTATTCCACCTCAGTCTCCCCTCACTTTTAAGAGGAGCCGACAGAGATGTGATGGATGAGTTAGGTCAAATCTGACAAACGCTGGCCCACATTTATCGGTCTGTATAGACAGAAGGTAACAAAACAGTGAGAAAATAAAACATCCCTCTTTTGTGCACCTGAGCCTTTTTCACTTAACAGGGAGTAAGGCAGCGGCTGCCCAGCTAAACTCTTTTCCCCATTTTTTAGCTAAAATATTCTACCCCCTTCTCTCTTGATCTCATTCCAAGTTCTGGTTCAGAGAAGAGTGTTCCAGAAGCCCCGGCCTATTTTGCCTCAAATCTAAGAAGTTTTTTTCAGTTCTGGCTTTAACACAAAGACAAAGCAAAACAACCACAACAAAAAAACAAACAACAAACTCTAAGGAAATGGAATTCCAGGATGTCTATGTTTGGAAGCCAGTCCCAGGGCAATACAGGGAGCTCTTCACCATTAATAGTAACTCAATGCCTGGAATATGATAGGCTTTCAAATATTTTGGTTAAATTAAAACAAATATAATGCTCACTTAACATCCTTTAATTTCATGTAGTAAAAAGGCAATATAATAATGTCAATAACATAGCTGTTGACAATCAGACAGACCTAGGTTCAAACTTGGCTTTAGTTCTCACCAAATCTGTGACCATGACTGATTATCACAACTTCCTATATCTCTATTTTTTCACCTACAAGGAAGAGTCAGTGTTAACGATCTTGTAGGGCATATCCAAAATGTAAATAGAATATTGTTTATGAGAAATCGTGGTACAAGGAGATAACCAAGGAAAGAAGGTTTTTTGGTTTTTGTTTGTTTTTTTCCCCCTCCCCTTCTGTATTTCCTCTTGCCTTAAAATTCTTGTCATTGGCCTCAGGATAAGCCCAGGGTATTACATTTCCTCTCTGAGTGTGATGCCCAGAATTGAACACAATGCTCCAGGTGTGGTATGTTTGACCCATTTACAGAGGAGAGACCACCACAATAATTCTAATTAAATGTACTGACACATCATTACATTATTTGAAAAACAATTTATACTACTGATTTATATTGCATTTAATCAGTCTTTAGGTTTTGTTCATACCAGCTGTTTCAGGATCATGTCTATACTCTTACTGTGTGCTAAGCAAAGAAATATACATTAATCTCTATTACTTTGGATTTATTAAATTTGATCTTTCACCTCTCCCTGCCTAGATTTCCTTTTCTGTTGATTATGTACTTATATATACTTGTGATACTTAAAAACTTTATGTTATTTGAAATCCTTTTGCATATTTTGACTATTGTCATCAAGGTATATATAAAAATTATTGATTAGGAAAAGCCTGAGACTGGGACTTGGATTGTCCACTGGAGGTCACTTCCCAGATTGACATCATGGATATTAATTACCAACTTCATCGTTATCAATTCTCTTAATTATGTTCGTTCACCTCACATCCCTCAATCTATTTCATGAAGATGTCATTTTGCCACATAATTGCAAAAAAGGAAAATGCAAATGACATTATATAATATAGCTGTCATTCTTCATGGTAGAGAGAAAAAAAGAACTATAATATCTCAACCAAAAAATTAGATTTGAGTTTATTATTCATATTTCTTGCATTTTTTAAAAAATGTAGAGCATGAATCTTACAAATCAGCTATAGTGGTATAGTAATCATACATTTTGTGCTTCTAGAATTGAGTTATTTAGCTGTTATCTTTTGAATAGTACCATTCCTGGACTTCCTGATGTAACTTGCATTATAAGTAATTAGATGGAGCCACTTTTGTCATTAGTTATCATTATTTGAAGATTGTTCAGCTGTATGGATGGTCCCCACTTTACAATGATTCAAGTTACAATTTCTCAACTCTACAATGGTATGAAAGTCATACACATTCAGTAAAAACTATACTTCTAATTTTGAATTCTAATTTCTTCCAGGTTAGCTATACACAGACAATACTCTTTCATTATGCTGGTCATGACCGGTAAGCCACAGCTTCTAGTCAGCCACATGATCACAAAGGTAGGAAACTGATATGCTTACAACCATTCTGTACCTATACAACCATTCTGTTCTTCACTTCCAGTACAGTGTTCAATAAAGTACGCAGAATATTCAACAATTTATTATTACATAGACTCTGTTTTAGATGATCTTGCCCACTGTAGGCTAATGTAAGTGTTCTGAGCATGTGTAAGGCAGCTAGGGTAAGCTATGATGTTAGGAATGTTAGGTGTATTAAACACATTTTCAACAAATGATATTTTCAACTTGCAAATGCGTTTATCAGGACATAACCCCATCATAAATCATGGAAGTTCTGTATTAAACTTTGAAGGTCTAGAACTCTATGCTTGGATTTTTAAAGTCAAACAAAATAAAATATTTACACAAAGAAGCCTGCTACCAGTATGTATTCCTGTGTAACAGTATAAATAAAATCAGTAATAATTTAAAGAAAACTTCCCTAATCATTTTTAAATTAATCTAATATTCTACTATAAACCCAGGTTTAGTTCTGATTAAGTTCAGACATCTCAGTGTATATCCAGTGACCCTGAAGAACAGGCTAAGCTTGAGGAATCTATTTCAGTAAGTTAACTTTAAGAGTTTAAAGGTCTGCATTTTGGAAGAAGTAAAGAAAGACTCACAGCTGAGCCTCACGGGGAAAGAGCTACTGGCAGAACCGCAGGCATAGCTTCTGTCCCTCTGCTCCGCTGCTTTGTTGCCATAGGATACAATAGGATGATGGGTCTACTTTGAACAGGCCTGAGAGAGTTTTAACATAAGAGTATGTCACAAAGTGTAGGGATGATCTGGTACTTCTAGAGGTACTAGTATTATGTGTGTAGGGAAGAACTACCTTTGTATAGTCATCAGTGTTTCTAAAACTGACAAGCTGCAATTAAAGAGTTGAGGACTTTACTGGCAGCAGATTGAAATGGACTGAAGGAAGAGATTTCAGACCCTGTTACACACTATGCTGTAACTGTAACTGTAAGTGTTCTTTGTGTTGACCTGAGATGACATTTGGGAATGTTCAGAAACAACTACACAAAATTTTGAGGATATCTGGAGATAATACATGAGTAGCTGCAGCCCAAATCCTGCAATGCTTTGAACATTGCTATTGACCTGATAAACATTCATTCACACACAGGCCATCAAGTGCAAGGGAAACCATATTTCAATTGTAAATCATTATTTACCCTAAAATAAAGTTGCTATATTATTTTTTTCCTTTTACGTTATATCTCTGGTCCATCCTCTATTGTCCCTAAAATTCTTAATGTATTTTGAATAAATGTAAAGTAGGCTGACATTCATTTTTGGTCTTCTTCAGGACATGGGCTGTGTTTTACTGACTTCTGTTTCACCACTTAGCATATTATGGAATACAGTAAATGTTCAATAACACTTTTTTATTATAAATATTGAATTTATGACAAAACATTCAAATTTTTAAACCATTGTACCTTTGTTAAGTTTCAACAAACAACTTTGCAATAAGCTAGTGCATCTTTCCCATACGTTTTCTTTGGGATAGACTACTTTCAGGATATTAGATAGTGCAAGCTATCTCACATCACAGAATACTCATATTTTAGAGACGATAACAGTGTATAGTAAAATCTCATTTTGAAAGAAGCCATTGAAAACTGGCTTACCAATAAACACACAGCTGAAGTTTGAACACCAAGATTTACATTTCATAAAATAAATTTGCATCCTATGAAAATAAATGTGTCTATTATGCTTAAGTAAAAATACAGACAAAATATATTGGAGACAAAAGTAGAAGGCCTTAGCTCTTATGGTTTTTAGTATTGATGTGTGTTTCACTAGTTAAAAACCACATTGCCTCCTATTTGTGAGTGTTCTGTTATGCTAGTCAATTCCTATCATCCTTTTCCTAGAACTCTAAAAACAGAGAATTATTCATATTCATACCTGAATTTCTCCATTGAGGCTCTCATTGCCTTTCTCTTTTTACTACTGAAACAAAAAAAAAATAAACAAAACATGTTTCTTCTAATTCCATTTTTGTTTCTTTCAATTCAGTTTTTTTATGAAGTCACATAAGATACCATTTTGCTAGAAGAGTATTTTCCCAATTGGGAAAAACAGGGTAAGACTAGACTACATGACAAAAATAATAAATCTTTTCCTGCCCTTTCAGAATCTAAAGTTTCTTCTTGACTTTGGATTTCCCTATACTTTTGCAAGACCGATGATTCCTGAAAAATCATTAATATCTCAGATCAGCAGTAGTTCCTCAAAATGACTTCTGCTTAGAATAACCCTCTTAAAAAACAGAAACGCCTTTTTACATAACATCAAACTATTTAAGATATACCTCAATCATAACAGTAGGACTAAAGTCACATTTCAGTAAATTCAATTATATTTCTTGATAGAAAAAAATACAGAGAAAAGGGTTTCTAGAAGCTACTCTCAAGTCAGAGTGGTCTTTAAAGAGCTTAAAGGTCTTACAGTGAGTCTAGTTAATGAAATACACTATCAGCATGGCAACAATGACAAAAAGGAATTGGAAGAGAAAAAAGATATTGGAAGTCAGGACAGTAGTTGAGATTATGTCTATTGCCCAATTCATGGGTCAATAAATATTTTATGTGTGTGGATGATGTATTCAAACAATCAATCCATCTTTTCATATGCAATTTCATTCTCTAATAAAGAATATGCAAATTTAAATTAGCCCAAATTTACCTAATTGAATTTCAATATTGTTATACAAACTACCTGGGAGACATAGTTTTAAGAGTAAAAGAAAACATCTAAAACAGTGTCAATTATGCAATTTTTACAATAAAAATTATATCCCAAGAGAAAAATGCAATGCTAATAAATTCAAGGAGATGTCATTATGAATGGTGTTTGCAATAGGAAAGAAACATATTACCAGTTTAAAGCTCCTGTTGGGCAGGAGATAATTAATGTTGAAAAGAATAAAATAACCAAACTGAGTTTTTCCTGTCATTTAAAAAGTTATGCATTGAATTTCTTATGCATTTCCAAGTAATAGAAAATATTTTATTTTTATAAAACATGCATGCCTGTAAGAAATATTTTTAAATGCCTCACGTGCTTATTTTTTATTTAAATATGATCTAATTTATTGAAATTGATCCAATATACTTAATGTAAATATTAAAAGATTACCACTTTTTAGTTTCTTTTTAGAAGCTATATTTAGGATATATGCAGAAGATTAAAACAGACTGTTTATACAACACTGAAGGATGATGCCAGAAATTGTTTAAAGTTCAAAAATGTGCTAAGAAGTATAGGAAAAAAATATAAATATCTGAATCAGGAATAAGCCTCAAGACAAATGGTCCTGATATTTTAACCGCATTACATTTTGCCAATATTGTCTCACAAATGTACTATTCTTCTGAGGTGACACAGACAAATTTGGAAATGAATTGAAAGGCAAAAAAGGTTTCATCACCTGGAAAGACAGTAAGTTAAATGCTTTCTTAACTTTTTTCATAATTGCCAATGATTCATAACTTACAGAGTTCACTGAATGAAAAGCTAAAAATAATGAATGCTTTTAAGAAATAATAATTAAGAAAGTAACAGAGGGGATAGGCCAAAGCAGCAATTTTCATCTAATTTTAAAGTATTTCTTTCAAAATTTAGTCTTTCAGAGTAACAGATCCTGACTCCCTAGATGTGCTGACCATGCTTTTCTGCTCAATGCTGCTGACGACCCTTGTCAAATATAAAGAGAGCTCCACACTAGTTAAGAGCAGTAAGACAAGTTTTAATCGGTAATATTCTACTGCAGTAGGGAACAGAGTCCAGCATGAACTGAACTCAACTTAAGTTTGTGCTATGGAAACAAGGGGTTTTAAAGGGAGAATGAGGGAAAGGGGAGGAAGGAATGTGGGGGTTTAGTGGGGTCAGGGAAGTGACAAATCACGTGAAGCAGAAAGGGGGTGTTGGTGCATGTGAAACGCATGTGGCTTTGTTCTTCTGGAAGTTAGGCTCTTATCCTCCTACAGAGACTGGGCACCAGGGGTCCACCCTATGTTCATGCACTGACTGTAGCAAACAGTACATTCCTTTGACAATGCTGAGTTTTCGCAGGCAGGCACGTTAAAGGAGGCTAGACTCATCCTAGAGAGCAAGCTGTTAGAAACTACGTGTTTTGTTCAAGTCTTTTTATAGGCCAAGGTTAAGGCCTAGTCACAAAGAGAGTTCCGAGGAGCCTGGCTTGAGTCCGGTCAAGGAGACAGCCTCTGTAAGCCCAGGAGGAGGACCTGGGCCAGCCGCATTGGTGTGGGCCATGGCAGAGACGGTGTCCCGCCACGTGTGACCCATGCAGTCTGTGCTCTGACCTCAAGGGGGCCCTGTGCACGGTTCATGCTCTGCTGAACCACTGTAGAATTCTTACTAACTTTTGAACAGGGGGCACAGTTTCCATTTTGCACTGGTCTCGACAATTTAGGCCATGCTGTGGAAGGCTGGATTCCACCTCAGGAAGGCTCACTGCTATCTGGTACTGCCTTCCGAAGATGTGTTTCAGGGGCCCTCCCTCTGCGGGCTTCTCTGCTGTCCTGGAGTGGGTACCTTGACTCATGGGATACATTCCTCTTCCTTTCTCATTGTGGAGGGAATGATGTCAGACACAGTGTTTCCAAATGAGTCCAGCAGAGCCTTCTGTGGCAGCCAATAGCCATGCTTTCTGATGAAGCTAAGACACTTCCTCTTGCTGTTTTCCCTCCTCCCTGCCCTAGTCCCTTTTCTCCTCACTCTGGGATGGGACTGTGCTCCCTGTCATTTGTAATAAAGCAATAGCACAGTAAAATAATATCTAATATCATTCTGTACCCAAGAAATATCATTCAGTGAAATAGAATAGTGTATACAACATGCCACTGTTAGTTGAGCAATTCAATACGTCAATAACTGTTTTCCATATGCATTACGTATAATCTGTGACTTCAAAGAACAAATACATAAATCAAGGAAAAAATATATCGAAGTTACAAGGCAGTGTATTTGTTTAGAATAAAATTAGTAATACAGTTGGTAGGTTTAAGAGAAGAAACGATGTCCTTCCACTGTTAGGTTGAAGAAAGTAAGCAAAGCTTTAATTATAGAATTCAGTGTTTGGGACACTATAGAACTATGTACTAACTGAGTCATTTTTTTAATTTTCTAAACCTATAATAATAAAAATGAGAAAAGCAAATCACATGAGGCAAATATTATGTGCACACTCATTTTTCAGATGAGAAAATTGAGGTCCATAAAAGGTAAGTAGCTTACTCAAAATCATGCAGCTAATAAATGGCATAGGTGTGATTCCACTTCAGAGAGTTTGCTTATGAAGTGAGTTCTAAACTACTCCCCTAAATGGCTATGTTAACTATTTGCTTTATAATCTACTCACAATTATTTAAAATTCAAAATACTGCATTGAAAATATTTTTGAAATAAAAGTTCAAAATTGTTAAAAAACTGGTGAATGAGAGCAACCATCACATGAAACTGAAATAAGACATTTGAAAACCTTGGGTGTCTATTGAAAAAAATAAATGTATTTTTAATGAACTACATAATGTATTTTTCACATTTCATGTCATTTATCTTTCAAAGTTGTCAGTGTTTTTAATGTAAATGTTGCAAATGCTGAGTTCAGTAAGTCTCCCTGTTGCTTCTATAAAGTTATATGAATGTGAAAGAACAAGATATTAATTACATAAAAACATGTTTCTCTTACAGCGCTATCTCTTTAAATCACAATGTTAAATGACTTTATCAATCCTGTCTACCACTAATTAAATGCCAAAATTCCAGAAGAAAACTCAAAAGCTGAGGAGTATACATACAGCTCCTAAAAAAGGAAATAAACCCACATGATATAAACTAACTCTGAGGTGTGACACTTGAATGTTTATTTACAAACTAGGACAGTTGTTAGTTGTTTACTCAAAGCCCATCCTCTCCTTTGCTTGTGTACAAAGTCCATCTCTGAGTCTCTCTTGCATCTGATGTGCTCATGTTAACACATTTGTACCTTTGTCCTGTGAATCAGGAACACCCAACTAGCACTTGGTTGAGGTCAGGACAAAGGTTTCCCTAGAATGAAGCTTCAGAACTTTAAACATCTGTAATGTTTTTCCTTACCTAAACCATGAAGCCAGACAGAAAGAAAAGACGTTTCATACTGTTGCATTGTATGGAATCATGGGAAATGCAACTTCAAATCCATTACATGGATATGCTGGCAGAAAGTGCTATGGATCATGCTTTATTGGATAAATATTAGAAAGTTCATGAGATATTTCAAAGCTAAGAACATCAGTTGAAAGACTCAAGAAAGGGCATGTTAACAAAATATACAGAAACCGACTTAAAATCACCCAAAGATAGAAGAAAAACAATATGTTTAAGAGATCATGAAATAAATATGTGAAAATGTGAAAAAAAGAAATCTAATATGTCAAGAATAAAAAATTTGGACATGGTTTGTTTGTAAAATTAATGGTTTGTCTAAAACTGTAATGAATGAAGCTGAAGAGAATGTCTAACTGTAAGACAGGACTGTGGAAAATTTCCCAAACTTGGTAGACAGGAAAAGAGGTAAAACATTTCATAAAATTATATTATTTCTGGAAATCGCACAGCGTCCCTTGGAACCTTGCACTCTCTCCCAATCTACCCCTCTTGTCCTGTCCATGCTGCCCTCTGAGCTCCACTATTATGGAACCTCTGTCCATCTCTGCTACCCCTGCCCTGACGCCTCCTCTAGTTGACCAGCAGGAGACGATGCGGTATATTCCAGACATCAGGCATTTCCTCACAAGCATGCAGACAGATTCCACAATGCCTGGAGTGTCTGGTTTTGTTTTTGTTGTTGTGGAGGGATCGGGATATTCTTGAAGTTAAGTCTTCACCAGGAGGACAATGCTCTGTGAAACATGGAAGACATTCATTTCTCTAACAAAAAGCTTGTGGCAGGGCCCTAACTGGCCTCACTGGTTTTTCTTTCTATGCTTTGCTTGTTTGATGCCATGTTTCTTTGGCTTGACATTCTTATTCAACTCTTAATCTCAATTAAACAGCAGTATTGAACAGAAAACACTCTAGGTTCACTTAGCACATGTGTTTAGTATATAACCTTCCCATGGGTAGGAGTAAACACAGAATTGAGTTTCCATTAATGTTCATGACATTTTTCCAATTAATAAGTCTAATGAGGTAATTCATAAGTCTCCTTCCACATTGAATACTATGTCAGTTGTTGGTGAATATGAAACGTCATGTGGTCTGCCACTGACTAATAAAACTCAAAAACATGTCAAGAACAGGAAATTTTTAGGCTAAAGAACAAACTGAAAGGAATTTATGTGTCAAACTTGTTGACATTCTTATAAAGGAAATGGTGACATGCAACAGATTACTGAGGTCAACAAGAGAGAGTTTTGACAGATTAAAGAGCTTTGATTGATTTAACTTGACTTTCTAAGGGTAAATAAATTTGAAGCTCCTTATTATATGTATACCAGAATACTTATGATTTAAATATCCTGCTTCATTTCCTTTGGATGTTCAGTTATTTATTCATCAAATGAACTAGAGTGCACCTCATTGTATATCTTTAATGAATTTCTGGACTAGAAGATACCAAAGTTTACCACCCACCAATACCAACTCTCTTTGTCTTTTTCTTCTGTAATAAATAAATCGAGCTACTCATAAAATCTGCATTCCTGAAATAGAGTCATGAGATTATATATAATGAGACTATTTTCCCTTCCTATCCCTACTACGGCTACCGAATGATGCCAGTTCTTCAGGTATGACACATTCTGAATCTCCTTGACTCCTCGGTGTCAGGTAGGTCTTTACATTTGGCAGGTGTATCTGGCAATCACATGTAAAACTTGGCAGCACATTCCAAAAATATTAATCAAGTGTTTGTACAAGTTTTATTGGCTAATTATGCAATCAGAAAATCCACAGCTCATTTTCAGTTTTAGATGCAAACTGAAATGGATAGAAAAGGTAGGGCAGGAAGTAAGGACAATTCAGTCCTGTTTGTGGTGGGGAACCTTTCACTAAATGAGGAAAATTGGCCCAAAGAATTTATTCATTTTTTTAAAGCAGATACACCGGCTGAGAAAAAAGATTTGTTATACTTCATTAAAAATATGTACTGTTAATATTCCTTGCAATGAACAACAATGAATATTGTACTTGGCAGATTTCACAATTAATTAACAATTTCCATCCTTCTCCTTGGTAATCGTGCTGGTGCTTTACAGTTTTTACTGACATTGGAGGAATTTTTCAGTACCTAAGAATCTGAGAGCAAAAGAAAAACTAACTCGGGAAAGAAAACAAGCTAAAAATCAGAATATGTTTCTCATTGACTTCTACTGTGGAAGGAAAACAGATGGTTGAAAAACTAAGGCCTATTCATATCTGTTCCCTGGAAGAGTGGAAAGCAAATTCTGAGTTAGCCACCAGCATCCACGTCCTTTAACATAGTAACAGCTTTAGGAGAGTGATTCAGAGCATCTGAGGGAGGTAACCAAAAACCCTCTTGATTTTTATTTATTACACAGTAGAGAATGACAGAAAAAAAGAATTTATTAATCTTCCACAAGACCAATATGCACTTAACTTTGGTCAAAATGGGTATCATAACATAAGAAATAAACTCTTCACTTAGCAAAAGTTGCATACACACACACACACACCCTCAAACCTGAGCAAGACCAGGTTTCCCATTTACTCATTAAGCTCCAGTTTTTGGTAAAGTTTGTTTTTATTGAATTAACAAACTTTGAATAAATGACTACATTTATAAAGATTGAAAGTAAGATGCTTATGGTACAAAAGATCCAGCTCTCTTTTTCGAGACAGTACATGTAATAATTTTGTGTTTCAGCTCCCAAATAGAGGCATGCTCAGCCATTTTTTATACATCTTTGTTTAGATCAAGTCATGTCTTATCCCGTGTTCCGAATACACCACGTTTTTAGAGGCTTTAAACTCATTTGAAGACTCGGCCATCCTAGGGGTATGGCAAGGTTAAGGTCCTAAGCTGTAAAGCAGCTGGGAAACAGCACCGAACTATTCTCTTGCTCCTCCATAGCATTTCCTGAGATGGTCATCCTTCTGCCCAGAGGTTCTTTCAGATCAGGTGGCCTGTGCTTATCTGCGGTCATTCCAGCAACATAAGACTTGTGAATCTGAGACATTAGCACCCACATTTTTCTTGCATGTTAACTTTGGCCAGTAACCTCTGAGAACTTGGCATTTCCCCAGACATTGCCTACATGTGATGCCTGGACTCTGGTGCGCCTGTGACTCACTGTCTTCCCAGAGAGCCCTCTACAGAACATCTTTTAAATGAAGGTTCCTAGCCTTTGTGTGCCACAGACCCTTTTAACAATCTGATGATCCCTATGGATCCATTCTCAGAATAATGTTAGAAATTTATTCTAAAAAAAGATCAGTTACATTGGAATACATTACAAGAATATTATAATCAAATTTGTAATATGATGATGTCTGAGTGCCTTCATTAACACATTAGCAAATGTGATGTGTATAGAGGTGAATCGTAACTACAGTGAATTTAAAATCATGACAGTAAGTAAGATTATTTTGAGATTATCTGCAACAAGTGCAATACAATATAAAATATCTATAATTTCTACTGGTAACAAAGTCTCAGGAACCATTAGTCCCGTTGAGATATGTTTTTACATTCATAATTGAAAAAAATGCTAAACTGTATTTAGGGCTAATTCAGAAAAAGTGATGTATGTTTTACATTCATGTTCACAGAATGTTTTAGTTCCCATCTGTGTACCTCAAGTTTAAAAAATAAATCCTCTTTCTATTATGTTGGCTTTTACAAAATGCAGGAAGTATCAGAAATCTCTGGTGGTTTCATCTTGACACTCTGAAAATATTACCTGAGGCAAGGTATCACCCAGCCTGCCTCTCAGATTAATGAGTAAAAAGAGAGAATTTCAATGAAGACACAAGCAGTTTCATCACACTATATGATTTTGCCATATATGTTGTCATTGGATGAAAAGCTGGTCCACCTTTTGTCCCTCAAAAAGAAATCCTTCTGTTGTATAGCAGTAAATTCTGAAACACTCCAGATACAACAAAGAAAAACATATCTTTAGGAAGAGTCAAGGAAACAAGCAAATGTTAAGCAATCCTCACTCAGCACAGCACTGACGCATACATCACCAGAAGTCGCGTGGCTCCCCAATCTCTCAAAGTACCTCTTTCTTGGCTTCACGCATGGTTTTTATAAGCTATACTTTCTGCTGCCAGAAGCCTTGTCGCCTGCTCCGTTAATCTCTCCATGTCCTTACGTCTCTCTGACCGCACAGTTACCAAGAGAGGAAGTCTTTAACTCCCATTAGGGGTTTGGCATTAGCAGGGCCTAGGTACAGAATCAGGAAGGCCCTCTTTTTTGTCTTACCCTTCTGGATATATGTCCACTGACGGCAAATTCAAGCAATGTTCTAAAATGTCTCGCAAGGTCCCACAATAACAATGGCCTTTGGACTTCAGTATGTGACTTGCGTCATATGCATGGTGGTAGCTTTGAGGGCTCATTCTCATCCCCATCTTGGTGTGCTGCTTCCCCATAATAAATCAGGCTCTGCTTCTTCCCCTGAGGTCCCTTCTCCATTTAGCTCTGTGGAGGGGCACAGAGTTGTCACTATCTGGTCCCACATTCGTAGAGGTACTAGTAGGAGGTCTCCACATCTAGTCTTCTTTGCTAGATAAAATGTTACTAATTTTCTGTTTAAATTAGCATCCCCATGAGAGCCTGTGAGTTCTTTTCTGAAATGTAGATGGGAGTTTTGAAGTGAAATAGAGTGAAATGGGCTATGGCTGGAGTGAGAAAGAGAGAATGAATTGTCAGAACTCAAAATGCTCAAGCCAAGGTTACATTTCCCCACCCAATGTAAATGTAAAGAAAGAGAGAGTTGGTGTTGGGGTATTTTTTAGTGAGTCAGATATTGATCCACTTCTTGTTATATTTTTTAGCTTGAAATCATCACTCAATCAAAAGTGGAGGAATTTATGAAGAACATTTAAAATGTCTTTTCTAATGTATAATGGGGAGTTTTTTCAAAGATAAAAGGAGGACCGAGGAATCTCCCTGGTAATTACCTGCCCTGGAATGAAGAAAATGGACTTAAATGGAGAAGTCCTAAATGGGAAAAAATAAAGTAAACAGAGATTTGGAGTACTGATTGTTATACGCAAAGTAAGACAAACTGAATATCTTAGTCTTTAGTTAATTTCTTCTTATTCTCTATAGAATAATTCTCTTTTTGACCCTGTGAACTTTTATTAGCTTTGATTTACTCACATATAAAGGAACTTCCTTCTATATATGAATGTCATTAACTTTAGTCCAAACTGGGAAAGAGGAGACACTAGGACTTGTTACAGAAATATTTGAAGGCTGATTTAAACAAGTGTCCCCATGATACACAGATCGCCCCCCTCATCTGCGGTTCCACTTTCAGCAGTTTCAGTTTCCTGTGGCCAACCACTGTACAGAAGCAGCTGACCTGCCTTGTGACATATGGACAGAAGGTCAGCAGTAACCTGACACTTCATCCCCATGCCTACATCATTCACCTCACTTCATCTCATCACGTAGACATTTTATCACCTCACATCATCACAAGAATGGTGAATATAGTACAATAAGATATTTTGAGAGAGACCACATTCACATTCTTTTATTACAATATAATGCTATACTTGTTCTATTTTATGATTAGTTATTGCTGTTAATCTCTTACTTTGCCTAATTTATAAATAAAACTTTATCATAGGTTTGTATGTACAGAGAAAAAATATAGTGTATATAGGAGTTAGGGCTCTCTGTGGTTGTAGACATCCATTGGAGGTCTTGGAACATAGTTCCCAGGGATAAGGGGGAGACTACCGTATGTGAAATGCTATCACCTGGCAATGAGGCATAAAACAGTTTCACTTTTAGCTTCATAAAAGCAGACATGATGGATGTGGACAATCTCATTTTCAAATTGTGCCTTTGCATTTTTTTAATACCAAAAAAAAAAAAAAAGGAAATCGAATGAAGGGATGTGTAACAGAGCACTATTTGCAGGCAAATCTGGACTGTTCTGAGATGTCTATGATTCAGCCGTCATAAAGCAGGGTGTCCAAGAAACTGTCACAGCTAATAGCAGAATCACATGGAATTAGACCCCTAGAGGTCAAAGATGTGTCCTCTGCCTCCAAGTTGTTTACCCCAGTCAGCTTGCAGTTGTTTCACTAATTGGTATGTGACCAAAGTTAAATAAAAACATTTTATAAAGGATACAACTAATAACTATTTAAATTGCTACAAATAATGACATTTTAAATTATGGCAATGATACTGCAACAGTTTTTTTCTTTTTTTTTTTGAAATTTGGTATTTCTACTTAGGTAAAATGACCAGAGCTAGTGCAAAGATATTAAGAACAACTTCATTATCAGTCAATGCAATTTGAAAGATTAAAAAAACTAAAGAGAATTATCAATGTGAGGAGAAAATGAAATGCTTCATAGGTCCTACCCAGATTACACTGATTTACGGAAGAAAATATTTAAAAGGAGAAAATAGAACAGATGTGAAATTTCTATCAGTTTTTTCAGAAGCTCTGGAAATCACATGCCTAACATTAATTAATAAAAGTGGTTGTAATATCTCTAAAATGGACAGTTATAGCAGCAGAATAATCTTAAAAGTATTTTACAGATATGCAACTAGACATATTTCATCAGTGATGTTCACCAGTGAAATTTTTTCAAATTGGATCATTTTCAAAATATAGGTGTGATATATTGTACATAAATCTAAGAGATGCTATGTAGAAAGTAAGCTCATATTAAAGATATGATGACAGAATCTGATGCAAATCTTACTTCTTTTCATTCATTTCTCCCTTCTTTCCTTTTTTCCTCCTTTCCATCCTACTTTCTTTCCATTCTCCCCATTGCTTCTCTCTCTTTGTTCTTTTTAATTCAGAATTCTTTGATCAATTGTTTTAGCTAGGCTCAATATTCTGGAATAGTGATTCAGAGCAACATAAAATATAATCCTTACCTTCGAATTGTTCAATATTGTGGTAGAGAAAGACTTATAGAAGAGTATTTATAAAATTGTGTGGGCTGCAGAAGAAATTCAGATGGCCAACAGGAACACGAAAAGATTATCCACATTGCTAATTATCAGGGAAATGCAAATTAAAACCGCAATGAGATATCACCTCACAACAGTTAGGATGGCCAACATAAAAAAGACTAGGAACAACAAATACTGGCGAGGAGGTGGAGAAAGGGGAACCTTCCTACACTGCTGGTGGGAATGTAAGCTAGTTTAACCATTGTGGAAAGCAATATGGAGGTTCCTCAAAAAACTAAAAATAGAAATACTATTTGACCCAGGAATTCCACTTCTAGGAATTTACCCAAAGACTACAACTTCTCAGATTCAAAAAGACATATGCACCCCTATGTTTATCGCAGCACTATTTACAATAGCCAAGATATGGCAGCAACCTAAGCATCCATCAATTCATGAATGGATAAAGAAGAGGTGGTACATATACACAATGGAATACTATTCAGCCATAAGAAAGAAACAAATCCTACCATTTGCAACAACATGGATGGAACCAGAACCAGAGGGTATTATGCTCAGTGAAATAAGTCAGGTGGAGGAAGACAAATATCAAATGATTTCCCTCATTTGTGGAGTATAACAAAGAAGCAAAACTGAAGGAACAAAATAGCAGCAGACTCACAGACTCCAATAAGTGACTAGTGGTTACCAAAGGGGAGGGGTGGGGGAGGGAGGGAGGGAGAAGGGGATTGTGGGGTATCATGGTTGGTGCACATGGTGTGTGTGGGGTCACAGTAGTGTAGCTCAGAGAAGACAAATAGGGACTCTGTGGCACCTTACTACACTGATGGACAGTGATTGCAATGGGTGTGTGGGGGGGGGCTCGATAATAAGGGTGAAGGTAATAGCCACATTGTTTTTCTTGTGAAACCTTCATAAGAGTGTATATCAATGATACCTTAATAAAAAATTATAATAATTCTGTGTGCTGTATCGTAGCTATATGCAGGAAGCTATGGGACACAGAAAATGGAAGAATGATAAATCTGAAGGGTTCAGGGAATAACTATGTAAGGTAATGATTAGATATCTGGTTCAAGATGCCTCTAAGTAGGCAGAGGTCTTCACTAAGCCAGCATTACTCAGGTAATTATGCGGAGCTCAGCATGTCGAACATACTGTGTGAATAGTGACTGATGATCAAGAAGGATGAGAAGGGAGGGAGGCTGCACAGTATCCGGAAGAAAATAGGATGACTCCGAAGGATTTTAGAGAGGGTGATGCATCCAATGATTGGGTTAAGTGAATGAATCCATTAGAAACTCAATTTACTCAAAATGATTATGGGTCTATGTTAGGTCCTTCATTCTTTTCCTTCATAAAGTATAGTTATTTGTTCAATATTCATCTGATTATTAAATGATAGCCTGTAATTTGAGTTTATTTTGCACATAAAAATGGAAATTACATACCCATATTATGATTGCTGTATCACCAATGCCAATCTAAGTGCCTGTCACGGGATAGGTGCTCAATAATTATTTACTAAATGAAGGAATGAATAAACAGATTACTTTAGTCTGATACTATGAGGACTTTTTAGTTGCATGCTCTATATTTATTACTATTAAGTCTATTGTATCTAAAGTTTTCGCTCTGTGGATAACAAGAATGATATGGAAGGCAGAATTATAAAGATACACCCCCTCCCCCAAGATTTTTGGCCCCTGGTTATTCAGTCAAACACTAATGTAGATCATCCTGTGAAAGGACTTTGCAGATATAATTAAGGCAACTAGTTATTGACTTAAGATGGGGAGATTATTCTGGGTTAGCCAGGGGAGTTAAATGTCACCACATGGATCCTTACAAGTAAAAGAGGAAGGCAGAAGAGTCAGAGAGATGGAGCAAAAGAAGAGAATCAGAGATTCAAAGCTGGAGGCTTCCTCAGCCCACAGGTGAGGGCAGCCACATGAAGAACAGGAGATGCAATGTGGGCATCCTCCAGGGCACAGGCTGGCCCCCGGCCAATGGCTTGCAAGGAAACACAGACCTCATCCTGTAATTTCAGGAATGGAACCAGGCCATCAGTATGAATGAGCTTGGGAGGAGGTTCTTGTCCAGAGCCTCCAGAAAGAGGCACCGCCCTGTCAGCCTCTTGAGTTTGATGTTGTGAAACCTAGAGCAGAGAGCCAGCTCATCCAGGCTAGGCGCAGACATGACTCACGAGAACTGAGAGAACAAAAAGGTGTTGTTTTTAGCTGCTAAAGTTGTGGTAATTTGTTATAACTACTAAAACATGTTGTTGTTATAATCTTTTCCTCAAAAACATGTTATGGGAAAGCACAGTTTGAAGGATGTCTCAGATATTCCAATTTGGCATTATTTCAACACAGTAAATAAAGATCTATTATATGTCTGGCATGATGTGTTTTTGAAGGGAGGGGGGAGAACATAACTGATGGGTAGTTATCCTCTGTCAGGACTCGAGGGTCTCGCTACCATGAGGATCCTCAGCGCCACATTTCATGGCGGGCTGACAAGTACCAGGACTGTTGAAAACAAAGGTCTGGGGGCTGGCGTACCTATGAAAAGAGAGAGGGTTCGTCTGTTCATCTCAGTTGCTCTGGTGAAGTACAAGACGTTCTGCTGAGCATGAAGCAGTCAGGATTAACTATGGAATTTAAACAGAATCTGAGGAAATAACTGAACCATGACAAATCATAAAGGTTGCTGAGAATACCCAAAAACAAAACCGTGAGATAATGTATTTACCTATTGTGTTTGTGGCAGTTGTCTTATCCCAGAAAACGCAGTTCAGATCATCTAAAGAATCTTCTGCAAAACAGGAGTTGTTTTTCGTTTTTTTATTGTGTTTTTAACTTGTTTTGTTTTGGCAATAAGTATATATGTTCTGTTAGAAAAAAAATTACTTAGATTTGATTTATGTTGATATGAATTATTTAGATCAGTAAATGGAACAACCATGAAATGGGGATTCGATTCCTAATGCTTAAATATTAAAAATGATGGAACCAAATCAAATTTATAAAAATCTATAAGAAATCTGTAACAGAAATAAAATGCAAACTAATGGCAACACTTCACATGGGACTGATTCTGTGGTTTTGCTGAATAAAACAATTTACTATAAGATGCACTTAGCACCCATTGCCGTCTCACAGATTTTTGGAGTCTGTACATCTGTGCTGTGTGCATCTCCACGTGTTAATTCATTCTACAAACCACGGCAAAAGCTATAGGGGCCTTGCCATGACTGAAACGTGTTATTTACAAGTAATCCTGGCCTCTTATTCTTTCCTTTTTATCTTTTCATACTTAAAAGTAGATGACTTTATAGCAGAATATTTGTAAAGGTACAAGCATTGTATCACCCACATATTTTAAATATGTTTATGTTCACTTGTAAAAAACAAATGCTATGCATTTTTTAAAAGAATAAAGAGGACATGTATATGATTAAACAAATGAGACACAAACAAGCAGTACAAAGGTTATAGGGCCAGAGAAGCCTTTCTCCTGCTGACTCCCCCCGGCCCTCACCTCCTACACTGTCAACCACTGTTGCCATTTCTTGTGATTCTAGAAATCATCTACAGATGTATGTGTGCAAGTGCGGGTATGTATAATTATACACATTCTTTTATTGTCCCAGCAAGAGCTGCTTTCTACTTTGCTATCACTATAAAACTAGAAGTCTTGACATTTTTTTCTTTTTATTTCCAGGAGATTTACTTTATTGCTTTAGTGGCTACAGTGTATTCTTTTTTTAATAATATGTTTTAATTTATTTAATTCCCTGTTGATGACAATAGTCCTTTGCCTATACATATAGTGCTGTCCTGGATATTTAAACGGTACATTTAAGATTCACAGCTGGAGATTGGATTAAAGATGGCGGCGTGAGAGGTGAGACAGAGGCTTCCTCCTAAAACCTCATATAATATGAAAATAAAGCTACTACAACTACTCTTGAAAGAGCAACGGGAAAGACGACGGCAACAAACTGCATACACCTGGAGACAAGAGCAGCCCTCACAGAAAAGGGTAACATACTAAAGCTGTGGTCCTATGGGATCCAAGCCCTTCCCCCACCCCAGCTCACCAGCAGGAGGAACAGGAAGGGAGCAGGGAGGGAGTGGAGATGTGGGACTGCTGCAAATCTGCTCTGGGAGCACAAACCTACATTTCATGGTGTTTGCATGATACTCTTGTAATTAGGGGGTTGGAAAGCTAAGACAGGCAGAATTCCTGGAGAGACTAAGGATCCAGCTGCTTGTGAAAGCAGGTATCCATACCAAGCTGCTCAGGGACAAAAGAAAGGGGGGCAACCTGAGAGACTTCCTAACAAAGAAGCCCTTAGCAAGAGGGCTGCTAAAGGGGCAAGGATTGCCCAGAGCTTACCGCTCAGGAGAAAGGACAGGCAGACAAAATTGTCCAGTGCACTCTGCCCAGCAGGTTGGGAGCTTTCACGATCTTCAGGTGCTCCAGCTCCCTGGCTGCCTACACAGCTCCAAGAACCCCTTCTGTGACAGGCAGACTAGTGTGCCATTCTTCTGGCCAGCCCCAGCGGGCTTGCAAACCGGGAAATCCTTCCCTGGTGTTAGGCCAGCCAGAGGGAAGATCTGTCTATAGCAACTAAAAACGCAAAGCACAGAGGCTTGTACCTGTGTGCTCAGCCCACTGGTTCAGGCAGTGGAGACAGGCATAGCAGCCAGGAACCAGGAAACACCCCTATCCTCCCCATATGACTCTACCTGAAAGGGAGTTCAAATTAAAAATCATTAACATGCTCATGGAGGTACAGAAAGATATTCAAGAACTCAGGAATGAATTCCGGTCAGAGATCCAATCATTGAAGAACACAATGGATGGTATTAAAAGCAGATTGGATATGGTGGAGGAGACAATAAATGAAATAGAAACTAGAGAAGAGGAATACAAAGAAGCTGAGGCACAGAGAGAAAAAAGGATCTATAAGAATGAAAGAATATTGAGAGAACTGTGTGACCAATCCAAACGGAACAATATTCGCATTATAGGGGTACCAGAGGAAGAAGAGGGAGAAAAAGGGATAGAAAGCATCTTTGAGGAGGTGATTGCTGAAAACTTCCCCAATCTGGGGAAGGAGATAGTCTCTCAGGCCATGGAGGTACACAGATCTCCCAACACAAGGGACCCAAGGAAGGCAACACCAAGACATATAGTAATTAAAATGGCAAAGATCAAGGATAAGGACAGACTATTAAAAGCAGCCAGAGAGAGAAATAGGATCACATACAAAGGAAAACCCATCAGGCTATCATCAGACTTTTCAGCAGAAACCTTACAGGCCAGAAGGGAGTGGCATGATGTATTTAATGCAATGAAGCAGAAGGGCCTTGAACCAAGATTACTTTATCCAGCAAGATTATCATTTAAATTTGAAGGAGGGATTAAACAATTCCCAGATAAGCAAAAGCTGAGAGAATTAGCCTCCCACAAACCATCTCCAAAGTGTATTTTGGAGGGACTGCTATAGACGGAAGTGTTCCTACGGATTAATAGCTGTCACCAGAGGTACTAAAACCACAGTAAAGAAAATAGAACAGCTAATTACTAAGAAAATGCAAAATTAAATTAACTATCTTCAAAGTTAATCAAGGGATAGATAAACAGTACAGAATATGATACCTAATATATAAAGAATGGAATAGAAAGAAAAAGGGGGAAACAAACAAACAACAAACTAAAAAAGAACCTTTAGATTGTGTTTGTAATAGCATATTAGGTTAGTTGTTAGACTTTTAGATAGTAGGGAAGTTAACCTTGAACCTTTGGTAACCACGAATCTGAAGCCTGCAATGCCAATAAGTACATACCTATCCATAAACACCCTAAATGTAAATGGACTGAATGCACCAGTCAAAAGACATAGAGTCACTGAATGGATAAAAAAAACAAGACCCATCTATATGCTGCCTTCAAGAGACTCACTTTAAACCCAAAGACATACACAGACTAAAAGTGAAGGGATGGAAAAAGATATTTCATGCAAACAAGGAGAAAAAAGCAGGTGTTGCAGTACTTGTATCAGACAAAATAGACTTCAAAACGAAGAAAGTAGCAAGAGATAAAGAAGGACATTACATAATGATAAAGGGGTCAGTCCAACAAGAAGATATAACCATTATAAATATATATGCACCCAACACAGGAGTGCCAGCATATGTGAAACAAATACTAACAGAATTAAAGGAGGAAATAGACAGCAATGCATTCATTTTAGGAGACTTCAACATACCACTTACTCCAAAGGACAGATCAACCAGACAGAGAATAACTAAAGACACAGAGGCACTGAACAACACACTAGAACAGATGGACCTAATAGACATCTACAGAACTCTGCACCCAAAAGCAGCAGGATACACATTCTTCTCAAGTGCACATGGAACATTTTCCAGAATAGACCACATACTAGGCCACAAAAAGAGCCTTAGTAAATTAAAAAATATTGAAATCCTACCAATCAACTTCTCAGATCACAAAGGTATAAAACCAGAAATAAATTTTAGAAAGAAATCAAAAAGGCTCACAAATACATGGGGACTTAACAACATTCTCCTAACAAAACAATGGGTTAATTACCAAATCAAAACAGAAATGAAAGGATATATGGAGACTAATGACAACAACAACACAAATCTACAACTTCTATGGGACCAGGCCTATTTAAGAAGGAAGAACATTTCCAAATGAATAGTCTAAAGAAACAGTTACTGAAATTGGAAAAAGAAGAACAAATGAGGCCCAAAGTCACCAGAATGAGGGACATAATAAAGATCAGAGAAGAAATAAATAAAATTGAGAAGAATAAAACAATAGAAAAAAATCAATGAAACCAAGAATGGTTCTTGGAAAAAATAAACAAAATAGATAAACCCTAGCCAGACTCATTAAGAGAAAAAGAGAATCTACACACATAAACACAATCAGAAATGAGAAAGGAAAAATCACGACGGACCCCACAGAAATACAAAGAATTATAAGAGAATATTAGGAGAATCTATATGCTAACAAGCTGGAAGACATAGAAGAAATGGACGACTTCTTAGAAAAATACAACCTTCCAAGAATGACCAAGCAAGAAACAGAAAAACTAGACAGACCAATCACCAGCAAAGAAACTGAATCAGTAATCAGAAAACTACCCAAGAACAAAACCCCTGGACCAGATGGATTCTCCTCTGAAATGTACCAGACATATAGAGAAGAAATAACACCCATTCTCCTTAAAGTTTTTCAAAAAATAGAAGAGGAGGGAATACTTCCAAACTCATTCTATGAAGCCAGCATCACTCTAATACCAAAACCGGGAAAAGACCTCACCAAAAAAGAAAATTACAGACCAATATCCCTGATGAACGTAGATGCAAAAATACTCAACAAAATATTAGCAAACCGAATTCAAAAATACATCAAGAGGATCATACACCATGATCAAATGGGATTCATCCCAGGGATGCAAGGATGGTACAAAATTCGAAAATCCATCAACATCATCCACCACATCAACAAAAAAGAAGAACAGAAACCACATGATCATCTCCGTAGACGCTGAAAAAGCATTTGAGAAAATTCAGCATCCATTCCTCATTAAAACTCTCAACAAAATGGGTATAGACGGCAAGTACCTCAACATCATAAAGGCCATATATGACAAACCCACAGCTAACATCATACTTAATGGCGAGAAGCTGAAAGCTTCTCATCTAATATTGGGAACAAGACAGGGATGCCCACTCTCTCAACTTGTTATTCAACATAGTACTGGAGGTCCTACCCACGGCAATCAGACAAAACAAAGACATACAAGGCATCCAGATTGGTAAAGAAGAAGTCAAATTGTCACTATTTGCAGATGACATGATACTTTACATCAAAAACCCTAAAGACTCCACTCCAAAACTACTGGAACTAATATCTGAATTCAGCAAAGTTGCAGGATAAAAAATTAACACACAGAAATCTGTTGCTTTCCTATACACTAACGATGAACTAACAGAAAGAGAAATCAGAAAAACAATTCCATTCACAATTGCTTCAAAAAGAATAAAATACCTAGGAATAAACCTAACGAAGAAAGTGAAAGACCTGTACTCTGAAAACTACAAGACACTCCTAAGAGAAATTAAAGAGGACACTAACAAATGGAAATGCATCCCATGCTCTTGGCTAGGGAGAATAAATATTGTCAAAATGGCTATACTACCTAAAGCAATATACAGATTCAACGCAATCCCTATCAAACTACCAACAGCTTTCTTCAGTGAACTGGAACAAATAATTCTAAAATTCATATGGAACCACAAAAGACCCTGAATAGGCAAAGCAATCCTGAGAAGGAGGAATAAAACAGGGGGAATTACGCTCCCTGAATTCAAGCTCTACTACAAAGCCACAGTAATCAAGACAATTTGGTATTGGCACAAAAACAGACCCACAGACCAGTGGAACAGAATAGAAAATCCAAACATTAACCCAAACATATACAGTCAATTAATATTTGATAAAGGAGCCTTGGATATACAACAGGGAGATGACAGCCTCTTCAGCAGCTGGTGTTGGCAAAACTGGACAGCTACATGTAAGAGAATGAAACTGGACTACTGTCTAACCCCAAACACAAAGTTAAACTCAAGGTGGATCAAAGACCTGAATGTAAGTCATGAAACCATAAAACTCTTAGAAAAATACATAGGCAAAAATCTCTTGGACATAAACATGAGCGACTTCTTCATGAACATATCTCCCTGGGCAAGGGAAACAAAAGCAAAAATGAACAAGTGGGACTATATCAAGCTGAAAAGCTTCTGTACAGCAAAGGACACCATTGGTAGAACAAAAAGACATCCTACAGTATTGGAGAATATATTCATAAATGACATATCTGATAAAGGGTTGACATCCAAAATATATAAAGAACTCATGCACCTTAACAAACAAAAAGCAAATAATCCAATTAAGAAATGGGCAGAGGACATGAATAGACACTTCTTTAAAGAAGAAATTCAGATGGCCAACAGGCACATGAAAAGATGCTCCACATCGCTAATCATCAGAGAAATGCAGATTAAAACCACAATGAGATATCATCTCACACCAGTGAGAATGGCCAACATCCAAAACACAAACAACAACAAATGTTGGTGAGGATGTGGAGAAAAGGGAACCCTCCTACACTGCTGGTGGGACTGCAAATTAGTTCAACCATTGTGGAAAGCAGTATGGAGGTTCCTCAAAAAACTCAAAATAGAAATACCATTTGACCCAGGAATTCCACTCCTAGGAATTGACCCTAAGACTGCAGCACCCCAGTTTGAAAAAGGCATATGCACCCCTATGTTTATCGCAGCACTATTTACAATAGCCAAGAAATGTAAGCAACCTAAGTGTCCATCAGTAGATGAATGGATAAAGAAGAGGTGGTACATAGACACAATGGAATATTATTCAGCCATAAGAAGAAAACAAATCCTACCATTTGCAATAACATGGGCAGAGCTAGTGGGTATTATGCTCAGTGAAATAAGCCAAGCCGAGAAAGACAAGTATCAAATGATTTCACTCATATGTGGAGTATAAGAACAAAGAAAAAAACTGAAGGAACAAACAGCCGCAGACTCACAGAACCCAAGAACGGACTAATAGTTAACAAAGGGAAAGGGACTGGGGAAGGTGGGTGGGAAGGGAGGGATAAGAGGGAAAAAGGGGCATTACCATTAGCAGATGTAATGTTGGGGGGGCACGGGGAGGGCAGTACAACTCAGAGAAGACAAGTAGTGATTCTATAGCATCTCACTACGCTGATGGACAGTGACTCTAATGGGGTTGGTGGGGGGGACCTAATGAAGGGGGTCGTTTAATAATCATAATATTGCACATGTAATTGTAGATTAATGATCCAAAATAAATTATAAAAATAAATAAATAAATAAATAAAATATAAACAAGTAAAAAAAAGATTCACAGCTTCTTTTATCTACTACCACTTTTTAAAAGTATACTTTATGTTTAGAATAATTTTATAATTCACAGCAAAACTTAATGAAAAGCACAGAATTTCCCATATACCCCCTAACTCACTCATACATACCTTCCCCCATTATCAATATCCCCTACCAGTGTGGTACATTGATTAGCACTGATTAACCTACACTGACACAACATTATCACCCAAGGTCCACTGTTTGCATTATAGTTCACTCATGTGGTACATTCCACGTGTTTGGACAAATGTATAATGCCATGTGTCCACTACTAGAGAGTGATACGGAGTATTGTCACTGTCCTAAAACCCCTCTGTGTTCCACCTATTCAAAGCATATTAATTTTTAGATCAGCCACAGAATGAAAAACATGCAGAACACTAAGGTAATGACCTGGGAAGGAGTTAGTGAAAGACCTCTACACTAATTCTATAGTGGGTGAAATGAAATCACACTTTCAATTTACCACATTCAGAGTTTTCCAGAACAAAATAACATCCAGACAATCACTTTGATTCCTTACTTAGCAGAGAGCAGGCAGAGAGAAAAGGGTATGCAGAACTGGTAATAGGACCCTGGGTTTTTACATGGACTGATGGGCCCGGTTAAGATGTCATGGTCACAGTAATCAGAAAGAAGAAAAGAAAGTGTTCAAAACAGCTCTCTCTTGAAAACACCACTGACGACAGAAAAAGTCTTTATTTAGAGACTTTTTTTATGTGAACAGTTAAAAAAAGGGGTATGGAAAAAGACCAAAATGAATAGAGGATGAAGAGAGAGAATTCTTTTTTAAGTGGCAAATGGTAGGAGAAAGGAAGAAACTAAATAAAGAAATATAGATGAAGAACATGAAAACTGGATAAGAAAATTAAATTCAGGGGAAGAGTCTTAGATTCAGATGGTTATAAAAAAAAAGAAGCAATAAAACCTTGGCCATGTTTTAATATTCAGACAGCATCAAAATAGTTTTAACTTACATTTTTCACAAAGTTTTGGGTTGCATTCAGTATCTTCTATAATTTGGCTTCAGCAGTTTTTGAGTTTTTAAATTTCCATTTCATTTACAGGTTTTTTAAGTTGGCTAAAAAATCTGTTCCCAAACAAAACTCAGACCTAACAAAGAATTAAACATATTTTCTGTACTCTTAAGACAGTTTATCTCTCCTAAAAAATAAGTACAATATTCCCAACCTCCTACTCCTCCTCCTGCTTAAGATCAGAGAAGATTTTGATGTCAAGCATTATGTGTTTCACTTGTACTTTAGTAAAATAAACATTTAACCAGAACAAGGTACTGATGTTTATAAAAAGCTTCATATATGCTGATATTTTTTAGATGTGTTTTATGATGTATTCATAAATATTATATCCATAACATGCAAATATACTGCTTAAGCATATTTCTAACACGCTTGGAAAGAGAGGTGCTTTTCAAAGCATGTGCTGTGAATTTTATTACCAATATACATGATGTGGCTGGCTATGCATTATCTCCTCTATAGAGGGCACTTAGTAGAGATATTTTATTCTTAAATTCATATTCATATTTATATTCAATTTAAAAAACATTTATTGACATAAAAGTTAACAGTAGGTGCATAAGTAATAGTTTAGCAAGTCATCTTGTATTATTACGTTGGGTTAAAATTAAAACTTCATTCTTTAAGATTATGACTTCATTCTTTATGAAACAATAAAAGAAAACAGAAAAGTAAATAGATGATAAATAGGTAGAGATAGATTTATTTAAGTATTAGTATACAATATGTGGTTCATATGAAGCAAAATATACTATAGTTGATCATATTTAACAATGTATACCAAATAGATATTATGACAAAGCAGTGCCTTATTAAAACAATTGTGTTTATTAAGTTGTAATGTCCTTTACAACAGGGACTTTGTATATCTGTATCTTTTTCAAGCTTCTGAAGTATAGTAGTGACTCAGTAAAAATTATTTTTAATTGAAATAGTAAACTATATTTTAATAGTTCAGTCTCACAAATTATACTGTCCTTGCCAATGCATAAGCCATTTATTATTAAAGACTAAAACTGAACTTATTGCCTGGTAAATGAATTTTCATTAGATAGATAAAGAGATAATTATAAAATAACACATATCACTAAGTCAAGGTGTCCTTAATATATACAGCTTCATTATAATTAATATTCTGTATTATTGCTCATTACATAGAATATATTTTTTAATGTAAAATATAAATACATTTTATATTTTCATTAATGTTTTATATACTACTTCAACAAATGAGACAGTATTTTCTAGGTATATTTATTTCATTGATTCTACTTAATCATAGTTGCTATCTGTCTCAGCTTATATACAATTAAATTCATAGGTTCAAAAAATGCAATGAAATACCAGAAAATTAGGGATCCTCTCAGCTAATTTTCATTGATTTTAAAAGTATTCTCATCTCCTTTTTTATTTACTTAAGCAAAGGAGTATTTACTTGTGCAAAAAGGTAAGGAGTTTGAATTACCCCAACCATGGTGGAGCTCTTCCATACCTGCTGTTTATGTGCACTGATCTAGTATTTCCTAAGAATGGTTTTGTATCCTCTTTGGTATATGGAATAAACTTTCATTATATATGGATAAATATTCTCTATTATGAGTAATTATATGTGTGTTTCAATATGCTTTAAAATTTATAACCAAATTGACAAAATTTTGAAAAGCTTTGCTTTAATAATTCATAGAAAATTAGCCTATGCATTCCCTGGGAAATTAATTAACACAGGTATTTCCCTTACTTTTTGTTTTTGTTTAAAATCTATTCATAATTATATCCAGTTCAAATATAACTAGTAGTATATTTAAGAAAAATATAAGAGTAGCATGTAACAATATAAAATCCAAAAGTGAAAAAATAAAAATTTGGGAAGAAGGAGAAAAGTGATAGCCTACCAAAATTCAAATACTATAAACATTTTGGCATGTCTTTCTTGTTTATATGTCTTGTTTAATAAGGTTGAAGTCACACCATTTTTGACAGTAATGCATAATTTTTTTGATTTCACATAACGGAAACATAGAGGTATTGTAAAATAATATCAAAATTAATAAAATATTTTTATTTAGATTATTACCAAGATATCTAAAAGTAGAATATCTTAAATAATAATTATGATGTACTAAAGTCTCATATGCAGCCATCTCCAGACTTAGGTAGGCTTACAGTTTTTAAGGTTTTGTGATTTGATTGGTGAAAACAAACTGTATCTTACTGCAATTTTGAAATGATTTTTTATACTGACATAAATAATTTCCTATGCTTTTTAAACAGTGGTTATTTACTTTCTGTGACTTGCTCACATGGCTTTTGCCAAATTCTTTTTGAAGATGGACAAAGGGAGTGAAAAGACATGGAAAAGTATTCAAACCATTAATCATCAGGAAAATGTAAATAAAAACCAAAATGAGATATCACCACACATCTGTTAAGATGGATGGCTATTATCAAAAGGAAAACAAAAAGGAGTTGTCAGGTTGTGGACAAAGGGAACCCTGTTGGTGGGAATATAAACTGGTACAGTCATTATGGAAAACAGAATACAGGATCCTCAAAAAACCTAAACACAAACTGCCATATGATCCAGCAATCCACTTCTGGGTATATAATTTTGTTATTATTTTAATTTATAATATTTTTAAAAATTTTCCAGGGAATGCACATTAACCAAAGAAAAATACTATATCACAGGTATAAAATGAAATTAAAAAAAATACATCTGTAATATCTACCTAAGGAACAAAATGTTAGGCCTTAGACTAATTTCAGTGGTGGGTAGATATGCCCATATCATTACGCTCCTTTAAGAAATTTTTATTAGAGATATCTACTGCATACTAAGTAATTAGGTTAAAATAAATTAATATTTATGCTTATATTAATCTTTATATGGAGTTAAAAAATAATTAACATTTTAGTAAATTCAAGTCATTTCATGGAAAAGAATGTTATTTGATGTTTTCTCATTAACTTTAAAAGTACAGTTTTTCAAAGTACTTCAGCAATAATGCTTTCTTAATTCTGAGATATATAATTATTTGCTGTTTTATGATCCTTTTTTCTTTATAAATTCTACCTGATTATTATCAGCATATAGAAATACAATTGATTTTGTTTATTTATTTTGCAACCAGCCACTTCACTGAATTTTTCTTAATGTCCTCAATATATTGTTTCTTTACTATAAAATCATATTATTACCAAAAATGATAATGGTACTTCTAGAATTTCTATAAAATTATAAAGGAATAACATTAAGAGCAGGGGTATTTGTATTATTACTATATTTAACATTGATTACCTCTAGGTAACATTAAATATGATCCTAGAGCTTGTTTTTAAAATATTTATCATGTTAAAGATATACATAACAATTACTAATTTTCTTAAAAATATATCCTTTTTTGGAGCTAGAGGTTATTATGCTCAGTGTAATAAGCCAGGCAGAGAAAGATAAGTACCAAATGATTTCACATATTTGTGAAATATAACAACAAAGCAAAAACTGAAGGAACAAAACAGTAGCAGACTCAGAGACTCCAAGAAGGGACCAGCAGTTACCAAATGGAAAGGGGGTGGAGAGAGTGGTGGGAAGGGAGGGAGAAGGGGATTAAGAGGTATTATGGTTAACACATATAATGTAGGGGGGACACGGGGAAGGCAGTATAGCACAGAAAAGACAAGTAGTGACTCTACAGTATCTTACTATGCTGATGGACAGTGATTGTAATGGAGTATGTGGGGAGGACTTGATAATAGGGGCAAATGTAGTAATCACAATGTTGCTTATGTGAAACCTTCATAAGATTGTATATCAATGATATCTTAATTAAAAATATATATATGTATATCCTTTCTCAAATCAGAAGAAAATATAAAAATTTTATTAATTAAATTTTGTTATCTATTACAAATGACCAATTGGCTTTATTCATTTAACCACTATAAATGAGGTATTATGTGATTAGATTCCCCAATGCTTATTTTGGAGATAGAATGTGTCATCTCTGTTGTATTACTCCAGGTATCTTATACGTGGAGCTATTGTTGGTGTATTATTATGTTGTTATTTTTTATATTTTATTTGAATTTTACTCATCTATATTTGTAAAGATTTTATTTATAAATAAATTTCCTTGTGTTCTTCAAAGGTCATGACATATGGTATCATGTAATTTTTAATATATGGCATTTAGATTTTCATGTCATTGAGATTTCTAAATATTTTAGTATATGTTTTATTAAGCAGTTTATACTATCATTTTCTGTTCATTTTTATATAATATCATATCATTCCATATTTAGGTATTTATGTTTTCTCTATATAATTATGTATTTATTTTTACTATATGTGAATGCAGTCTATGTTCATTAATATTATCTAAGAGTGATAATGCTTTTTGATTCATATTCACTTATCTTTCATCCTGTTTTTAAGGAAATGTTTATTTTTTTTTTAATGTTAAAAGATTTATTTATTCTTAGTATAGCATGCCTATGCATTCATAAAGTCTCTTATGTTTGAATGTTTCAGAAGATTTATAATTTATTAGCATAGATAATTCTAGAATGAACAATAGCTATATAAGTCTATTGTGAATTTATGATTTTTCTTTTGGATAGATTAATGGAGGTATATAGATGGTTCATTAAAATAATGAACACTACTAAAGGCCTTGATCCTCTTTCTAAATTGACTTCTAAATAAGTTAAATAAATTTTATCTTACACAAGCACAGTGTAAGAGTTCGCCTTAAATCATTTCATCACATTGCATTACTATTACAACAATGTTTGCAAATTGAAAAGACAAATTGAAGAGGTTAAGGAGATAATTTTTGGTCCTAATTTTTATTATTTGAATTATAAATGAGATTAAATTGTTTATGAGTATTACCTATTTATCCCTTTTTGAATTTTCATTCCACATCTTAATGACCTTCTTTTAGTTATATATGTGCAATGTTCCTATATGGTTCCCTCTTCTCTGGGAACTACGTCAGTCTCACAGAAACGTCAAGGTCCACACATGCACCAGTTCTACGTAGTACACCACTCTCTGTAGTGGAAAGAATAGTGACCTGTTATGAAGCCGGAATCAAATCTGATCCCTATATTTAATGTACTGTTGATAATATAAGGACTTCCCAGGGGTTACTAAGAACAAAGGATGTAAAATTTGGTATTTTTGATGGCCATGTTTCATGGTCAAGTGGAACAGCTTACTCAGAGAAGGAAGCAAAGCTGAGAGAGAGAGAAAGGGAGAGTTCTGGGAGAAGACAGGGCACAAGAGAGAAGAGGGAGGACTAGAGGTTTGATTCCATTATTTAAGCTTTGTATTCTTCTGGATATGTAGTTATATGAACCAATAAAAAATAAAGTCCCTTCTGTCTTGAATTAGTTTAACCTGAATGTCATATATGTATAACAACTAACGTTTGGAAACATACAGCAGAATACTGTAAGAGCAAAATTCTAAATTGTGGAACTTGCAGACTCAGATTCTGGAAAGTAGCAGAAAGGATTTCCCTAATTCTGGGATTACAATAATGTTTTCATGCAGTAGTAAACTGGTTAAATCCCTACCTTCTACATCTTAAATTTAGGTGATACTTAAGGTTTGGGGGGACATAAGCAAATAAAATGTTTATAGTTGTGGATGTGCTGTTCTCAGGTCTTTTTTTGATTTTAATCATAAATATTGGCCAGTATGAAAGCATTACAGGGGTGTTAAAAGGAGTCTTTTTGCCTTCATCCAGCATTTGGGTGGGAGTCAAGTAATCGTGAACCTTGTAGAAATGAAAAACCTGAATTCTCGGTGCAAAACTGCATCCACTAAAAAGGAAGGCAGTTTACAGAGAAGGTGAGCATGAGAGGGGACTGGGTAACCATTAAGACCAGAGAAGTGGAAGATGCTAGAGGCCCCATGTATTCCAGCTACAATACATCTTTGAATACAGCCTAGAGGAAAATATTTCATATTTCCCTAAGATATTTACAAAGATGTAAGCCATAATTTTGAGGTCTAGACATGTGAGTGTTACCCTGCTATTGAATTAGAAATTTACTGGGCAAGTCAATATTAAAATATCATATCAAGATAATATTACTTACTTAGTTTTTTATTTTATAGAGTTGCTAAATAATCACATACTCTGTCAGTCAATATAATCGAGGTGTGCTACAATTCTCAGTCATAGCCATGCAAGACAATGAGTGGACATGGTTGATATGCTCGGTATGCATAGTGCAGGGTAAATAGCTTAATTAAAGAGTCATTTCAGTTCCTAGGAAATTCTTGCTATTTCCTTTGACAAAGAAAATGACAAGCAAATGCACTGGCCATCTTTTTTCCTTTCCCATGTGAGAATTGTTATTTTAGTGATCCTGTTTTCATTCAATCATTTTCTACTGGATCAGTTAATTCTTGTTAAAAGGAGTAATAACTATATATTTAAGAAAAATTAACACCATCATAAAATTGGAATTTGATGTAACAGCTTGATGTGACTTTGAGGTGTGTATTTTTGAAGAGGGGTATATTTTCATCATTTTCTTTCTTTTTTAATAATGGGCAGTGGTATCATGTTAAACACTTATTTTTGAAATTAGAGGAAAAAGAGTCCATTGTCAAAGGCAGATATTTTTTGAGACCAGGATCTCCCAAACACAATGTGACCCTACTAGAGATTTTAGCCATGTAAAACCATGCTCTGTACACAGAAATTAGGGATGGACATATAATTGATATTTTCCCTGCTATTATACTCCATGCCCCTGGTAAGAGGGATTATTCTTCATAGTTATCATAGACACAGTAGAATCTTTCACTGGAATATATAGAATTTGGAGTTCAAAAAGGATTGTTTTGCTAAGGATATAAAATTGGATGTTATACCTAATGCATTATCCTCATGCTTTATTGGAGTATTCATCTCATTATTACTGAATCCATGTAAACTTTATATTATAAAGAGAAAAGTTAATTTTGTTTTATTTTTATTTGTCTCATCACCCAATAGTTATTTCAGAAAGTTTTATAAAATATCTTAAATTTTGCAATTTTAGTTTTGTCTGAAATTTTGTAATTAATATAATCATATGCATATAATTTTATGTATGATTATAACAATATAATCATACAAATTATGATAACATATTACATATAAATTTCTCTTTTGGAAGGTGGATTTTCCTTTAAAGTAAAATTTATAAGTGCTTTAGAAATAAGTATAAAGTTCCATCCTCTAGAAATGAAAACTTCATATTAGTAAGTAATATATTTCCCAATCAAATTAAAATTCAAGCCTCATTCTCCTTATCTCAGACTGTCATTCTAGACCAAGTTTCCATGATCCCCTGCCTGTATGGCCACAATGATTCTTCGTCTCCCTTCTTCTCTTGGTTCTGGCCCACCTGCAATACTTACCCATTTTTCCAAAGTTATTTGCCTTAAGGTCTTCTACTGACTCCATACCTAGAAAATCACCAAATTCTGTCCACTAATCCTCCCTGGTATGACCCCATTGACCTCTATGACCTCATACTTTACCAGGCTCCTCACTACACTAGAAACACCACCTGCTTTGTTTACCAGCACTTTGCACATTGTGTCCTTTACCTGAAATATTGCACCTCTACCACCACACAGATCCCTGCATTGTTACTGAGCGGGTACACTGCCAACCTTCAGGTCACATATCATCTCCTAAAAGAAGCCTCCTCTGACTTACTAATCAAACCCCTCCCCCAAAATCTCATACCATATAGTTAATTACATTTAAAATCAAAGTGTTCCTGTTACACTAAACCTTTTCTCACCCAGAACTCTAAAAAGTACCACCTATTGTTACTCATTTGGCTAAAATTCACATTCATTAAAAATCTCGGTAACTCTCATCTAATCCATACAGACTTCCTTGATTTGTCACACACACACACCCACACACACACTCACACACACAGAAACAAACCCATACACACATACCTATACATTAGGTCACCTGAAGACTGGGTTAGCTGCTCACTGTCTGTGATCACTATATGCCATACGTATAATCAACTGATGTTTTAATTCATCAGCTTCCGTTTCATATGTTTACATGTTATTCATTCTTTTATTTTTACCAATGCATCATGTTTGAACATGGTGGTTGATTGGATGGATGAATATTTAGTTCTAATTAACAAAGGATTAATGAAGACTTTTCTAGGTGCTGGAAATATAAATAATAATACAATAATCCCTTTCTTTCCTTGAGATTCTAGTTGAGTGCTACATTTTTCATCTCATTAGATAATTCAATCTCGTATATCTTTATTTCTATTTAATTCAACCTTTATGCACTGATAAACATTTGCTAACTTACCCACAGTAGATACATTTTTTGATAATTTGGTTGGTTAAAAAAAGTGTTCTACAAAGACCTTACACCCTTCTCAAAAATTAATTCAAAACAGACCACAGACCTAATATGGAAAACTATAAAACTCCTAGAAGAAAACAGGAGAGAGCCGAGGTTATCTCAGTATGGCAATGACTTTAGATACAACACCAAAGGCATGATCTATGACAGAAGTAATTGATAAACTGGGCTTCATTAAAATTAAAAACTTTTGCTCAGTGGAAAAGACAAACTACAGACTGGGATAAAAATATTTGCAAAAGATAGGTCTGAAAAAAGTGATAAAGGGACAAAATACAGAAAGAACTCTTAATATTCAACAGCAAGACAACAAACAAGCCAATTAAAATATTGGCCAAAGACCCTCACAGACACCTCACCAAAGAAGATACTCAGATGGCATATAAGTATATGAAAATATGATGCACATTTGATGTCATCTTGGAAAGTAAATTAAAACCACGAGATGCCATTACATATCTATTAGAAATGGCCAAAATCCCAAATACTTACACCACCAAATGCTGACGAGGACTTTTAGCACTGTGAACTCCCATACGTTGCTGGTGCGAAGGCAAAATGGTATGGACATTCGGAAGACAGTTTGGAGGTCTCTTTCAAAACTAAACATTCCCTATAGTATGATCAAGCAGTCACATTCCTCGTTATTTAATCAAAGGAGCTGAAAACTTATGTCCACAGAAATACATGCACGAGGATGTTCATAGATGTCTTACTTATAATTGCCAAAACCTGGAAGCAATCAAGATGTCCTTCACTATGTAAATGGATAAACTGCAGTGCATCCAGACAATGGAATATGATTCAGTACTAAAAGCAAATGAGCTATGAAACCATGAAGAGACACAGAAGAACCTTAGATGCCTACTGCTAAATGAAGTATGCCAGTCTGAAAATGGTACGTCCTGTATAGTTCCAACTAGATGACATTCTGGAAAAGGTGAAATATGGAGATAGTAACAAGATCAGGGGTTGCTAGGGGTGGGGTGGGGTAGCAGGGAGGAATAAGATAGCCAGAGCACAGAGAATTTTTAGCATAGTGAAAATTCTCTATAAGATATCCATAATGATGGATACATGTCACTATACGTTTGTGTAAACCATAGAATGTACAATCCCAAGAGTGAACTGTAATGTAAATGATGGACAATGTTTTTTTGATTAAAGAGCATATTTTTTTCAGAATAAGTCATGGTAGACAAAAAGAATATAGGGGGGAAAAAAAGAAGAAAAAATAAATTGCCAGCGTGTTTCCAGCTCTGTTCTGTTTTCCTGAGACTAACAGGACAATAAAGGGATGCTATCTAGAGTAGCTTGAGGATGCTTCAATCATTTTTTCTTCAAGACTCTGCATCCACAAAGCTTTGATGAACAATGTGCTGAGTGCCTAGAATAGAACATGTAAATACTCTTATCTTGTGAAGAAAAGTCTCCGTTGCATTACTAAAGCTACATTCAGCTTTATGTGTCATTTCCTTGAGAGTTTGGTCAGTCTCATCTCATTACCAAGTCCAGAAAACAGTACCCCAAAATGTTTAACCAGACACATTCTGGCATGATAAACCATAGTTGTAAATCTCAGATACATATCTCCTTAACTCTAGTACCATTCCATCTTTGCTCATCCTTAAGTGGTAATAATTATTGTGCCCACCCTCCAAGGATACTATTTCTTAGCACCATGGCTGGCCCACAATAACATCTCAATAATGAATATTAGTTTCTATTACCTACTGATTTATTGATATGGTTAATGAGTCTCTGGATGTACTGATGTAGTTAAAAATGAGCTGTCAAGCTGAGGGTACTACCATAAATTGTAGTAAATGCACAAAATAAAACACTGCAAGTTCTTTTGGAAACCTGGATCACGATTCAGCTTCAAACATGAATCTTTGTTAACTAATTTGTATAACCTCTGAATTACATGAAGTAGAAAATGGTAAAGAAGCAGTTCATGCTTTCAAGAATTCTGATATGTAGTAAGGGAAATATGTCAAGTCCACAGGTGGTTATAATTAAACGTGTGCCAGAAGAGAATTTCAACTACGGTCTTATTAACACTCACATTCTATTAAATTGGCAGCCACTGGGAAAGGTTTTTGTGAATGAAGTGATGTTTGGAAAGGAGCCAATGAACAAGAAAAATCGAGAGAAGGAAAGGGACAAGGAAAAGGTAGAAAGAGAAACAGATCAAGATAGTAAAGCCCTATAAAAAGAGATCTAACACAGAAGAGTAACTAAAATGAAAAAGGAGGAAATTAAGAGGATCAAATTCTAGGTGGCCTAAGCTGCAGGGAAGGCCCTGTGAAGTGTGAAGAGCATGACTTTCATGAAACCTATTTATTATTTCATATTTGCTAAAATATCTTGTTAACTAAGCCCACTAGAGATTGTCTGATAAACTAAAATGTGCATTCATTAATTTATGCAATAAATCTGTTAAACAGATGGAAACATTGAACTTCTTAAAAAACACATTATCATCATTTTTAAAAGTTCTTTTTGGGAAATCAAATTAATTCATAAATGTGATTAGTATCTTAAAATTAAATTAAATAACGGTTCTTAGACACTTGAGAGCACCATTAGCTAATACCAAAACCAGATACACGTGACTCGTTGAATGATAAACCTCTGGACTAAAATGTTCTCACTGACATATCACTGGTATCCGGTGTCTTGGCAGTTTCAAGAAATACCTTCAATAATTCTAATTTTGTGGGCCCTAACAAGAGTTTACTTTTTCCTTTCTTCCCTAAATATTCATTTCACACAGGAGTATATGACTACTCATACTTCAGAAATGTAATTATTAGATACCAATTTATCTCATTTTTATTGAATTCCTATTTAACTATAACATTTATATGTTTATATCTAAGTGTAAATATATAAAGCAGCAAGAAATAGAGAGGAAAGTAAGTGTTCACACTGTACAAGAGTAAAAACAAAATAGCAACACTGCCGAGGCTACTGAGTCCACCACCACAATCAAATCATGCCAAGGATCTTCACTAGTCTGTATTTTCTACTCATTCTCTCCTTCTTTCCAATATGGCTCTATATGTCATTATACGCATGTTTCTTGAAACAATGTATTATGAATTTTTTCAGGACTTTGGAAATGCATACATGGTATAATGTGTGGCTCTTCCGCCACTTCTTTCCTTACTTAATTCATGTTTGTGAATTCTGCTATATTGATGTGTGTAACATTTAATATTTTCCTGCTTTTATGCATTACAAAGAATTTCTCCCAGTGTATGACTTGATTTTTTATTGTCTCCTTTGATGATGCATACAAATTTTATATTTAATATAGTAGAATTTAATGTTGTCTTTTTTTTTCTAGTTGTGGATTTTTTTGTCTTTTTAAATAAACGTTTCCTTAACATAAGGTCACAAATATATTCACTTATATTTTCTTCTAATCATTTAAAAATTTATTCTATTTAACTTCAAAACAGTTATCAAATTGTTTTTAACAATTAAAGAGATATAAAATTTCTTTTTAAAATGGGGATTGCCAAGGAAATCACTTTTTAATTAATATATCCATGTATCAAATTTCCAATTACGTAGTCACAAATTTGCTTGCTTGCAGAAATTTTTCAAATCAATATTGTTGGTACTTTCATGATTATTCCTGGATATATGCAGAGCAGCAATATATATGAGTTGACCAACATATATGCTCCTAGCTGAAGCTGAGCAGGGCAACGCCCTCCCTTGTTTCAGCAAGAGTCCTTTCTGAAATCTATTAAGTAGAACAATTTTCAAATGTTCTTTGCTGTTTTGGTAATTCTGTTGCTCAATATGATCCCTATGCATAGCTCTGCAGTGCTATCTACTATTTCTAAGTGGAAGAGGTTGGGGATGTGCCTGGTGGAGAAATGTATGTGTTAGATACGCTTCAGGCATGAGTTGTGGTGGTGCTGTCCAAGAGTTCAATGTCAGTGAGTCAATAAGTGAGCTCATTAGAGATCACTTTAAAAAATGTCTCTTCAATTAATCCAGCTGTTCATTTACTTGTTATCCAAGTAGCAAATAAAACAGAAGTGTTGTGTACCATGCTACGTTTCAGAGATACCATTGCAAATGATATATTACTAGCTTTTTAGATAAATTTTCCTTTCACATTCTACATAAGTAGGCTGGAATTCATGTCTCTAAGTACTACAGGGTTGGCCTCTCTTTCTCACTAAAGAAAACTACGGAATGTAATAGAATAAAAATTAATTTATCTTTGTGGTATAATTGAATCACCTCACAGTATATTGACAAAATTAAATGATAACAATAACCTAGACGCCTAATTATTAGTATTAACAAATCAATTGGGAATGCCTTACAGGTAGTCACAACATACTGGTGAGTTATAACCCTACAGAGAATTTCTAGTATACACATTAAATTTTAAAAAATTATAATTAACAATAAAAGTATTAAAGAACCAGAGACTGTTTTAAGGATTTTATATATGTGATATATATATATCTAACTATATACTAAATGATATTTACTTACATGATATGACCATTATTTGCTTATCATAGTATTTTAGGCCTGAACAAAACCATTGAGATCACCTATCTCAATGCTAACATTTTAGAAAAGAGGAAACCGAGGCTCCGAGATAATCATGTAAAAGTCATAACTTTGTTCTGTGCAATCATTCTCCAAACAACGTAGGTCAAAATAAAGAAACTGTAATTAGCAATTTTGTAGATGACAGAAAGCAAATGAAGATATAATTTGATGGATAACAAAATTAAGATTCAGAAAGTTCTTGACAGAATGGACTGATAACATAGAATTCAAGACATCGTGTGTAACAAGAATAAGTTAAAATGAATGCATTTAAGTTAAAAAAAATCTGCAAGTACAAGAATTAGTAAGAACTGGAACCACTGCTGTACTCGTTAAGGGCTTTAAAACAAAAACAAAAAGAAAAAATTTTTCTGAGCATGAACCAGTAAAGTTATATGATTTTTTTTGATAATGAATGTGTTAATTAAAATGTGGCATCCAGTAAAAGGAAGATAACCACTGACATTAGTCCTGCATAGATGTCAGATAGTGTACATTTCTTGATCCATGCCATTACGGAGCCTCTGATGTATTGGTTGCCTCCCTGCAAGGAGTATCAGGAATCATGATAAATCAGGTAACTTAAGGATATTTCGATAACTAAAGGAACAGTGCACACTTGGTGTTGAAAACCACCATTATAGGGCTGCCATGAAGGGGATGTTGCCAAAAAATAAAGGGGATTCCTGTGCAAAGGAGCTTTAATGTAGTCTCTTTTATTAAAAAAAAAAGAGGCTGAAAAGGTGAATGGAAATTTGGCTGTAGGATATGGGGTAAAGTGAAACCTGATTAGACATCAGAAAGCCTGGGGTTATGTCTCAGATCTCAACTACTGGATGTCACATCTTGAAAAAACTACCACCTCCCTCAAACATGATTCTATCTGTAAGCTGGGGTTAGTAATACACACCTTGTATATTTCATAGGTCATAATAAATGTGAATTAATCATGCATACCTATACAAATAACCAGTTTGTAGTAACTTTTGTTTCAACAAACAGGAAATGAGAATGGCTGTCTTTAGCACAACCTCCTGGTGGCCTCTGTATGTATTAAAGTAGAAGCTAGAAAAATATGTCCAGAATGTCCTAAAAGGGGAATCTTATTCAGGGAGTACAATGAATGGGGAGGCATCTGAGATCACTTCCAAGTGGAAGATTCTAATTTCTAAAGGGAAGGATTACACATCCCACAAGATAATTAAAAATATTTGACTCTGGATTAATTATTTTCTTAAAAAGTGATCATAGACAATCATCCAGATTTCTCATTATCAAATAATTTGATTTTTCTCCCCTTGTTTTGGAAGCATAGTAGTTCTTATGACAGAATTATTTTCAGTTTATCTGTGAAGACTGGTATTCATATAAATACAATGGCTAATCTTGGTAATAAAATGAAGGTGGAAAGAAAAGTTCTTTCTTTGAAATGCATAGTCAAACTACCAAAAAGATTTGCATTGAGAGTAGATTTTCCTATTTGGATTTGGCAGTTATAATGTGAATAGATTAATCATAGTCTCTACTCAGAAACAATAAGACATAACAGTTTCTCAAAAATTTTCTCTGTGCCACTGAACATTTCAAGGACAGTCTGTATTGTTATTTATATTTTTGTGTGTATTTTTAAAGTCATGGGTCATATTTCCTGAGAAATGTCAAAGTCTATTTTAGAGCTATGAGCAGCAAGTTCACTCAACATGTCTGTCTATCCCTTGTGTTTTTTTTTTTCCCTTGGTGGTGTTGCTCATTTACAGTAACTGTGCATCTATAACTGACATATTCAAAAATGTGTTCACAATTCTTGGAAAGACATGATAGGTATTTCAGCCAAAATAGTGTGCATTTTTACCTCATAAGTTACTAGTTGTAGTACACTAAACTTTTAATAAAATTAAATATCCAACTATGCAGAAAAATAATATATAAATCAAAAGTTAAAAAAACTATGAAGCAGCCTTAGTATCAAATCAACGATCCATACACAGGAATGAGACTTATTCTTTTACTGAAATGTACTGACCTCCAATTATTGAAAGCAACAATGTATTCTCTATGAATTTCAAAAAAAAATTTCATGATCAATAAAAATGAACATAAAGCCAACTGGCCCCTTATAGCCATATTATTAGTACTATTTAAAATATGGTTTACTATATGTTTCATTATAGGGCTCACTGTACATCTCCCTGATAAGGGACATATCCATATTTTTTGCACTTTATGTTAAAAGGATCTGTTCTTTTCCTTGCTACAATATGCTGTGTTTTTCTTTTTCTCTCTGCCTTCCTTCCTACCTTCCTTCTCTCCTTTTCTTTCTTCCTTTTAAGAGGGTTGATTCTGAGAAGGCTGCAGCATGTAAGGAGATTCATCTTGTAGCCACACAATTGCAAAGATAACATTTGCTCACCTGTCCCTGACCTAGCTCAGACCAGCTCAATGAACAATTAAGAGAAGGTTTTATTTCCTTCCCTTCTTTTTTTTCTCTCCCTTTGAAACAATTCATATTTAATTTTATATATCTAATCAAGTGAGTCTAAAATAAACTCTCAGAAAGAGGTTATTCTGTATCTAAAATGACATACTTTTAATATAAAAATATTTATAAAGCAATTTCTTATAACTAAATGGGTTATGTTACAACTATCATTTTGCTTATAAAGGTTAAGCAATTGTTATGATTTTTGCAGTGATTTCATTACTGATTTGTCTTTTTCTAGGAGTAGAGAGTGATATTTGTTTCATATATGATTTGTTAAGTTATGGTCATTGCACATTTCCAACCAGAATATGAAAAAAAAAAATGTTGGGACAGAATTTCAGTATGACCTGCAAAAATTATTTTGCAGAAATTTTGTAAACATTTTGGAAAACCTAAAACATATTCTGTTTTCCTTTTTTTTTAATCTAGAAGAATGTTATCTACTATTTTATATTTTGAAACACACAAGTAAACTCACAAATAAATAAAATGTCCTTAATATTTGAGTAAAATTTATATTCATTTAAAATGTTAACATATTTATGTTTTCTTTACAGAATTATCTGTATTATTTACATGTATTTTTTTCTAAAAATGTAAATAATGCTGCAAAAAAGTAACACTTATTAACATTATAACAATATTAGCAAACAAAAACTGTTGTCAAATTTTTGGTAAAATATATACGGTGAGCTAATTTTCTTCTTGCTGTGGTACATACAGGTAGAAACATGGAGCAAAGGCCATAAAAATCTTTTCAGGTTAGAAAAGACTAAAATACAAAACAGATTCCTTTCAGGATCAAAGACTAAGGATACTGAAATTCTAAACCATTTACAGCATGGTAAGAGTTGAATAATATGGATAATAGGGAAAGAAGTATTGAAAAAAAAGAGAATGGAGAGAAAAGACAATAGAAAATAATTACAAAGAAACTGTACTTACTTTAAAGGTGTTTAATTATGTAATGACATTGCAGCCCTTAGGCAAATGTCAGCACATTACATTCCCTTCTGACAATTAGTACTCACCTAAAATAATAAAGCCCTCCATTTCTTATAGGTTTACAATGCTTGATGTAGTCTACAGAAAGGGAGAAGTAGGGTATTTAAGAAAAGGTAAAAATGGAATAAGAACTTTGAACCTTATCCATCTGTTAAGCAGAAAAATAGGTATGAATGGGTGGAGAGAAAATAAGGCCGGTGGGGTCCACTAAAAGGGACTCAAAGAATTAATCAGATAAAACCAGATAGCCAGAAAAGACTCAGAGTAAACAAGTCAATTAGTTGAAGTTCCAAAGGCCAGGAACGACTTGGAATGTCCAGATATCCCTCAGATAAAGAAAAGTATCAGAGCACAGCCCATGTCTTCATTGTATCAATTACATCATACCATTTTAAAATCTTCTTAGCCTGCAAAAAGGTTCATCTTATTCTTTAATTTAACCTATATGCTATTCTTTCTCTTTGTCCAGCACCTTAATCAAGTAACTTTGTAACCAGAACAGGAGATAGACCTTTGAAGTGTAAGAAGTGTAAATAAACCCTATGTGGACAAAGAATGCTGAGATCCATACCAACACAGTCACCTAAATAACCCTATTCCTAAGACAAAACTTCAAAGGAATTATAAATCACCGTATAAAACCCCAGATCCTAAAACCTTAGGGGGAACCTCTTCTCTAAGGTTGCTCTCACTCTTCTTTCTTCGAGTATATACCTTTTGCCTTAAATAAAAACTTCTCACTACTCAACTTATTACTTTTTGTCTGTGTGCTCTTCCAGTGGTGTCTTTGTTACTTGGCTATTTCATTCTATCCTCCAACCTTAAGCACAAGTCTTCACTCTGACTCTGTCCTATCCCAGATAAGCAGGGAGGGGTTGCTGAGAGCTCTGATTTCAGCTTGCAAGTTCTTGCCACCTGGGTAACCTGAATGGAACTGCAGCTGTACAATTGTGCTAAAAGCTTGCCTGAAAATCTCCTTTCTTTGCCTTTGGGAAGTTCTCAGAACATCATCTCACCCCATCCAGTGCTCTGCAGCTCCCCCAAATCCTGGGGTGATACGGTCTCAGTTCCCACACTGTGCAGATTCAAGCAGACACTGGACACCAGGTGACCCTGGCTTCAGAAGTTGGCAAGGGATGTGCCCAATGCCAACCAGGAGTTCAAGGAGCATCCATTTCTTCCCTCTGTTCCCTGCTACTCTTGTTTTAATGAATTCCTTCCTCACCTTGTACTCTGACTTCCCTGCATCTCTGAACCAAATTCCTTCCCAACACATCTATCTAATTATCTATCTACTTAATAATCTATTATCTAATCTTCCTATGCCAATGGTTAATACTGAATGTTTAACACTATACTAAACTTTTCAAATTCTTTTAATATCCTCTTTTAATATCTTTTAATATTAGACCTTTAACAGAAAATTACCCAAAATGCACAGATCTGGCTAGTTTTATGGATCTGGAACACAACATCAAGTTTGGCTTGCAAATCTGTGCTATACCGTACTTTGTATTCACTGAATGGTCAATGCCCTTTCACTTCAGGAGAGATGCTGCAGGTGAACTGATGAAATCTCTAGTTTAACAATTGTATGTAAATTGCTCCTTCAGCTTCTGATGTTGCAACAGGCAGGTGGAGAGGTGTTAAAAGGTGGTGTGGCTTGAGAGTGTAGCTTACAAGATCAGACTACTTTGGTCCAAATCTTGACTCCCTAGTTTACTTGCAAATTGATTTGTTTTCCTGTTTCTCATTTCCTTCTGCACAAAATGAGGTAAAAATAGTATCTGCAGCTGAAAATAATTGGGAGAATGTAAAGAATTAATTTATGTAAAGCAGGGTCTAGCCTGATTATCCTTTAATACTTGCAATGTTTATTCAGCACATGCTAAATAACCTGTATGTTTTAAACTTAAAAATTTGGCCCTGGACAAATACTAGTGCAGATAATGCCTAAAAAAACAAACAAACAAACAAAAAAAACAATGCCCCCCCGCTATTCTTAATAAAAGACAGAATGCAATTACTCAGATATCCACATTATGGTTTGATGCCATCCTATTCCAAGCAACTAGTCTGAGTTTTCTAAATGTTAATGGTGCTAAGAAATAACTGAGTCAATTCAGCAAGTCATGTCAATTGAGTATTGCAATTTAATTCCTGGCTTACCTCTGTCTGCATTCCCTGTAATCAACAACATCCCTAAGGATTCAGAACACACTACAAGTTTTGAACACTTGTCCCAATTGTATGTTTAGCTTTTTTTATTATATGTATATAATAATACACAATTTATCATTACTAAATGTCTATTTTATCATAATGTGTCACTGCAATGACCATTTAATGTAAAAAATAATGGTTAAACTATACAAACCTTGATGCTCAAATTCAGAATAGAATTTATATCCTAAGTCTATACACTAAAGCCTACCAGATTTAATGGTCCAGTCACTGGATATCACTCTTGTTCCATTAAATAATTATTGGTCATACCTTTATTGTACAATCACAAAATACACTCTTTAGAAAAGGAGACCTAATGGGATTTATCAGTGGTCAAAATTCTCTCTTGAGTTTCATAAAAATATGTAACAGTACCTAAAATATAGTATTTAGTGTTGACTTTATGAGATATTTATAAGGAATAATCATAAGAGAAAAATCAAACTTTAAATATTTTTTAAGTTTGAGTCTAATTAAATATTAAAAAGTGAGGCCAAGATACTAAAACATACCAGAAATGACAAAGATCTAATATTAGAGTTCTACCTGTGACAGACAGTAGAAGTATTTCAGCCTCCAAAATGCAAAATAAAATACATAGTCGAGGAAGTTTTCATTTTTATTCTGAATCCATACTAGAATCAGGTTCTGAATATTTATGCTGAATATGAGTTTCTTAAAAATGTCAATTATCACCTTCTCATATGTTATATCTTATGATACTTGGCAAATAATTTGTGCCTAGAAATTACTTAGCAAACATTCACTAAGTTGAATTCAAACACTTGTGACTAGTTATGATAATAATATCTGCTCATATATCAAACTCACTTCCGGAAAATCATAACTCTCTAACTTCTCATAACCTCAGTGCTTTCATGTGAATAGAAACATGAATTAGCATACCAGCTCCTGGATTCCAAATGTTTCTTGTGAATATATGATTAGTTCAGTAGACCAGTTAACCTGTCCAAAAACATTAAAAAGAAAGAAACCCTTCATTTCTCATTTCCAAGTGCCATTATTTCCAGCTCCTGTGATTTAGAGTTCCCCATAAATACTTACAAAAGCATCGCAGAAATAAAAGTCTAGATTGTTCTTTTCTTTTCAAAATTGTATTTCTCAATATATTCAGCCTAATTATTGTGTGCTTGGACTATAGTAATTATTCATCAATTACCAAAATATACATTATTTATGACATTAATGTTATCATATATATGGCTTTATGTTTGTTGTTTGTTGATGCTCTTATTATCATTATTTATGACTATGGAGATTTTTCCCAGAAAAATTATACATACTCTTTGTTTACAAGGGGTTCTTTCCAGATATTAGGAAATAATGAAGCAGCATATTTATTAAGTTTTTTTTTTTCATGCATCCCCTAAATAAGATGCTGGTACTAACAATCACAAAATAAATCAGCATTAACTAACATTTAAAATTTTTCTGTAGGGAAGTTAAGGACCTGAATTTAATTTTTTTTCTTCTATGGTTTGTGTCTGTTAGATTAAAATTCATTAAGTGTGCCCATTGTCTTTGTCAAATAGAATGATGACGTTTCTTTGCTGGGTTGCTCATTTAAAAACGAGCATGAGTCAGGGAATCCTTGATTTCCTAACTTTAGCAAATAACATTTTGACGTGATATTAATGCAAACTGTATACACATTTTTTAATCAATTAAATAATCTTTCAACATGACAACCATATACTAATTTACTAGAAGTCCTCTTTTTGGAACATGTATTTTAAGTAGGAACATAGCAAAAACAATGGATCCCTTCCTAATTAAGATATTTAACAATGATCATGATAATACTTGTTAGAAAGATGTTTAAAATTCACAAAATAGTAATTATGTTATTATTTTGTTCAGTTCTTCAGACAAATCTATGAGGTAGGCTTTATTACATTTTTTGAAAATATGAAATCTTAGGGAGACCATGTTTTACCAGGCTTTTGCAATGAGTAAACAACAGAATGATCTTGTGGGTTCATATATCCGACCATGAAAGTTTTGTTTCACAACTTGGGAGATTCATAATATGAAAAGAGTGTTCGAGAGGGAAACAAAAAGGTGTGAGAAAACAAAAAGGATCTTAAATGTTGGATGGAAAGTTAGTATCAGCAAAACTGCTGTAGGCTTATCAAATTATTGTTTCTTTGTACAGTCTTTATAAACCTATTGTAACAAAGAAGGAAGAAATAATTTAAAAATTTTTAAGTAAATATAATTCCCATAATGGAAAATACTGAACATGTAACCTTATGAATTATGTGATATTTTTCATTTTGTATGTGATAATCTTCATACAAATAGTAGGGCAAAACAGACAGAGTTAGAAAACTCAGTTGATTTTGTTCACATATAGTTTCCAGTCTAATTATAATCAATAAAAAATTGTGATAACTACACTTACAGCTCTATATATTTGGTTTCATTTTTGGGAACAAAAGTGTACTGTTGTTATCAGTAGACACTAGAAAAGGTCCTTGGTCCTTGTCTTTGAACATTAAAACAATTTAACATTGAGACTTAGAATTATGCAAGTAAGCTCTGCACTATTAGAGAAGTGAAGAAACACCCTGATAGACCAAGGTGGGTTGCTCAAGAGAGAGCCATCCCTGAGAAGAATCAGGATGAGTCTTATTATGGGGAACAAAAATGTTTATTCATTAGTTATTAGGTCACTAGGCATGAATAGGATGGGTGTCGGTTAAATGCAAGTTTCCACCCAGAGTTTCTACCTGGCTTTCACATGGTACGGAAATAGACCCAGATAAAGATCCATTTATATAACAATAGATGTTTACCAGCACAGAGTCTCTGGTCGATTTGGGGCAAGGGGTGGAGAGATGCTCTTATTATCATTGTTGATGCTCTTATTATCATTATTATTAAAGGAAATAAGTTTCCTCCTCCCTCTGTTCCTGATACATAATTGGCCTGGTGCCTGCCAGTCACCAAGGACCCACTGATGGGATTCCTGGCAGAAGGGGCAGGCAGGGAGGAGTAGTACACCCAGGGCTGCAGGGGACAGACTGAGCAGGGGCTGCTAATGAGCCACAGTGAGCTGTGATCAATAAACACTTTTTCTCCCAACCTGCCCTTCCCCCTGCACTACTCCAGTTTTAAATGATTCATTGGGAGCTTGCTCCAGGTGGGGAAACCCGCCCCTCTTTCACGACCCAACAGGAGTTACAGAGAGTTTCAATTAGCACAAGCACAATTGGATAACATACATACATATATATTGCAAAGTCACCTCATGTAGAATTATCATGTAAAATCTCCAATCAGGGTGGGAAGTTTAGTATTATAATGAGGAAAAAAGGCAACTATCTGACACCAAATTTTTCTTTTGCATATTTCACAAGTTTTTTGTGTCTTGATCCATTGATTATCTGACTAAGGGGTCTCTAAATCCAGGACATGGTAGCTATAAAACTTGTTGAAACAATAGATTGACATGAAAACAAGACCTATTGATGTATTGGAGCCTTACACAACCAGTGGTCTGAGTCACAGAGCATTGTGTCAGGACTTAGGTATGTGGGGGTCAACTGGTCTCTCCTTTTTTTTCTACCTGTCTCACTATGTTTATCTCTGGCAAAGAAAACTAAAATTTCACATTTAGTAAAGGCTGTTCACATTATGTTTTCCATTAAGCTAGTGTCCAAGAATCCAGAAAAATTGATTAATGATCAAGACAAAAACTAGCCAGGGAAAATGAATCTGAATTAACACCAGGGGATAGGACTGAAAAAGTGTTTCACCATTTTTTTCCCTCACTTATTAAATGCCATTGCTTTTCAGAGGGCATTTTAAATATTTGTGCATGAAAACTAACATGAACAAGCAAAATTCAAACAAATGCAGCTAATACGTTCTGAGTGATCATTTAAAATAAGAAGTAAAAATAACACATTTGAGTATATAAAAACATCATAACCCATTAGATATACATTACATATACACTGAGTACTTTATTCTCCTATCTTTGTGTCTGAAACTGACTATGCTCATTCCAATGAGTTCTATGGTGAGCTTATTTTCTCTGATTTCTCCCATTGTTACCTTCCCCATAAGAATCACCATTCTGGTCCTGGAGATACTCATAAACAGAGGTAGAGTAATGGAATACATTCTCACACTATAAAAACTAGATTTAAGAAAATGGTAGCACTGCATTTAGACTCAGAAACTCTGACTTCCGTTCTCAGATCCTTCAGTACCCATCTAATGACCCAGCAGTTCCTTGAGTTCATGCCATTTGTATTCAACTCTATCTCTTTCTATCACTATTGTATCTAAGTAAATATTTTCATTGGATTTAACATTTTTCAAAATAAGCTTTTCTGCGAAAAGTCGGCAAGGGTTTGTGAGGGGTAAACCATACTTAAAGAAAATTACTTTCATTTTGCAATTGATATTGACAGAGACACAGATGAATAGATACAAAGATATTAATTCAATTTGCTATGTTGAAGAAAGTTTGGAATCTCAATTATATATCTCTAACAAATTTAAGATCCTTTTGAAGGTCCAAAATATCCTTGAAATATTAAAACTGTATATGAAAATCTACATTTGACCTTTTAAATCAGGCCAACAGACTTGTCTTTCGTAAAGGGCCAATAGAAAATATTTCAGGCTTTGCTGGTCAGAAGGTCTCCATCTTAACTACTCAACATTACTGTTGTGATGCAAAACAGCAACAGACTATAAATAAAATGAATGGGAGGGGATAGCTTTGGCCCACAGAATGTGGTTTACCAACCTCTACTTCAAATCATAAGTGCAGTTGACACATAAAAAAAATTAAACCAACACTCCTGACAAACTATTTAGTTTGCATAAAAATATTCTCTCATGTAATCTTAGGCAAGTGTTATTAATCAGAGCTGTTTGAAGTGCTCTTTTGTTTGAATTGTGTATAAAATGGCATTGCATTTATTTTTTTAAGTAAGAACTTTGTTTAAATTTAAGTGGTTTTTACTGTTCCATATTAGAAATTTTATTTCTTTTTTCTTATCTATAATAGTGAGAAATTGTGCCATTGAAATATTTATATTTAGAGGTAACAGTTGTATGCTCACAAAACAAGCATCATCAATAATTTTCACTTTGATGCTTTTTATGATAATACAAGTATTTGGATTCAGCAGTAAATCCAAACACTGCTCTGAGGCATTGATTTTTCCAAACAGTTCTGTCAAAGTTATGGAGGAAGAAATGAAGCAGTGGCTTGATGAGGCATACCATGAAATGATTTTAAAATATGCTTATTGAGCAAAGGACACTAAGATGTATATAGTTTATTTCTTTCAACAATCTTGGCAATAGTACCCAAGTTGTTAACAAGTGTAGTTGTCATTTCTTTATAGATCATGATCCTAATTTACCTTACCTCGATTTAAGCAAAAAAAGTGATCAAACCATGTTGCCAGAAAATTACAAAATATCCTGAGTCTCATATAACATTTTTCTCATTACTTTCTATCCATGCCATACACTACTTTGTGTATAGCAGAAAAATATTAAAATTAATTTCTTGAATTTTCTTTGTCAAGATTGTGGGTACTTCCTCAATTGGTTCACTCTGTCATAGTCTTTGATATAAGAACTTGGCTACTTAATATCCCAATTATCCTTAATAGGTGTTTGAAAACTGCCCAGCGAATTCAATTAAGTAACATATCAATCACATACAATTTAAATTTGTATGAAAACAAATGGGTTGTTTTTAAGATGACCTATATTGATTGAATTTAACTTCATTGACCCTCCTATTTACTAAAAATATTTTAAAAGTTTAGCTTCAAAATTTTTACTGATCATCCTAAACTAACAATTACATTATTTAAGAATAAAATCTAAGTTAATAATTATATTTCTATAAAATTTAGTCTCAAGGAGGATCATTACAATTTGCTTGTAACATTGAAAAGTTTAAAGCAATCACATTATTGGAACCAAATAATTGACTCAATAAATCATGACCTCATCATGTTCCATTGTATAATAATAGTAAAAAAGAAAATTCAGTGACATGAAAAATATTAAGGATATAATAAAAAGCAAAAAATTATAAAACATCATAGTGGGATAGAAGATAATCTTTTGCATACTACATTATCAGAAGAAAAAATTCTGAGTTATTTAAATTTATGTGGTTGGCACATCACAAGAACCAAACCAAATGTTCTGTATTTGGGGTCTTAATAGCCGGATAAAAGGAGCTGTTAAAAAGCTCCAATCTTCTATGTATCCAATCCCCTCTAAAGAACTCTGAAGCTAAGAAATAATGAATAGTAACAAATATTTGCATAATGTTTGCAAATTGCTAACATCTATTTAATCATTTCTTCAACCATGTGAAAAGCATTGCTCACCTTATTGTGTAGATGAGGGCACTAAATCTTAGAGATGTTATCAACCTTGGCAAAATTCTCCCATCAGTAAACTCCCAGCTTAGTTTAAACTTAAGGATTCTGCTTCCACATTCCCATTTTTTGAACTGCTC